>VVIT01000016.1:0-438844 GCA_009806525.1 Sanghuangporus sanghuang | reverse complement strand
CCCCTAAGCCTAACCTAAGCCTAACCCTAAGCCTAACCCTAAGCCTAACCCTAAGCCTAACCCTAAGCCTAACCCTAAGCCTAACCCTAAGCCTAACCCTAACCCTAAGCCTATCTAGCCCGTCGTTGTCCGATCGACTCCGACGTGTCCCGATAGTCTAAATTCCTAACAACCACTCACATCAACGTGGCACTCCGCATTAGTATCTGGTGGGGAGGTCATCTGACGTGTTCGTGGGTAACGCGACGAGTACAATCTTCTTCTAGTCTTTCATTCGTCATCTACGTGGGAGTTTTTCGCGTAGTCCTTCATTTCCACGACGAGCCGAACATCCGAGGTCGGGCCCGTTCGAACACACCCATTCCAGTCCCACCCCCAGTTCGTCAAGGTGGACCTAACTGACGAGCAACGTCGCGCTCTTCCCCAAGTCCGTTGGAGCGAAACTAACAAGTGTTATCGAGCTCGCCTTCACGGAACTTCGTACGACCTCATCTGGGACGACGCACGGAAGGTTTGGAAGTCGCAAGACGCAAAAGGAAGCTGGTTTCCGTGGGCACCCAATCCCGACGCAAACATCTCCTTATTCAACGTTCAAGAAGGCTCATCGAACATTCCACCACCAATCATCACAACTCCAGTTGAAGCCCCACCACTCACAACATCCTTGTCTTTCACGGAACCACGAGAACCAATCCCCGAAGTCGAAAGTCGAACCACAACCCCAGAACCATCAATGGCTCCCCCAGTTCCGACAACGTCAGCGCCTGCTGCACAGCCTATGATTGATGCCACTATCCTCGCAACGGCAGTCGCATTAGCGTTACGTCAAGTTAATGGCGGAGGGATGAAGAAGGGAGTAGCACCCCCACGCCAATATGAGGGTGGAAAAGATTACCTTGACTTCAGGCGCGAAGTATTACTCTACTTCAAGGCTTACGACTCGAGTTTCCAGGATGACGACGACAAGATCACCTTTGTCCTCTCTTACCTCAAGGAAGGATCAGCGGCGACATGGGCGGTGTTAGGCGGCGAGACTAACAGGCGTCGATCTCGAGGCGGCCAACACAACAACAAACAGTAAGCTAGACGCGAACTGCCGAGCGAAACGCACGCTATGTCGAAGTGAAGGTAAGTAGAATTCAATAGACTAATAATACAAGAGTAGGTACCTATGTCGAAGTGAAGGTAAGTAGAATAGTAAGACAAGGAATCGAAAGAGTCAAACTATCTACTTATATAGACTTCGAGCGTGTGAAAGGTCTACTCTAATAAGGAGTCACATGAGAAGGGGGTGGAGTGATTAGTGAGCGTCTTAGTCGGAAGGAACGGATTTAGTCATGGCAGATGACTGAAGATGAATAAGCCATGACGGAGTAAACGGAATTAGTAAAGGTGAATGAGTCATACAAGGAAAAGGTAAAATGAGTGAAATAGGGACGTAGGAAAGGAAAAGGAAAAGAAAAAGAAAAGAAAAAGAAGAATAAGAATGTTCGAGTCCTAACATCACCCCCCCTTCAAGGTTGGGCGTCCCGACCAACCGCTATATCCTTCCGATGTCGTGAACTTACGTATCGCACGAAGACTCTGCCGGGGTATTGACAATCTTCTTGGAGCGCCTGGATGCTTCCGATAGAACTCATCGACTGCTTCCTTCGCATTATCGCCAACGTCCGATTCGGGTTGCCAAGTTGCTTCGTCGTATCCGACCCACTTGATGAGGAATTGAAGCTTTCCTCTATGTAGACGCGAGTCGAGTATTTCTTCGACCTCGTATTCCTCTTCGTCGTCTACAAGGACCGGTGGAGGCGGTGGAGGTTTTTGCTGAGACTCGAAGGATGGTTCGACAGCCGGTTTAAGCAGGACCTCGTTGAAGACGGGGTGGACTTGCCTCCAAGTGCGCGGTAATTTGAGCCGATATGCGCTTGCCCCGACCTTTTCGACAATCTCGAAAGGGCCGAACCACTTGTCATCCATTTTCTTCGTCGGTCTTGTCGTCTTGATATTACGTCCATCAAGAAAAACCTTACTGCCCACCTCGTATTCCATCGACTTTCCTGCGTGACGATCATAGAAGCGTTTCATGTCTTCGTTGGCCTTGACGAGGTTTGCTTGCGCGAGTTCATGAATACCCTTGACGTGTTTCGCGAATTCTTCGGCTGAAATGTTTGAAGATGAAGTCCGAATGCCCGTGAAGCCTACTGGGTGTACTCCCGAGTTGACAAAGAATGGGGACAGCTTCGTTGCTGAGTGTTCGCGGTTGTTATATGCAAACTCTGCAAGCGCTAACCAGTCTGCCCAGTCCGATTGACGGTGGTTGACGTATAGCCTTAGATATTGTTCGAGTTCTTGGTTAACTCGCTCAGTTTGGCCATCGGTCTGGGGATGGTATGCCGTCGAGGGGTTACCTTCGATATGGAGGAGCTTGTACAGTTCCTTCATCATTTTTGCGTCGAACTGAACGCCTCGGTCGTGGATGATCTTCCTTGGCAGTCCGTGTAGTCGAAAAACTTGGTCGCGGTAGATGCGTGCCATGCCCTCTGCTGTTAGTTTCGTCGTCGTTGGAATCGCATGAATCTGTTTACTGAAGCGATCGACCACAACGCATATTGCATTGAAACCGTTAGACTCAGGGAGTTCTCCAATCAGGTCGACCGTGACAATCTGCCATGGCGCCTCCGGTACCTCATTCGGGTGCAAAACCTTTGCCCTCGTCACTCGCAGAGCCTTCGTTTGTTGACAACGATCACAACCTCGCACGTAGTTCCGAACATCGACATACATGTTTGGCCACCAGAAGCTTCGGCTTACCATTGACACCGTCTTATTTGCTCCCGGGTGTCCCGCCAGCGTTGAGTCGTGACATTCCTTCATGATGACCTCTCTTACCGATGTTGGTACAAAGACGTTCCAGAACTTCTTCGAGCTTGTCGTCGACACCTTGACTGTTACTTCCTTCGACCACACGCCATCCTTGAGCACCAGTCCTGACGGTCTTTCCCCATCCTCCATGTCCTCCTGCGCCTTCTTGATCGTCTCGACAAGTGAGTCCCTGGATGTGTTAACCGCTGCTCGTACCAACCATTCATTCTTGATGAACGTAACATCTTCGTTATCGTGTTCGCCCTTGTCGTAGTCTGCACGTCGTGACAATAAATCCGCTTTTCCGAGCGTCTTTCCCGGCTTGTGTACGAGCGTGAAGTCAAACTCTGCCAAGTCAAGTCGCCAACGAGCTTGTCGTCGGTTCAGCTTCTGAGGAGCCTTGAAGTACGTCAGGTTCGCGTGATCAGTCCAGACCTCGAATGGTTGATTAGCCCCTTGGAGGTATTGACGCCATTCCTTCAACGCTTGAACAATAGCGAGCATCTCTTTGTCATAGATCTCGTAGTTCCGCTCAGCATCTAAGAATGTTGATGATCTATAAGCGACAACCTTCCATCTACCTTCTTGCTTCTGAAGAAGTACGCCTCCGGTTGCAAAATCTGACGCGTCAGCCTCGACACGGAAAGGGTCCTCATTATTTGGGATTACCAGGACAGGGGGATTCGTCAACCGCTTCTTCAACTCCTCGAACGCCTTCTGCTGCTCCTCTCCCCACCTCCACTCTGTCTTCCCTGTCAATGACGTCAATGGTTTGACGACTGAACTGTATCCTTCGACGAAACGACGTAGCCAATTGCCTAGACCCAAGAATTGCTGTACCTCATGAACGTTCTTCGGAACTGGCCATTCCTGAACAGCGACTACCTTTTTCGGATCCATACGTACTTCACCATTACCAATGATGTGTCCAAGGTACTTGACTGTGCTGACCTCAAACTCGCACTTCTGGGGTTTCAGGAAGAGTTTGTTCTTCCGGAGGATCTCGAAGACTCGTCGGGTTCGTTCGCGGTGCTCTTCCAGGGTATTTGAGAATATGAGTATGTCGTCGAGGTAAATGATGACAATGCCTTCATGGATCAAGTCTCGGAAAATGTCGTTCATGAATCCTTGGAAGGTAGCCGGTGCATTGCATAAGCCAAAGAACATTACCGTCGGTTCGAACAATCCCAGGTTCGTCCTGAATGCTGCCTTCCATTCATCGCCTTCACGGATCCGGATGTTGTAATATCCCCAACGGACGTCGAGCTTGGTAATGTACTTAGCGTCCTTGACCTTATCTATGAGCTCATTGATTAGCGGTAACGGGTACTTATTCTTAACTGTCCCGTCATTGAGCTTTCGATAGTCCTGGATCGCTCGCAAACTCCCGTCTTCCTTCTTGATAAAGAAGAACGGCGATGCCATTGGAGATTTCGACTGCCTGATACGTCCCGATGCAAGGTTTTCCTCAATGAATGCCTTCATCGCTTCTTGTTCCTTGGGCGACAGTGGGTACACCTTACAATCACTTGGCTTAAAATCCGGCTTCAAATCGATGGCGTGGTCCCACATTCGATGATCAGGTAACCGTTCGAAGGACTCCTCGCTGAAGACGTCGGAGTATTCCTCGAGATACGATGGCCATTTCTTCGCTTCGTCCACCCTCACCCTTCGTACATACTCATCATCGATCTCTTCCTCCGATGACACACATCCGCACTCCTCAGGACACCGCGTAAAATCGATCTTTCCAATCTTCCAATCGATCTCGGGGTTATGTCTTTGCAACCAGTCATGACCGAGGAAGATGTTGGATGATGCCAGTGAGGTTACTGCCAGGCGGAGTTCTTCTTCATGTCTTCCAAAGATCATGCGTACAATGACATACTCCTTGATCAGACCACTCTCGTTGCTCGTTCCATCAGCATTGAAAACAGGTCGTGGACGAATGTACTTTTGTGTCGGAAAGTTATACCTTTTAACAAAACCTTCATCAATGCAAGAGCCGGTGCATCCCGAGTCGATGAGGGCATGGGCGTCAATTAGGTACTCATCCTTCTTCGGCGGTTCTAAGGCATCTACCTCCTCATCATTTGCTACCTGTGGGTGTACAATGCTGACGAAGGCATCAAGTTCTTGACCGCCTCTCCTCCTAACGAATTCCCCACACGTTACATCCTCTATCTCTTCGCGCCATACATCAGCCGCGCGCCTGCCAACAACATCCCATATTGCCTCAGTATCGTTCGCCTGGGCGACAACGTTCTCACGGTAAGGTTCGCCCGTCACAACCTCATTTTTTATAGCGGTTTGAATCCGCTCTTCCGCCCTCCATACGTCTGAGTCGCCTCCTTGCGTACTCACTTTTCGAGCAAACAACTCATCATAGACGCCGAAGTCATCGTCCTCTTCTGATTCGTTGGGTGTCACGTCGGATAGGACATTTCGAAGGTTAAAACCGCCTCGCATATTCGCATCTAGGTAGTGTACATCGGGGCGATTATATTTTAATGAATGCGACGAAAAAGGTCCTTTAGCCGTTTGACCAGTCGTTCCGACGTTTACGCCTGGTCGTCCTGAAAACCCTCACCATCAACTATCTCCTCCAGCTCAGTTGGCACTGCTCGCACGTCGACGCTTTCGAAGTCTGATTCCTTCGCATTGCCGAGTTCTTCGAGGAAAGCCAATCTGTCTTCTGGTTCGAGAGCGGCAATGATGGACCGTATTGCCTCACGACCGCGTGGGCAATCTCTAATGAAGTGGCCGACCTTGCCACACTTGTAACATGCACGTCGGGCGCGTGCTTGGTTCATAGCAACATCCATAGGCTGTCCCAGTCCTCCATACGTCACTCCCGTTGCGTCACGACGATCCTGTTGAGGGAAAGGTGCCGTTGGTCTTGTTACTGCTTGAGGGTAGGGTCGGGCGAAGTTTTGTTGACGAGGAGGTGGTACCATTGGACGTTGTATTCCTCGACGTTGTTCATGAAGGTGCCTTATCTGGCGTTCAACGTTGTCTACCGTGATGGCCCGCCTCTTCCAATCATCATATGTCTGCGGCTCAGGATCGGTTCGCATCACGCCATCGATCACGGCTGCGTTAAGTGCCTTCTTCAGCTTGTCAATGAGGACTCCATCATGTTCTGGCTTCGTAAGTCCAGCATTTACTCGCTCGATGTCGAAGTCATTCAAGAATTCGCTAGCAGATATACTTTTCTGCCGCATTCCATCTAGCTTCTCGAATGCCTTCTGGTGGCGGTTGGGGTCGACGAAGGAGGTATCTAATTCCTTGAGGAACGTCTTCCAAGTGTCCGTAATTAGGAATTGGCCAGTACTCGATGCTTCGTTAACATAATTCTCCGCCCATGTCGCCGCTGATCCTTCCTTGAGGTAAGAGAGGACAAAGGTGATCTTGTCGTCGTCATCCTGGAAACTCGAGTCGTAAGCCTTGAAGTAGAGTAATACTTCGCGCCTGAAATCAAGGTAATCTTTTCCACCCTCATATTGGCGTGGGGGTGCTACTCCCTTCTTCATCCCTCCGCCATTAACTTGACGTAACGCTAATGCGACTGCCGTTGCGAGGATAGTGGCATCAATCGTAGGCTGTGCAGCAGGCGCTGACGTTGTCGGAACTGGGGGAGCCATTGACGGTTCTGGGGTTGTGGCTCGACTTTCGACTTCGGGGATTGGTTCTCGTGGTTCCGTGAAAGACAAGGATGTCGTGAGAGGTGGGGCTTCAACTGGAGTTGTGATGATTGGTGGTGGAATGTTCGATGAGCCTTCTTCAACGTTGAATAAGGAGATGTTTGCGTCGGGATTGGGTGCCCACGGAAACCAGCTTCCTTTTGCGTCTTGCGACTTCCAAACCTTCCGTGCGTCGTCCCAGATGAGGTCGTACGAAGTTCCGTGAAGGCGAGCTCGATAACACTTGTTAGTTTCGCTCCAACGGACTTGGGGAAGAGCGCGACGTTGCTCGTCAGTTAGGTCCACCTTGACGAACTGGGGGGGGGACTGGAATGGGTGTGTTCGAACGGGCCCGACCTCTGATGTTCGGCTCGTCGTGGAAATGAAGGACTACGCGAAAAACTCCCACGTAGATGACGAATGAAAGACTAGAAGAAGATTGTACTCGTCGCGTTACCCACGAACACGTCAGATGACCTCCCCACCAGATACTAATGCGGAGTGCCACAATGACTTAATCGAATTCGAGTTTGATCTCGACCTCTTCAATCTTAACCTCGACTCTAGGGATGATTGGCTTAAGATGGTATCCTAGCCCTACAATAATATAGTTTCCTTTCTTGTCTTTTCGCGTGATGACGTCGTTCGGGTCAAAGTCTGGGTGGAGCACAACGTCTTCCCAAGGGATGATGTAACGTTTGGGTTTCACGTAAGGACCACGGCGTTGGTTACGGGTACGGCGCTTAGGGGCCAGGGTGGTGTTGTTTTCGGAAACTACCGGAAACACGTCGGAGTCAATTAGACTACGACGGGCTAGATAGGGGTTGCTCGGATGAATCCGGGATGGGCGCGGTGGTAAACCGTCGACGTTAACTCCTTGCGTGGAGTAGCGATAGCGAGCGCGAACAAACGTTTACGCGGGCTAGAGGTAGGTCTTACTATTATGTTAGGCGGCGAGACTAACAGGCGTCGATCTCGAGGCGGCCAACACAACAACAAACAGTAAGCTAGACGCGAACTGCCGAGCGAAACGCACGCTATGTCGAAGTGAAGGTAAGTAGAATTCAATAGACTAATAATACAAGAGTAGGTACCTATGTCGAAGTGAAGGTAAGTAGAATAGTAAGACAAGGAATCGAAAGAGTCAAACTATCTACTTATATAGACTTCGAGCGTGTGAAAGGTCTACTCTAATAAGGAGTCACATGAGAAGGGGGTGGAGTGATTAGTGAGCGTCTTAGTCGGAAGGAACGGATTTAGTCATGGCAGATGACTGAAGATGAATAAGCCATGACGGAGTAAACGGAATTAGTAAAGGTGAATGAGTCATACAAGGAAAAGGTAAAATGAGTGAAATAGGGACGTAGGAAAGGAAAAGGAAAAGAAAAAGAAAAGAAAAAGAAGAATAAGAATGTTCGAGTCCTAACAGGCGGAGAATTATGTTAACGAAGCATCGAGTACTGGCCAATTCCTAATTACGGACACTTGGAAGACGTTCCTCAAGGAATTAGATACCTCCTTCGTCGACCCCAACCGCCACCAGAAGGCATTCGAGAAGCTAGATGGAATGCGGCAGAAAAGTATATCTGCTAGCGAATTCTTGAATGACTTCGACATCGAGCGAGTAAATGCTGGACTTACGAAGCCAGAACATGATGGAGTCCTCATTGACAAGCTGAAGAAGGCACTTAATGCAGCCGTGATCGATGGCGTGATGCGAACCGATCCTGAGCCGCAGACATATGATGATTGGAAGAGGCGGGCCATCACGGTAGACAACGTTGAACGCCAGATAAGGCACCTTCATGAACAACGTCGAGGAATACAACGTCCAATGGTACCACCTCCTCGTCAACAAAACTTCGCCCGACCCTACCCTCAAGCAGTAACAAGACCAACGGCACCTTTCCCTCAACAGGATCGTCGTGACGCAACGGGAGTGACGTATGGAGGACTGGGACAGCCTATGGATGTTGCTATGAACCAAGCACGCGCCCGACGTGCATGTTACAAGTGTGGCAAGGTCGGCCACTTCATTAGAGATTGCCCACGCGGTCGTGAGGCAATACGGTCCATCATTGCCGCTCTCGAACCAGAAGATAGATTGGCTTTCCTCGAAGAACTCGGCAATGCGAAGGAATCAGACTTCGAAAGCGTCGACGTGCGAGCAGTGCCAACTGAGCTGGAGGAGATAGTTGATGGTGAGGGTTTTCAGGACGACCAGGCGTAAACGTCGGAACGACTGGTCAAACGGCTAAAGGACTCTTTTCGTCGCATTCGTTAAAATATAATCGCCCCAATGTACACTACCTAGATGCGAATAGGCGAGGCGGTTTTAACCTTCGAAATATCCTATCCGACGTGACACCCAACGAATCAGAAGAGGACGATGATTTCGGCATCTATGATGAGTTGTTTGCTCGAAGAGTGAGTACGCAAGGAGGCGACTCAGACATATGGAGGGCGGAAGAGCGGATTCAAACCGCTATAAAAAATGAGGTTGTGACGGGCAAACCTTACCGTGAGAACGTTGTCGCCCAGGCGAACGATACTGAGGCAATATGGGATGTTGTTGGCAGGCGCGCGGCTGATGTATGGCGCGAAGGGATAGAGGATGTAACATGTGGGGAATTCGTTAGGAGGAGAGGCGGTCAAGAACTTGATGCCTTCGTCAGCATTGTACACCCACAGGTAGCGAAGGACGACGAGGTAGATACCTTAGAACCGCCGAAGCAGGATGAGTATCTAATTGACGCCCATGCACTCATCGACTCGGGATGCACCGGCTCTTGCATTGACGAAGGTTTTGTTAAAAGGTATAACTTTCCGACACAAAAGTACATTCGTCCACGACCTGTTTTCAATGCTGATGGAACGAGCAACGAGAGTGGTCTGATCAAGGAGTATGTCATTGTACGCATGATCTTTGGAAGACATGAAGAAGAACTCCGCCTGGCAGTAACCTCACTGGCATCGTCCAACATCTTCCTCGGTCATGACTGGTTGCAAAGACATAACCCCGAGATCGATTGGAAGATTGGAAAGATCGAATTTACGCGGTGTCCTGAGGAGTGCGGATGTGTGTTGTCGAAGGAGGAGATCGATGATGAGTATGTACGAAGGGTGAGGATGGATGAAGCGAAGAAATGGCCATCGTATCTTGAGGAGTACTCCGACGTCTTCAGCGAGGAGTCTTTCGAACAGTTACCTGATCATCGGACGTGGGACCACGCCATCGATCTGAAGCCGGATTTTAAGCCAAGTGATTGTAAGGTGTACCCACTGTCGCCCAAGGAACAAGAGGCGATGAAGGCATTCATTGAGGAAAACCTTGCATCGGGACGTATCAGGCAGTCGAAATCTCCAATGGCATCGCCGTTCTTCTTTATCAAGAAGGAAGATGGGAGTTTGCGAGCGATCCAGGACTATCGAAAGCTCAATGACGGGACAGTTAAGAATAAGTACCCGTTACCGCTAATCAATGAGCTCATAGATAAGGTCAAGGACGCTAAGTACATCACCAAGCTCGACGTCCGTTGGGGATATTACAACATCCGGATCCGTGAAGGCGATGAATGGAAGGCAGCATTCAGGACGAACCTGGGATTGTTCGAACCGACGGTAATGTTCTTTGGCTTATGCAATGCACCGGCTACCTTCCAAGGATTCATGAACGACATTTTCCGAGACTTGATCAATGAAGGCATTGTCATCATTTACCTCGACGACATACTCATATTCTCAAATACCCTGGAAGAGCACCGCGAACGAACCAGACGAGTCTTCGAGATCCTCCGGAAGAACAAACTCTTCCTGAAACCCCAGAAGTGCGAGTTTGAGGTCAGCACAGTCAAGTACCTTGGACACATCATTGGTAATGGCGAAGTACGTATGGATCCGAAAAAGGTAGTCGCTGTTCAGGAATGGCCAGTTCCGAAGAACGTTCATGAGGTACAGCAATTCTTGGGTCTAGGCAATTGGCTACGTCGTTTCGTCGAAGGATACAGTTCAGTCGTCAAACCATTGACGTCATTGACAGGGAAGGCAGAGTGGAGGTGGGGAGAGGAGCAGCAGAAGGCGTTCGAGGAGTTGAAGAAGCGGTTGACGAACCCCCCTGTCCTGGTAATCCCAAATAATGAGGACCCTTTCCGTGTCGAGGCTGACGCGTCAGATTTTGCAACCGGAGGCGTAAGCACTTCAGAAGCAAGAAGGTAGATGGAAGGTTGTCGCTTATAGATCATCAACGTTCTTAGATGCTGAGCGGAACTACGAGATCTATGACAAAGAGATGCTCGCTATTGTTCAAGCATTGAAGGAATGGCGTCAATACCTCCAAGGGGCTAATCAACCATTCGAGGTCTGGACTGATCACGCGAACCTGACGTACTTCAAGGCTCCTCAGAAGCTGAACCGACGACAAGCTCGTTGGCGACTTGACTTGGCAGAGTTTGACTTCACACTCGTACACAAGCCGGGAAAGACGCTCGGAAAAGCGGATTTATTGTCACGACGTGCAGACTACGACAAGGGCGAACACGATAACGAAGATGTTACGTTCATCAAGAATGAATGGTTGGTACGAGCAGCGGTTAACACATCCAGGGACTCACTTGTCGAGACAATCAAGAAGGCGCAGGAGGACATGGAAGATGGGGAAAGACCGTCAGGACTGGTGCTCAAGGATGGCGTGTGGTCGAAGGAAGTAACAGTCAAGGTGTCGACGACAAGCTCGAAGAAGTTCTGGAACGTCTTTGTACCAACATCGGTAAGAGAGGTCATCATGAAGGAATGTCATGACTCGACGCTGGCGGGACACCCGGGAGCGAATAAGACGGTATCAATGGTAAGCCGAAGCTTCTGGTGGCCAAACATGTATGTCGATGTTCGGAACTACGTGTGAGGTTGTGATCGTTGTCAACGAACGAAGGCTCTGCGAGTGACGAGGGCAAAGGTTTTGCACCCGAATGAGGTACCGGAGGCACCATGGCAGATTGTCACGGTCGACCTGATTGGAGAACTCCCTGAGTCTAACGGTTTCAATGCAATATGCGTTGTGGTTGATCGCTTCAGCAAACAGATTCATGCGATTCCAACGACGACGAAACTAACAGCAGAGGGCATGGCACGCATCTACCGCGACCAAGTTTTTCGACTACACGGACTGCCAAAGAAGATCATCCACGACCGAGGTGTTCAGTTCGATGCAAAAATGATGAAGGAACTGTACAAGCTCCTCCATATCGAAGGTAACCCCTCGACGGCATACCATCCCCAGACCGATGGCCAAACTGAGCGAGTTAACCAAGAACTCGAACAATATCTAAGGCTATACGTCAACCACCGTCAATCGGACTGGGCAGACTGGTTAGCGCTTGCAGAGTTTGCATATAACAACCGCGAACACTCAGCAACGAAGCTGTCCCCATTCTTTGTCAACTCGGGAGTACACCCAGTAGGCTTCACGGGCATTCGGACTTCATCTTCAAACATGTCAGCCGAAGAATTCGCGAAACACGTCAAGGGTATTCATGAACTCGCGCAAGCAAACCTCGTCAAGGCCAACGAAGACATGAAACGCTTCTATGATCGTCACGCAGGAAAGTCGATGGAATACGAGGTGGGCAGTAAGGTTTTTCTTGATGGACGTAATATCAAGACGACAAGACCGACGAAGAAGATGGATGACAAGTGGTTCGGCCCTTTCGAGATTGTCGAAAAGGTCGGGGCAAGCGCATATCGACTCAAATTACCGCGCACTTGGAGGCAAGTCCACCCCGTCTTCAACGAGGTCCTGCTTAAACCGGCTGTCGAACCATCCTTCGAGTCTCAGCAAAAACCTCCACCGCCTCCACCGGTCCTTGTAGACGACGAAGAGGAATACGAGGTCGAAGAAATACTCGACTCGCGTCTACATAGAGGAAAGCTTCAATTCCTCATCAAGTGGGTCGGATACGACGAAGCAACTTGGCAACCCAAATCGGACGTTGGCGATAATGCGAAGGAAGCAGTCGATGAGTTCTATCGGAAGCATCCAGGCGCTCCAAGAAGATTGTCAATACCCCAGCAGAGTCTTCGTGCGATACGTAAGTTCACGACATCGGAAGGATATAGCGGTTGGTCGGGACGCCCAACCTTGAAGGGGGGGTGATGTTAGGACTCGAACATTCTTATTCTTCTTTTTCTTTTTCTTTTTCTTTTCCTTTTCCTTTCTTACGTCCTTATTTCACTCATTTTACCTTTTCCTTGTATGACTCATTCACCTTTACTAATTCCGTTTACTCCATCGTGGCTTATTCATCTTCAGTCATCTGCCATGACTAAATCCGTTCCTTCCGACTAAGACGCTCACTAATCACTCCACCCCCTTCTCATGTGACTCCTTATTAGAGTAGATCTTTCACACGCTCGAAGTCTATATAAGTAGATAGTTTGACTCTTTCGATTCCTTGTCTTACTATTCTACTTACCTTCACTTCGACATAGGTATCTACTCTTGTATTATTAGTTTATTGAATTCTACTTACCTTCACTTCGACATAGCGTGCGTTCGCTCGGCAGTTCGCGTCTAGCTTACTGTTTGTTGTTGTGTTGGCCGCCTCGAGATCGACGCCTGTTAGTCTCGCCGCCTAACAGTGATGTTAGGACTCGAACATTCTTATTCTTCTTTTTCTTTTCTTTTTCTTTTCCTTTTCCTTTCTTACATCCTTATTTCACTCATTTTACCTTTTCCTTGTATGACTCATTCACCTTTACTAATTCCGTTTACTCCGTCGTGGCTTATTCATCTTCAGTCATCTGCCATGACTAAATCCGTTCCTTCCGACTAAGATGCTCACTAATCACTCCACCCCCTTCTCATGTGATTCCTTATTAGAGTAGACCTTTCACACACTCGAAGTCTATATAAGTAGATAGTTTGACTCTTTCGATTCCTTGTCTTACTATTCTACTTACCTTCACTTCGACATAGGTATCTACTCTTGTATTATTAGTTTATTGAATTCTACTTACCTTCACTTCGACATAGCGTGCGCTCGCCCGGCAGTTCGCGTCTAGCTTACTGTTTGTTGTTGTGTTGGCCGCCTCGAGATCGACGCTTGTTAGTCTCGCCGCCTAACAAAATGCCTCAATTTACAAAATAGACTGACAGGAAAGTTGAGACAAAAATTAGCAAACTCTAAGATTGTGAAGTTCATATGCATATGTGGTAATCATGAGGTAGACAAATAGAGTATCCAGAATTAAGACACATATTGTACTTAGTTAAATATGTGTGTGAAATGGCAGAATTACAGAGAAAGAAACAAAAAAAAAAATAAGTCATGGATTGAAAGTACATAAAGACATAGAAGGATAAACATTTAGCCATGCATGAGAAAGTTCATTATAACCCAATTAGGTAAAAAATAGACAGGGTACAGATGATTCCTTATTGGAATTGTAACCAAATCTAAATCCCTTTTATTATTTCAAATATAGTTTAGCATTTAGCTAAGGAAAAGAAATCAAATATATTATGTGACTAAATGCATTATGACATTTCAAATTTCATTTGTCATCTAGTTATGAATTTATTCCCGGTCTAAATAACTGTTTGCCTGCTGTGTGGGAATCTTATTACACTGTCACGTGACCATATGACGTATCGTTCGTGGCCGCTGTGCGGTTGGCCGCACTCTATCTCTATCACCACAAACGACAGTCAGCATGGAGGTGACGAATCGCAAAGTCTGGTGCCTCCTCATCAGCCACGAGAAGAAGGCTGCCTTTGGAAATGCCTTTTCTGTCATCATCGGCCCCGACTCATGCATTGAAGACTTGACTGAGAAGGTCAAGGAGAAGCGACCAGATGTCCTCGAGCACGTCGTTCCTGCAACGCTCACCGTATGGAGATGCATGAACCCAAAACTACTTGTAGGGACGAAGCCGGCACAGTTAAAGAAGGGCTTGAGTAGCATCGACTTCACCGACGAGACCAAAACCGAAGAGCTTGGTCCTGGATACAAGATAATGGAACTCTCTTTCCCCCTCTCCGAAGAGATAGTGCTTATCGAGGTTCCCGGTGCGTCGCGCTTTTTCCTCTTTTCAGGCTGGTATCTGGGTTGACTCCTAGACTCACTTGCGTGTCCCTCATTATGTCCTTCGTCATCCGTTCATGTTTTGTATTTACCTAAAGCTCCTTTAGCTTCGAAAGATCTAGTTCAGAAAACATACATGAGCGACTCCTCCGGTGAGCTGCTATATTGGTTCCTGGTACTTTGCTTCTGTTGGCTTATTCGTTGCTTAGGGATCGCAATTATTCCTGCCAAACGTCCGAGACTTAGTGACGGAATCCAGAGCTACGATGTCCATCAATCCAGTGCAGGTTAGCATTCGCCGTGAAAGTGAACTTCCTTGTACCTGATCTTCCATAATTGTGTTTTCTAGTCGTACCTCTGGACGAAAACGAAACAAATTCAGAGCACCGACTCTCGTTTGTGCTGTATAGTAACTTCTGGAGGAAAGGGAACTTGGAGCAAATGATCCGTAAAGAAACTCATTTAGTCCCTGACGTCGACCTCTCCAGCTTTCCCGATTCATACGGGATGTCGTTTGAATCAGACGATTTCTATCACCCAACGACATTCGAAGCCAAGTTTCTGGACTTAGCAGGGCTCCCTGGTTGGTCTTCTGAACTGGCCGAAGTATTTGTGACGAAGATCCTGATACGCAAGGAATATGAGGAACTCGATGAATTTCTGAACAATCTCATGCGTTCCGATGATGAAGCTAAGACAGGACGCAAAGATGTCTTACTCGTAGGCCAGCCAGGAATCGGTACGCTTCACTCTTTTTATCAGAGTAGTTTCGACAATTCTTCATGACCAGGGAAAACGGTGTATTTGTCGTACTGTCTCCTTAAGCGCCTCTCTTCCGGAAGACGCACGATCTTCTCTTTCTCACGCACGAGACGCTACTTGTTTCAAGATAGCGGTGCTTTCTGGATTCCGAATGAAACTATTTCTGCTGCCGGGGGACATATTACGGATGATCGTGACCCAGATGCTCTTATTTTGTTCGATTTGAGTAGCAACCAGCCTTCGCCATCTTCAATACGAAATTGGCGTACTGTAGTGGCGTCCTCGCCCAAATCAAGCCGATGGAAACACTGGCAGAAGGAAAAAATTCCGGAAATGTTTGTTATGAAGACGTGGACATGGGAGGAGATATACATTTCGCGGTAGCTATCTTTTTTCTCTCGCGTCTGTTATCTATTGATCCTATTTCAGCAATATGGCTACCGTTCAACGTTCGGACGTCGAATTGTCTTCTGCCTTCCTAAAGTATGGAGGGTCAGCAAGACATCTTTTGAAAATGAACGAGCGGATGCTCGAAAAAGCGACGCTGACCGCCGTTCAAACTTGCAATACGAGCGACTTGTTATTGCCGGTCGACAAAGAATTCAAGGACGAAATAAGCAGTTATCTCGTGGAAATAAATCCTAGCGTGGATGCCACTGGACAGTGCGATCGATGCGACATGACGAGCAAAATCATTTCTAAGGCGATCGTCGAAATGCTCATGGACCGGAGGAAGATCGCAATGGCGGCCTCTATGGAGAAAAATTTTGATATGCTCATGAACGTCCAAGCTACACGATCCGCCGCTGGCCTTTTGTTCGAAGGGGCTGGACACAGATGGCTGTTCAAATCGCGGATGTCGACATTCAGAATTCGCTCGCTATCCAATCCGAATCAAAAGATAGACTTGAATTTGTCGCATCTTTCGGAGATGGTCGACTTCAGTGGGTTGAAAAAAGATATTAAAACGTCCGCTTACTATCGACCACTCTCGACGAGGTTGCCTGGGGTTGATTCATTTGCTCTCGAGTTAGACTCCGAGAAACGTACTACTGGCGTTATCCTGTTCCAGTTTACTGTCGCCGATCGTCACCCGATCAAGACTGGTTTCGTAAACCAATTGTGGAAAGTCGATGCCGTGAATAAGATGAAATGGAAATTGGTCTTTATTGTTCCTGAAAAGGAAGCGAATGACCTTACAGAGCAGCCGTGGACACCAACTTCTGAAGCAGGAAGGTGGAAACGAAGGGTTGATCAATACGTCTTGGGTGTCGATGACAAAGCGCTTTGGACGAGTGTACAAGGACCGTGATATTTCGAGTACTACCTGCATGCTTCTATGTCCAATTTTAGGATGTTTGTCCGTTTCAATAAACCTGTTCATGTCCCTAAAAATATTTCGAAAGCCTTTGTCTGTGATCATCTAAAGATACAATAACAGGGCCTGATAGTGCTCTGGCTCTCAGATGGAAATTCCAACCAAATGACTCATTTGGTTCAGGTGAAGTCTTTTGCTGCTGCTGAGAACCTACAGCCATAGCAGTTTTGTTAGCTTTATTGTGTCAGTTACAGCTAGTTGCAAAATTGTTGGCAATCACATACTTTCACCACTTTTTATGCTGCAAGAGCCTCAAAACACAGATAAAATCATATCTCACCAAAAACTCAATGGTTTCAATCTAAGTTGATAAATTCATCTTTTCGAAAGAGCTTTGATTTGGAAACAAAAATAGAGTCAATAGAGTATAAACTGATGCTGAAATAGTGAAAATATTGTTTTTTGCCTCTTCTTTGCATGTGCATTTTTTTCTGTGCTCCCTGCTGGTCTAGTACCTCCCCAAAGCTGTCCAAAATGATAATATGATTCTATTATAAATTTACAGGCTGGATTTGAGCTGAATTGTACATCAGAATGTACTGCTTTGAGGCATGCCTGAATCACTCAAAACTCATCATTTCCCCCAGCCTCCCAGGCTCCAAGAAAAATTCTTACAGGTCAGATTCACATATATAAATTCACTATAGATAAAATAAATGAGCTTTGAGCTTCACCTATTTCTGTAGGATCCACTGGGGAGCTAGGCTAAGCAAGTGATTCTGGTTGTATGCAGCATTCTAAACAGCATCTCCCCACCTCACCAGTGGATGCCGAGAACCTAGCTAATATGCAAACCTAGTCTATTACATCTGCAATGAATTTACATGCATGAATCTAACCTGTAAGAATTTTTTCTGAAGCTTGGGAAGCTAGAGGGAAATGATGAGTTTTGAGTGATTCAGACATGCCTCAAAGCAGTACATTCTGGTACACAATTCAACTCAAATTCAGCCTCTAAAATTATTATATAATTATATAATCATTTCAGACAGATTTTGAGAGGTGCTAGACCAGCAGTGTTAGGATTGGTATTCTCGGACGAAGTGGCTAGTCCGAGCGTACCAAAACAAGTCCCTGCTTCCTCCTTCAGTACTAGTGTAGCTTGGAGAATAGAGTAGTAAAGGTTCAGATGTACTAATAATAAGCGAGCTAAGGGCTTGAGCTTGAATTACTAGTAGAGCAGAGTTTCAATCAAAGAGGTACAGTTATGATTGAGAGTACAAAATAATTTTGCTGAGGGACAATGCCCTGCTCAGCTGGCACCTTTATAGACTTTCTACTATTCATTACTTGCTACCTACTACTACTGGAACTGCCTCACCATTGGACAGGACAGTATATTTCAGAGTGAGTTGCTACCCACCTGTATTGACACCGAGTCAAATGACATCACCTCCCTTAGAGCCTATGTCAACTTCGAATACTTCTTTCTATCTTAGGTAGGCTTCCTTCTAACCTCCGTCACTCCGACGCTTCTTCCGTGCTTCTTCCGATCTCATTGCTCATCATATATTAATCCTTTCCACCGATCTTCCCACTGATCCTTCCTTGGTTTGCCGAGCACATGCTTCCAGGCTGCTCTATTATCTTAGCCGAGCTTCTGCTGCTAATCTGTGATCACAGGGCTGGCTATGATCTCGGGATTTGTGATCAGCAATGCTTGCTGATCCTCTAAGGTTAATCTCAGCAGCTGCGTAAAATAGGCTTCTAGCTTAATGTGCCTGGTCGCTATTGTAATGTCCGATAGCTGTAGTCCGGTGCCCATCATTAACCTGAATTGCTGACCGATATGTCAAGGTCCGTGCCATTCGTCAACTGTGATAACCCTGTATCTGATATTTGCCAAGCCTTTAGGAAAACTTCTGTTGCTTCTTCCGAGAGTTCGAGTATGTCTGAGAGTGGCAACAAGTATACTGGCCAATTGACTTTCACTGCAACATAAGGGCATAAGGTCTGATGACAATGCTGATTGATCCAAACTCTCATGCAGACCTTCAATACATATATATCCCTATCACTGAGCTATATAGTTACTTTATGATTGTATACACTCATTCTGCGGTTCGGCAATGGTTGGTCTTCTGTTGTTTCCAAAGGCCCAGGCTTGTGCTGAATCTTAACATCGGCTGCCTCCTTTATCACCAACCATTTCATGAAGTTCTTGAGGAGCTATTCTGAAAGAACCCAGCTGCGTTGGTATGCCAAGTAACAATTACTGCACACTAGACTCTCATGAACTAGATGTCTGGTTGCACCTCGCCGATAATGTCTCTTCTGCAGGAGTTTTGTATACCTTGCAACATTACTGCTCTCCATTGTTCCTACGCCTCGTATTCATGGAGGAGGAGTATGTCCAATATGCATCCTAGCCATAGTCGACTGTATGCCTATTGAATCATCACTCTTGCTCAACTCATCTTTGTTGTTTGCAGCTATCTTGTTAGGTACTGGCTGTAGTAGCGGACCTGAGTCATCTCCAGGTCAATAGCTTTGAAGCCCTTGCTCATAGGCTGGATTTGGTTGCATAATTCGGTGTGTAAATTGTCTGATATCACACTGCATTAGCTAACCACAATTTTTGTAACAAGCAGGGAGCACAGAAAAAAATGCACATGCAAAGAAAAGGCAAAAAACAATATTTTTGCCATTTCAGCATCAGTTTATACTCTATTGACTCTATTTTTGTTTCCAAATCAAAGCCCTTTCAAAAAGATGAATTTATCAACTTAGATTGAAACCATTGAGTTTTGGGTGAGATATGATTTTATCTGTGTTTTGAGGCTCTTGCGGTATAAAAAGTGGTGAAAACATGTGATTGCCAACAATTTTGCAACTAGCTGTAAGTAATCAGTATATAATGTGAGTGACTGTTACATCATTATAGTTACCCATATATACCTGTACATTATCTAGATGAGAGGAAGAATCTGTCTGAGATCCACACTTGACTTTGTCATATAGGTTTATCAGCTTCTCATCTGTGGAAGGAGGTCTGTTATGATGTGCGTGTATCTGTGAGCATTGGGTTAGCATGTTGTACACACTCAAACATGTGTAATGAGCTTGGACAAAATGAGAAAGTTACGGAAGATAGGAAAAGGCAGTCAAAATAAGCTTGTGAACTTCAAATATGCATGCATAGATGACGAGATGAAGTGGACAAAATTTTCTCATATTGACATGCAAGTCAAAGTCACTCCAGTCGAAAACAAATGCACAAAACAAACGAAACAAACACAGCAAAGAACTAGGTTAATCGTTTTGCCGTACATGTGAAAGTTCATTATAACCCAATTAGGTAAACAACGGACAGGGTACGGACGATTTCTTACTTACCGGAATCGTAAAAAGGCGTGCATCCAGCAATCGCGAGCCACAATCTAATCTCTCCTTCCTTTGCTATGATGCGGTTGACACATTCTCCAGACTATCATTCACAAGTCAGTCCTAGTCCTTCAGTGTTTGCTATTTTCGCGTACTTACCTTCCAGCTACAGCTCATGACCACGACTACCGTTTACTAGTTGGCCCTTTAACTGTTGCTATCTCCTCGTACTCACCCTTTTCATTTTTGCTTTTTCATTCCAGTGACTTCTGAAGATGAATAAGAGTTCTTTAGCGATTGCAAGGCCATCGCCGCACGAAACGGCGCTGGATCTACCTTCTCTTCTACCTCTGCCGCAGCTGTCGAGAATGATATGTGGAAAGACCTCGTAGCCATTCACTCTCATATGCCCTTGGATGAGGCTCACAATGACTTCCGGGGCCTCCCCTCCAACCCCCTCTCCATCTACCACACGGGGCCCACCTGGCCGTTACCTACTGGCCCCGAGGCTCAGTGCATCCCCAAGGAGGCTAGACCCATCTGCACCCATGCGATCGTACCCATGTAGCACCAACTAGGTGAATGGATTTACAAATACTTCGATTCCTGTGAGCTCAAGTGGACGAGCATTGACCCCGTCCGCTTTGCCAAAGCCAAAAAGGAACCCGGTCCCCTTTTCCTTTGGGTGGGCGTCATGCCTGGGACTCTGTCCCGCGACGACGCCGAGGACGCGGCAGTGTGCTGCAAGGAGATTCTCTTGGAGTATAAGATCATCGATGTTGAAATCGCATTCCGCGAGTCCATCTTCACCCAATTCTCCGGACCACAGCTCCTCAATTATGTCTCCTCCATTGACCCAACAGCCGACGTATGCGGCCCATTCACCCCGGCACTCAGTCTCCAGATTGCTCCCAAGACCTTCCCTTACTTCGGGGGGACCGGCTGTCTATATTTCTGCAAAGGTGGCGAGAGCGATCGGGTCTTCCTCCTTACCGCCCGCCATGTTGTTCTCCCATCCGGCGAATATCCTAACGAGCTCTACAATCGCAAGAACAACAGCATACCTCGTCGTGAGATCATCCACATTGGCAGCAAAGCCTTCCAGAATGCTCTCGAGGCCATCATGGATAAGATTGGCCACGACAATCTCATGAGCGACATCTACAAGGACGAACTTGAGGGTCTGGGGGAGGCTATCGAGGGCGAGGACGCCAAGACAGCTACCAACCAGAGGGAGTTTGAGGACAGGTTGGCAAAGGCAGAGGCGTCGAAGGTGAGCGTGTACGAGTTCCACAATAACGTCACTAGATTCTGGAGCGCAGAGAGCCAGCGCATCCTGGGACACGTTCTCTACGCCCCTCTGATTTCTGACAGTACCTATGACAAACGATTTACGGAAGACTGGGCTCTCGTTGAGCTGAACCGCGGGAAGTTCAACTGGAACATTTTCCGGGGCAATGTTATTCATCTTGGTACATTTCGATCTATCTCACTAAGGTTGTCCAGTCTAACTATTATATCCAGGAACCAAAGTTACGGCTGACCAATTCATGAAGAAGATGTACCCTCACGCTGAGACTCGCGCCAAGTTCAAATATCCGCATGGTGGCCTTATACAGCTTCGAGACTTCGTCAAGGATGGCGAGCTGCGCCGCCCGACCATGCTCGACACAAATGGAGAACAGTGTCGCATCGTCGTCAAGAACGGTGCCACCACCGCTGTTACCCTCGGTTGCGCGACCGGCATCGAGTCATTTGTCTGTTCACACAACATCTATGGAGATTGCAGTTTATCTCTACAGTCACAAGGACGGCGCTTTCTCTGCCCCCGGGGACTCCGGAGCTGTTGTCGCTGACGCCAACAGTCGCATTGTCGGCATGATCACCGGCGGTGCCGGCCAGACTGACTCTACTGACGTTACCTATGTATCGTCGTACTACTTCCTCGATGAGCGTATCAAGAAAGCCTTCCCCAACTCCTACCTCTACCTGATCCCTGACCCGACACCTGCCTAGGTCACGACATTGATACAGGATGAGATCGGGAACACTGACAAGGCGGTCTTGTTCCTTTTCTTCTTGCCTCTACCTATGCGACTTCTTCTCCTTCCATTGTACTCTTCTCTTTCTGTTACGCTCCTTATCTGTGGGTTTGTTGTTGATCACTACTGGTTGCTCAAGTTATAATGATATGAAAGTGGTAGGACTGTGCCGCTAGATGAATAGATAAGGATCCTTGTTGTATTATAACTCAGTACAGTTCAAATATTATGATGGTGTGAGGCTTCTTAGTGGACCATTATGAAACTCGACACAGAGATTGTATGGGATGTAAAGGAGCAGTTATGATATAATGAAATCACATCCTTCGAATTATACAGCTAGGCTAGTTCACTACGGGCAATTTACAAGTAACAGATATTTTTCATAAATGTCCCATAGTTGGGAAAAACTGGAATTGTTACCATGCCATGTGTTACCTAAGTTAGTGTTGTCTCAGGTCATCCCAGGTGGTCTACTTCAGCCCTTCCAGATAGGCCCAACATGTGGTGATTTGCCTCAGTTGCACCAGCATTTCCAGGTGTGGTTTCCTTTTCGTTTGCATTCGCGCTGGCGTTGATCTTCGAGTCAAGCACTTCAATCTCTTTCAGCACACCTTACAAAAGCTTCATATATGTTGCATGTACTTCGACATTGTTCTTCTAGAGTTCGTAATTCTCGGCCAGAGCAAAGTTGAGAACAAAGCTCGTTGGGTTCGCTTCGATTCCTTACTGGAATCGTAATAGTATAAATTAACAAACAACAACACAATGAAGAGCTTATTCGAACAGGGAGCAGTAGAACATAGAGATACAAAAAAAGCACAGAATAAGTGATGAAGGATCATGGCACAACACAGTAAAGAGTTAGGGGACCACGTTTTCTTTGTCATGCAAAGCCTCTCGTGATGATACGCTTGCCTTCATCTGATCTAACTCCGGCAATATCATAGCGCCGGTCGACCTCAGGCAGTCATCAAATTTCCTCGAATCGTTAATGACAAGTCCGTGCTGGATGCTCGCATCACTGAACAGATCAAATTCCGCAAGTTCTGAGAAATCAGGTTCATCGGTATCGAACAGGTTCGGATTATCTTGCATACTTCGAGCAAGCTCTACTTTCTCAGAACTTGTAGGAGTTTTTGGAAAAGGAATTGAATGGGATAAGACATTTTCAGATACCGCGGTTAGCCCAGTGCTGGGATGGCGTCGTGATGTAAGAGTCTTGGAACCGAAGGGCAGTGTCGGTTTGCGAAGATGAGAAGGTATGGCTGGAGCCGACGCGAGTCCAAGTGAGTCGAAGCGGCTAACAAATGTCGCAAGAGCTCGGTGTTCCTCTTCAAGCTTGAGGCGAATCTACAGACACACTCAGAACTTTGATCTGTCATGCGAGAACAAAAGGCACTTGCTGATTTCTCCTTCTCCAGCTGACGAACGAGCTGATCTGCCCAAGCCACCTTCACCTCGCGAACCTTCCTTTCCTCTTCCAAGCGTGCATGCCATTCTGCCTCAACGTCCTCCTTTATCGCGCGTAAAGGTTCTCTGAGGTTCTCTTCATATCCGCGCACCGCAAACTCGAGTTCGCGGATCGTTTTCATTTGCTCAGTGATGAGTTTGTCCTTCTCGTTTTCTAGAGTGTCAGGGGGAAGCTCTGGCCGGGCCAGGAGTGCCGCTTCAAGTGACAGGATCTGTGTGGCCTGGGACTCGATTTTTCTACGAGCGGATAGAAGCTCCTGCTGAAGCTAAGGGCCAGATCTTCAGAGCAGCCGTATGCTATCAGGCGAAAAGACTCACTTGATATGGCTCCAGGTCAAAATTTAGCTTGGACGGACTAGAAGGACGTGATTGATCACCCTTCATCTCATCAACACTTTGGCTCGTAAGAATAAGGCGCGTCAGCTGCTGAATACGAGAGTTAAGGTCATGCATCGCACGACTCTCATCCAATTGCTGAAGTAGAGGCATGGGTATATATCATAAGTATCAGAAATACTGATAATCATCACCTCCTTTGCACTGAGCCGTCGGCTTTGAGTCGGAACTACAGCCTCCCGTTCGGCAAGCCTCTGCTTGAGATCTTCTATCTCTTTCCTATATCGCTCAAGCAATGCGTCGGTGTCAACGACCTCCTTCTTCTTGGCATTAAGCTGGAACAAAGGGCATGAGGAAACGTGCTTCTTCCGATGAAAGAAACAAAGTAGCAAACCTGAACGCGCTTTACACGTTGAGCAAACAATAAACTACTAGTCGTTTCTGCGAGAGCACTAGGGATTGGATTTATTGTACAAATGACAGAAATACGTGCATTGCCTGAGAGAGAAGGCTGGAGCATTCTTGTAAGCTTCGAATTTCGAAAAGGGACGTGATCGCTATAAATAAACTTAATAGTCTGGAGCTGATTGTACTAAATGAGTAAAACTCACTTCTTTCCCTTTGCTGAATTCTCCGCGAGTGTTCCGATGACAGACCCTAGCGTCAGAAGACTGTAGACGAGACAAAAAAGTGATTACTAAAAACGTGGCTTTGACTTGAGCAATGATCGAACCTTGTATTGATGTAGCGCCCTTCTCTAGTTCGGTCTTTGTCCGATGATGCCTTCTCAGATCCAGCCAAGTCGATGAGGCTCTATATTGCAACCATAAGCGTAAAGTTCCGAACATGCTATAATGAAAGACACTTACGAGGACACTCATTTGCACACTTCGCCCGTTCTTGCTCTGCAGCCGTGCTCCGCCAGGCATATGTGGCGCAAAAGGCGTAGCTCTGCCGTCGTCGCTTGGGCCTGGGGAGCCCCGTTCCCGACTCTCAATCACCAAACGAAATACTGAATGACTACGAGAGCTCCTCTCGTTCCAATCTGTGCTTGCCGTTCGACGATTCGCATAGCCTCGTTCTAGGACGTCATGTACCCCTTTCAAACTCGTGACAACTTCTTCGCGGAGTGGAGAGAGTATGACGGTCTCTCCTATGCCTTGAATCTGTACTGTGTTCGCTGCAAGACGTGCCGACGGCGGTGCAAGTAGGTCAAAAATGGATTCGTTGTAAATCTCGAGGTATGAGCAACGCAGAAGGTACTCGCGGGACGGGGTTCGACGAATATGCCCAAATACGTCCTTCATAGCACGGGGAATGATACCCGGTTGTTCTTCTGTACCGGAAAGCGTGAATGTCTTCCCACTCGCAGTCTGACCGTACGCGAATACAACTGCATTGAAGCCATTCATCGCGGCTTCGACATGACCACGGGCAGTCGCATTGTAAACTACTTTGTTATCCGAGCCGACCAACACCTCGTCGTAGTGGTATTGCGGAATTGATGCTCCTGTTGACTTGTGATATTGTGGGAGAAGTTTGAGAGAGTTTTCAACAGGCGCAACAGCCCATGCTTGCGTTTCATCAGTAGGACGGACTCTGGAATCCACTTAAGCGATAACATAATGCATTATAGGAGACGGTCGACGCTACCTTATAGAGACGTGCACCTTATCCTCGCGGCCATACTGCAAGGAACGTAATTCACGCTCATCCAACTCGAAGCTAAGGTCGACATCGACGCTCTCAGCGTCCACGAGAGCTTGCTCGGGATCTACGCGGCTGACATCCATCTCACTCTCCAAGAAATAATCATCGCAGCGACTCTGGCTACGGACCGGAGTACGCGGAGTGCGTGGGCTGCCCGGAGGTAAGGGCGTCGAAGATCTGGAACGCGATGGCGTTCGGGGTGATTCCAACACTGGGGTGGAGCTGGACTTCGTCATCCTGCGCGTCTTCGCCTCCACAGACAGCGGCGCTTTGTATTTCTTGACCCCAGGTTCGATCGCGAGAGATGAGTTGGCTTCATTCATGGATTGACGGATGGTCAATGATTTGAGAGACGCGTTGCTGCCTACGCGGCTAAGACGTTTATTCTGCATATTCTGCAGCCGAGCTTTTGGATCGCGAGCAGCCATAGTATATACAAGTCATATACAACGCAGGGCGCTGGGCCGCGAAGAGCCGCTGCAGTCGCGCCTGTTGGAGATGAATCAAGTCGAGTAAGAGTCGTTCGGCGCGCTTTCAACCATCACGAGACTTGAAGTCACGGGACCGCGCACACACGAAAATCTAATTTTCTCAATGCCTATTCAACTCATACGCTCGAACTGACAAACAGCATCAGATTCGTTCAGAAATGATGAAAGAATGTATATTTTATTCTAAGCTATCTCGCATGATGTCCGTTATAACTCCCGTCCTGCTAAACTTCCCGTCTCGATCGAGTCGTGTCGGCTTGGAGCCTATTTTTACAGTGCTACTCGCCGAGGAGCAGGCGTAATTCGCCGAGTGTTTGTCAGGTGGAAGGTACCCCGAGATCTTCGAATACCTCCTCCCGGGCTGGAGGATTGGGCAGTCACCTTTATTTTCTGTGTCGTCAGGAGCGAACCGATAAAGTCAGACCGGTCAATCTGGACGCGCTGCAGAGCAGCAGAATCAAACAACACTGCATCACCATCACGCATCTCTGTCATAATGTGCGCGTGTTCACGATCTATGCCCCTGAGGAGAGAGGAACTCGAGCTCTTATCTGCCTGGAGAGGTAAGTAAGGAGCATCGTTGCTCTGCGGTGTATTAGTGGTTCGTAATGATCGCAGCCGCGAGCACAACTCACCTTGGTGGCATCCATGGGGATAAGTCGGACAGTCCTATTAAAGCGAAGGCAGTCGCATTTGCCTTGAATGCAATATGGGCTATTCTGATCGACATGGACAATACTTTGGTGTCTCGCGATCGGCGAGAGCTCTGTAATGTCCTTCCCTTCCACATCCTTCGAACCGCTTACACTGGCTCCTAATCTTGTTCGTGTCGTTTCTACTGACAGCGAGGAAGACACCGTTTTTTCGCTCGTGTCCGACGGCGTTTTCTTTTCTCCATGAAACTGGTTCCTGAGTGCCACGATTCGAAACGGACATTGTTTCAGCGAAGGGACAATCCCGCCATTTTTGAGTTGACGAGATCGGATGATGCGATACGAGCAGTACATGAGAAGAAAGAGGAGTCCCACAAGTCCGAGAATGGTAAGACCAAGAAAGATAAATGGACGAGTTAGAGCCAAGTTGACACCATCTTCGACAAGGACTGAATCGTCAAGGACGTCCGAAGATGCGCCATTGTCCTCGACTGAAGCCAAGTTGGACGGTGAGAAGGGTGGCATCGCTTCGAGCGGTTACAATTAACTTGCGGGAACAGACTGGGAAAGACTCCGGCGATGAGGCTGACGCCTATGCCTGTTATGATTCAGACTGCCACCAATGCTCTTTAGGATGCGACAATGGACATAAAGAGACAGATTTATCCTGAGCCAGAGCCAGTAGCTTGAAAACGTAGTCAGAACTTTTGGCGGGAATATGGATACTGACGATCGTTCATTCATTCATTCATTCATTCATTCATTCATTCATTTCTTCTCAGTAAGTAGACTACAAAAATCTATTCTGTCTATGAAATACACTGGGACAAAAACGACATGGACCATTGGATTCAAATCCTTCTATTATTTTTTTATCGCGGTGATGAGACCAGCGCTGATTTGACGCAGGGCGATTCGGCTTTCCCAGATAGGAAGAATGATACAGCAAAAGCCAGCGAGGAAAGACCAAATCTTGAACCATCTTAGAGCGTAAGAAGACTTATCAGATTCATTAAAGCATTATACACACCATCGCAACTACCATCCAAGCGGTGAAGAATCCTGGTGAGAATATGTACCCGCTTGCACCAAGCGGAATTGGCACCAGGATTGAAATAATCATTATAAGGGTCGTTGATATCCAGAAGGCGCGCTTCACGTCAGCTGGCTGCGGAAGTTCATCATCTTCCTGCTCAACGCCATTATACTCGACGGATGGAGACGCCGATACATTCTTCTTCTTCTCTTCTTCGACAGGGACATTGCTAACCTGGGTAGTAGGGAGAACGTCTCGATCGTGGTGGATGTTTCGAATCATCTTGACTGGGGAGAACGAGTTAGTCGGAAGGTTGGGCGGTGATGCAACAACCAATGCATACTGGATCGTGTCCCTCTAAAATCATAATTGTCCGGCTTTATCAAAGATAATGCGACGGCGATGACGGCACCTCCACCTATACTCGTAGCGTTCCCAGCTAGAGACGAATAATTTGCTATCAGCGTCTGGATATTAATTTCGCCGTAATAATATCGGCATGTCACAAGCCACGCCATTATCGCGAGTGAAGTGCCTCCCATCGAACCAACGAGGACGCCTATTAGCGAAAGCTTTGACCACAAGACTGTTAAGATAACAGGAAGCGTAGGAGCACCAATCACGGTCCCAGCAAAGTCTGAGAGTAAAGAGCATCAAAGGACAACTGCTTACAAATATTTTAAATACTTTCTTACAGAACATGAAGTTCATATCCACCTCTCCCGCATTCAGAATGACACACCACACGGATATCCATACGCCCCAGACGGCAACACAGATATGCGCTATCCGAAGAAGCTCCGCGGGGCTAGCCTTGGGACGCAAATAAGTCTAATGCCATCGTGTAAGTCATATTCGCCGAAGATTGAAACAAAAAAAATGACCTACTCTATAAACATCATAAGTCAGAAGAGACGAGACTGAGATGAGCTGGGCGCTGCAGGCAGAAGTGACAGCCATGTAGGTAATGATTAACATTGCAATGGCTCCTTCACGCCCGAGCAGCGCTACGGCAGCCGCGGGTGCAACCAAGCCTGCATCCTGCTGAGAGACACTCAGCGGTTCAGGATATGTCGGAAAGACGGGGTTGTTTTGCAGAGCTCGCGCTGAGAGGCCCATAACAGTCCCGAATGCAAAAGGAACAGAAAACCATGATAACCCTCCAAGCAAGTAGGCGAGTGTAGTCCCGCTTGGCTTTGAAGCAATCGCTCGCTGCCAGTACGACTGATCAAGGAATACCGTTGAGAAGCCAAGAGTTACGGAAATTGCAGCGTCTAGAAGTGTCGGTGAGAAATCCCGATGACAACAGAATACGAGAACTGAGCACGAACATATGAAGGCAGGCTTGGAGTGAAATGTGAGATAAGAACCGTTGCGATTCCCTTCTACAGGGTCGAGCTCAGCAGCCTCCGTGAGGAGGGAATGAAGTTTAGAAGGGGATCCAATAAGTTCGGATGACCCGCATGCCTAGGTGGAAGTTGTTTAGTCACTGAGTATCGACGTACATCGAGAAATCGCACCGTATAGAGAAATATCCAGATTATAACGAATACAATAGTTGTGTGCGTGAAATCAGAGATGAATGTACTCCGTAGTCCTCCAATAATAACGAAAGCGACTACGCCAACGGGTAGAAGCATGGCTGCTGCTCTGACATCCATTCCTGTTAGCGCAGAAATCGATGCACTACCTCCGAGTAAAAGAATAGCCGATACGACAAGAGAGGTGAACAGAGCGTATATCTCGAAAAACGTCAACCATATGCAGGCGTGCACGATCAGATAAAGACATACCAAAAACATAATATGAGCGGATGTACCAAAGCGGGCTCTAACGATTTCAAGGAAGGTTCTTGCACCGTTGGCATTTTCCTTTACTTTGGATGCAATAACGGAAAATATGACGATGGACACACTGTCAGAAAGAGTCAGTAAAGGCCAATGCGGCAAGTGATCAAGACTCACGTTCCGCACACTCCGTACCTATAACATTGAAAAAGGTCACTACAAACGCAAAAACATCGAAGAAAACTGCGCTTACCACCAGCCGCCAGCCACC
Source organism: Sanghuangporus sanghuang (assembly GCA_009806525.1). NCBI lineage: Eukaryota > Fungi > Basidiomycota > Agaricomycetes > Hymenochaetales > Hymenochaetaceae > Sanghuangporus > Sanghuangporus sanghuang. The sequence continues at coordinate 408,961 of VVIT01000016.1, read as the reverse complement.
CCGAACTGGTATACGATAAGTGAGGATACCATGATTGTAGCACTCCATGTCCAAGCCGAGACCTTGAGAGCTGGTCAGGACGTACTCGTGGAGCATCCGTAGAAGAGTGCGCACAATACCAGAGCAAACCAGACCAGGCTTTACATTCCTACTTGCGCTTGAGAACTCCTCATCTGTAAAATCAATTGAATAAGGAAGAGTGATGACTCAATCGCAATGCCTACTTTCAAATGGGCTCATTTCGGTGAATTTGGTCTGGAGCCAACTTAAGATGAGCATGAGAAGTGCAAATGCGAAGCCGCCACCAAGTATGATGGCATAGCCGGATGCCTGAGGTAAATACGCATCGAATTGTCCGTTTGCCATTGCAGAGATCCTCGTTGAAGCAAGACAGTCGTAGAGTGCCCAAAAAGTTCAGTAGAATTTTATCTGTATGATCCCTGGTGCTTTTGAAGATAGCGCTTTTTATAATACTCGCCATCTCGGTGTTGAAAGGCGCCCAATCGGTCCGATAGAAGACCTAGGCATCCTTCTCGGCCGTAGAACGGTGATAACAAAGATAGAGGAAGTAACCTTGACCAAAGCTTCTTTCAGTACAGTGCGAACATGGAGTCAATACGAACTAAGTTATTTCGGAATGGAACAGCCTGCTTATCGCCAGGAAAAAGTCTTGACATGTCCCGAGACGGCTCTCCTGGACAAGCACTGCTTGCTCGATAACAGACGGACGGTCGATAATGTTGTGACACAGGCATCATTGACGCGTCACATGCAACTTGCCCTCGACCCTCATCACCCGACTTTGCTTGCTTGACTACCTGCCCTCATTCCTCTCTATCATACCCTCGTTCCTTTTTTCTTGGCCATGATAATATTAATATTAGCAGGACTAATGTACGGTACGCCATTTGCTTGCCCTACGAGCTCATCATGGTACAAATGTTATTGTTTTTAACCTCCTCTGCGTGCTTTGCTCTCTCGTGTCGACTCAAACTACAACAGAAAACATATTTTTGATGATAAGCGAATGTATTAGAAATGGGCGTGTTATGTGGTTGCAGTTCGAGTAGCACATTCCATTCCCACGGTTGATCGTGTCGTTTCAGACATAGTCCAGCTCAACGTTCTGACTGCAGGTGCAAAGGAACTGCCGTGATACGAATACCCAGTGCGGTTCAAACAATCCTGAAGTTATGGGCCTGATGAGTTGCCTTGGTTCTTACTATCTTCGTCCTACGCACGAGCAAAGTCGTATGGCGACAGTTTGCTCGATTAATTTTGCAATTACCCTACCGCTTTGCCTCACAATTTATACCGTCTCGCTTGCCTGATGGGTGCGCCATTTATCTCTCATTCGCCCACGATTGCACAATTATAAAGCATGTCCCCGAATCCGGTCCCGGATCAAGAAGCAGAACGAGAAGACATGTTCGCGAGTCCCACAGATGAAAGTCTCTTCGGATGTCCTGACGAAACATCTCATGTATCAGCATTTCAACAGCTAATTGAACCGCTGGACAACGCATCATTCGCCAGCGATGATGAATCTAGTCGCTCATCGATCTCAAGCATAAGGGATTCGCTCGATGCTCTCAGGTCTCAGGCCCATAAGGCTATGAAGAAATCTCATAAGGCCATGAAGAAATCTGCCGCGGTTCTCGGCTACCAGCAATCGACACAACGGAAGGAGCCAGACTGGGTGAGGGTAGAAAAGGGTCTTGATTATCTGCATAACGATGATGAAAACATTCTCCGCGAAACACTCGAAGGTAAATGTATCCCTTCGGTATATTGCAATCGGGTTTCTTAAAAGAAAATAAACAGCCGCTCAAAGCTATACTAATGGGAAACTTTACTTCAGAAAGTTTCATGTTGGGATTTATGGAGAATACATTAATTGGCAAGTCAAATGTAAGTCATGGTTTTTCTCTTCGACTATAACCGTTCCACTAAATGTCAGTGTTCAGTTGAGCACGCCACTAGAGGATGTCAGGAGCAAGCTCGGACTCTCAAAGATGCTGCAAGAAAGGTCAAGGATTATCTGGACTTCTCAGAGCCCGGTGATCTTGATGAAAGATTCAAACGTCTGTTCGAAAGTAAGCCACGTCTTTCTCCTTTGTTTACCTGGGTGGTCTATCCAGAATAGTAATCCGCAGCGACAAAAGATACGAAGGAGCGCTTATATTATTCAAGGAGGGAAAGGGCAAAGACTATTATCCTTGGAAAGTAAGAAGTAAGTGTTCAGAATTTACATGATCGCAGTTACGGATTCATTCGGGTCCTGTTTTCAGTCCATCACGAGACACGGGGTTGGACTAAAGTCCGTAATACCCTGAGCGAAGCAATTCAGGCAATGGAAGAACATCTAGAGTACGAAGAGGCGACACAAGATGCACGGAAAGATCCAATTTGGGAGCGAGTTTTCGTTGGTGCGGAATATTCACGCTTGGTAATCCAAAACTACGGATTCCGATAATATGAATACGTTCTACAGGATTGAGTAACTATCCTAAGTGCAAAGTGTTCTTCAAAGAAATTTCTGAACCTGGTCCAGATGGCGAACTAGAAAAAGTCTGGCTCCTGAAAGGCTAGTCCGATGTCTTCTAGCCTCACGCTAAGGCTGACTCTTTCACTTCAGTTGATCATCGCGTTCGCGATGTCCTATTTGAAGCAAAGAGTCGTATTTTCGAGGAAGCGGCTGGACAGGTATATGACTTCTTGGCGGGAAAACTGGAAGACGAAACAAAGGAGTAATTTGTTGTTATGTTCATGCAGTTCTCATCGCTTGGTGAGAATGTACACATAAATATCTGTTGTGTCGGTTTTGCTTGTTGACACGAAAAAAACGGGGACCTTCCGACATGACTAATTTGGTTCGAAAGACAATATGTCCAGACACGGCATCTATATAATTATCCCGAGATACAGTTTTTCGATTCGAACAAGATCGTATAAAAATCTACATATATGTCCTTTCTTCACTTCGTGCGCTTATAGATCTTTTCAAGGAAGCTCGTAAATACCTCGCGTTTCAATGGCCCGTCAGCGGGAAGTTGATTGATAAGGCCAGTCACCTTCTCATAGCTATCCTTTTCATATGTATTATATTTGCCTACCAAGTCGAGTTCCGAATAAATTTTCTTTACACAAGCCTCCTTTTCTGGGTCTTTGCGTCCGTAGCATTCATCGAGAATGGCACGCTGTTCGGGACTAGCATGTGCGAGCGCGGCGTTTATGAGCCAGGAGCACTTGTTGTCGATTATATCTGTCCCGATTTTACCGATTTGCTCAGGCGTGCCGAAGCAATCAAGGTAGTCGTCCTGTACCTGGAAATATTCGCCGAGGGGAAGAAGAATGTCCTTCGCGCGCTGGAGGGACTCGTGCGAGGCCACTTCGGGAATCGTTGGTGATACAAAGTAGAGGGCAAGCGCGACAGGAAGATAGAACGAGTAGAACGCAGTTTTGTAAAGAACGATGAAACGGTGTTTTTCGAGAGAGAATTTTGACAGGTCGACGGAGTCCTCGGGGGCGGTGATGAGATCAACAAGCTGGCCCAATTCCGTTTGCAGTGTCGTTTCATGCATGAGGTCTAACAGGTCCACGTAATAAGGTTCGGAACGGAAATGCCCGCGGAATAGGTGGTAGATAGCAGCTTCGAGCATAAAAGAGTCATTGACCGCGATGTTGCCAACTTTGGGAATTCGGTACCAGCAGGGTTGTCCTCTCCGTGTAATACTCTGGTCCATCATATCGTCGGAGACGAGGAAGAATGCTTGAAGCTGTGGGAGTAAGAAACTCAGTACATGCTTAACAAAAGCTCGTCCGAGAAACGATCTGAAAAAAAAGCAGCGGGTTTCCGAGGAGTTTGATGCTTCCAAACTGCCATGAATCAAACGGTTTCTTGCCTTTCTTTCCCAGACCATTTCAAGTCTCCCGAACGACGCATGTGAAGATGGACTTACTAATTCTACACTCCAGCCAAGAATTGCCGCTCTTCGATATTCAGCATCATCAAGAGGGCGTCCGTACAGAATTTCGACAGTGTCTGTTACGGAAATGCCACGGTTCAATTTTCCCCCGGGCACATTATAGTCTAAGTTCTATGCAATGATGGGAGATCAGAGATGATATTCCGTGCACGACGAACTACGCGGACTCACGTTCTTGTACCATTCCTGGGCCTCCCTTGGCATGTTCTCTTTCGCGAGATATTCGATCAGCTCATCGCGGATGCCCGGGAAGACATCGATGAAACGCTGGCGCTTGTCCTGTTTGCTTGACATGGCTCTTGGAGACTCAGATGGAGATGGGGATAAGGTAGATGGGAAAGCGGCGAGAGTATTTATTTGCAGGAAACGTTGGGGAGTACCACAGAATGACTAAACAAGAGAAGATGGTCGGGGACAGAAGCCAAGGCCGTTGGGGACGAGGTGACATCTGTGTTTGTTTCGTGTCACGACTCAATCGCGTTTCGCCTCTTGAATATCTGATCGCACGTGATCACATCCGGTCTCAACTTGTTGATCTCTATTATATAATTTCCGTCTTACTGTCATCAAGTAACTACTGTAATTGAGGGCATGATAAAAACCCCCAAGTCACGCTTATGGTGACAATGTGTGACAGTAGTAACTCGTCCTTTGGGTCGCCGCCTTTTCATGACGTTTGCGGTTACCGCGGTACTCTGCATCACTATGACTACTTCGTCCATCCTCCTTGCAGCAGCAACTGTCCGGTTGATCCGTGAATTCGTATTTTCTCTTGATTTTCGGGCGAATGTGGCCGCCTTGTATCGATTAAATGACTAGTGTGTTGGAAGGAAGCTGTTGTAGCAATTCGGTGAAGATGCGCGCAAGAATATCATCAGTCCGTTCGGCACCGGTAGAGAGAACATTAATAGAGCTGATGTTATCTCATGATATATACATGAGGCTTGCGAGAACACGATGCGTGAGTTTACTTCTCTTGCGAGGTGCCTAACATTAATTATTGTCAATTTCACCGTGTACCCTAGGCTCTCATGCCCCTGCTTGAGACCATCGTAGAAAATCTAGTCTAGGGATAGCCATCGAGGCTTTTCTCGTATGCAACCCTTCTTAGGACAAAGAAAAAAGGACATTCGCGTATTCCTTGGCCATCTTTGAAAAAATCTCGACGCTATCGACTGGGAATTTTGAGTGATTCTCTCAAGACAGATGCTACATATCCTCACCGCGCTGGTAATCTTCGACGTTATTCATCTGATGATTTCGTCATGTGCTGATCGGAGTACATTGTTCGTGGGAGCTACCGATAACTAACCATAGGGTGAAGCGCGGCTATGAACGACTGTAGCCTCAAGAAGCGACTTGGGACGCATGTGCGTGTCCGGCGAACAAAGCGCTCATATGTCTGCAATCCAAATTTACTCGGCTTTACCTTCGGCGAACAACTCAGGAACATATTACGCAGACCGGATGGACGCACTGTACGACTCCTCCGGTACATCGTAAGTCGTCATTTGCAATGATTTCTGGACTCATAGAGTATAAATGTTCTGGACGGAACGTAGTTTGGAGCTCCGTCCTTCAGACAAGATCATAATTCGCCATGATCAGCCTTCTGGTATCTACTGTACTGCTCGCTGTCATTGGTTCTCGTGCAGAGACGCACACCGTTCACTTCACAAATAAGTAAGAACGTCGTTTCTGACCTTTTTTATTTTTGAAGTCTAACATACATGTATCCTACAGCTGTGGCTTTGGAACGGTATGCAGTGGGACTAGTTCGTCGTAGAGCTAAAGTAATCAGACCTCTGCCATTAGCCGATGCTAATTCAAGGGCCTAATGTTTTATCTACTGGCGGAGATTTTACCATTAGTGGACCACTTCTAGGAGCGATTGCGTGAGTTACAGTGTGGCCCGGCTTGACTCCATACTGATGGACTTGAACCAACAGCTACTTACAAACGGGCGGATGCGGATTTGATGGCGAAGGATGTACTCTTGTTGAGACTACACTGAAGAATCCAACAACTCCAGGTTCAGGATCGAGTACCGACATCTCTCTTATCCCTCCGTGAGTCACTATTCCGTGTGCGCGGAGAGTCTAGACTGACACTCTTGTCTCAGACATTCATTTTCTGTAACAACTGGATTCGGGTACATGTTTCTCATGCCATGGTGCACTAGGCTCGCCTAACCATTATGCGCATTCTTAGATATTTTGGGGGATGTGACGGTGTTGGAACAGACTGTACGCCTTTCTACTCATGTAATTTAGTCCTACGGCCAACTTTTTTCTAATCGGCTAGGTACCGATCCCAACTGCTTTGCGTTCCATCAACCTAGCGACACTTTTGCGCAGATTGCATGCCAGTCCAATGACGTAAGCATTTGCATTTTTTCCAAGCCCATTCTTTCCGCTAGCCCGCAGAGTTGATTTTGACAAAACAATGGACTTATGAAGGTAAATCTTGCGATCACATTCTGCGATTAAACCGGAGTCCTGGAACGCCGACATTTGCAATACGCGGCTAAATTTTTCAGATCGTTCTAGAGCATCTCCGCAAGCGATATCATTAGTATTACTGTGGTATCTACTGAATGAATATAGCACAACTTCTTCCGTCCGTTGATCAAGGAAGGCTCAAGGAAGGCTACAGGCTGATAATATCGACGGACGAGACAATGCCAACCACAGTATGATGAAAGCGAAAGAAATAACGAGGCAAAGAGGTAGTAAGAGGCCAATTTCACTTATTTGATGAAACGGCGTACACAAGATCGGTATCTGCAAAACGCCCAACCGCTTTTTTTGCATTTTTATTCCGACATAAAATTAGAACCTCCTTTACGAGAAAGAAAATCCAAAGTGCTTACCTGCCCGTCTCGATTGGACGTCTGACTTTCTGGGAGTCCTACTATTCGCTGTTAATCTGCTCAAACCTCTCGGACGCTCGCTTGTTCGTAATGCTCTGATCGTTGTACTCGCACCCACCGGTCGTGAATGGCTATGTCTCTTCTAGTCCCGGACCACTTGCATCCGACTGGATGCCGTATTGGCAGACAGACTTCTGGAAGGGATAAAATTTTACCAAAACTTCTGGCGCCGCCTAGCACTCGAAGCGATGCGAGGCGCGTTGCCGTAGTGCGCAGTTGGTTCCGATGTGCCGTCAAGCCATTTGTGCCAAACACACGACACCACAGAAATGGCATAAATGGCACATTCCACTCCGGTTTTCTTTCCCTATTGACTCCTTCCAGACGTGTTCTGCTTCACTCAAACCAACCTAATTTCGACCCTCCCATTCGTTTTATATACATTCACTCCTTATAATCATAATGCGCGTTTTTAGCATTCTGACCCTCGCCGCCGCGGCCGTTGTGTCTTTCGTTCCCTCTGCGTTCGCCGCTCCGCTCGTTGATGCCAAAGCTGGCGCCGTTGCTGGCGCCAAAGTCAACACTCCTATCGCAGATGCGAATGCTGGCGTCGTAGCCGGCGCTAAGGTCCATGCTCGCCTCGTCGATGCGGACGTAAAGGCCAAAGCAATCGCTGGTGTCTATGCTCGTGGCGACGACAAATGCACCTCCATTCTTACTGACCTCAAGATCAACCTTGGCGTCCAGATTGACTTGCTTAGTACGCACGGATCTCGTGTCTTCTGCAGTATTACTTATGCTTTACAATTAGATGGGCTAACGAAGGATACTGCGACGAAGGATAAGATTCAACCCATCCTCTCAAAGTGTGTATCCATCATCGCCGATGCGACCGTCCAGATCAAGGCTCTTGTTGGTACCGGTATTGTTTGTGACGTCCAGGCCTGCGCTTCTCTTCTTGCGAATATCCTTATCGTAAGTGAAATTGAATTGTATGCTTATGGGATTCTAACACAGACTTCACGCGTCTTAGGCTCTTTGCGGTGCTCTCACCTTCGTCCTGGGTATTGTCGCTGATGTGCAGATGCTCCTCGACATCATTGTGTCTGTTGCGCTTGGTGACTGCCTATGTGGACTCATCTCCTCAGTAATCTCAGTTGTCGATGGTCTCCTTGTCGCCCTCGTACCCCTCGTTTTGTCTGTCGCCGGAACGCTAGTCTCGCTCGGCCTCACAGTTGTTGGCCAGCTCCTCACGATTTGCTGAACGACTGCTACAGTTGCTTAGTTACTTACTACCTCCCATGTTGTTCGACTTATATTAGCTGGAGAATTAATGTCGTTCATGGTTCATATGCCTTATTATTCAGGCAAGATCACAGGCTACTGTGAGAAATGTTTTCCTCATATCTTGGGACGGAGAAGACCATTGTGAGAAAATACAAAGTCATACTCCAGCTATCTTTTTGTCGTCATAGCTACAGATAGCCTAGTAGGTGTATCGATCATTGTTGACCGCCTCCAGAGCATATCGATTCAAAAATTCCCGAAGGCTGCTCCACCATTGAAACTCTCGATCCTAGCATAGAATCCACTGCCCGTTCTGAAGAAACATTTGGACTCTATTCATATTGTCACTCACGGAGGATAGTCAATTTCTTTGTTTCCATATGTCGGTGCCTCTCGGTTCGAGGACATGCGTGATTCCGGCCACTCTGCAGCCCTTGAAAGACATTGCGCCCTTGCTAGACTCTACATTACATATCTAGCTGCTCTGGGAGAGACTTGGATGAACTGGATTGGTATGAAGTAGAGAAAGAAGATGTAGCGGTTTCACAGACGGAACCGATAGTTGACGGAACAATTTTGTTGAGCAAACTGACAATGTATGCTCCACCTCATCCCACTATGAATGCAGACTTACACTTATCTGCGTTCTGTATTGTCTACTACTTGTCCATCAATAGATTTCGACCAGTGGTATTCTATTGAGATCTAGGCTAATATATATAAATCATGGTGCATATGATTTCGCACAAATTAGGTAGACACTGGGACAAACAGTTGCTGAAGTACCGAGACAATCACTTTTTCGAGCCGAGCCTTGGTAGGTGAGCGAACACAATCACGCCACCTCGCTGCAATTGCCACCATCCACGTATCCTGTCCTGATGCAAGATTTTATTCTAAACAGCAGGCAAAGGACTGTCAACGAACCTCTCAAGTTTCTCCGACTCGGCAAAGTTCATCTCGCTCATCGTTGTGGACGAGGCTCTGTAACTCGTTCCCATATTCTCGCCTCGTTCACCTGCCTCTTTCAGGTTGAACAGCATTCGACTTCCGAGAATAGTCAGGAATGAGGGATTCCCGAGACAGTTGAGGACGTTCGACAAGAAGTTACTGGATATCTCCAGCCTGAATTCGAGGATCGCGAACATACAGCACACGATCAAACTCGAAAACTTATTAGTATATGCGCATTGACTAAAATCAATGTACGACCTACAACATGAAGTACACAACTTGGTCTCGTATCAGGACCTTTACAAGGGAAAGTCCCTTGAAACCAGCGGAGATCCTCCAGTACTTGGCTGCTTTGTGAAGTGCGAGGACCATAAGAATCAGGCCGTATATCATCGGAATCAACCTAGTCCAAATAGTAGGTCCATAGGGAGTTGATCGGACATTCCGCACCACTGACCAGTTAACCATCCCTAATTGCCATGCTGCGAAATTTTCAGCACCGCAGACGATTACATCGTTAGCAAGTCGGAAAACTGCGACTGAAGGCCAAATCAGCCTAGAGAATATGTCCAATACACATGAACATACTTTGTTGCCAGTAGATGAGATAAGCCATCGTTCCCATTTTCAAAACCGCCTCGACTACCAATAACACATGAAGGTATATCGACAGTCTTTTATCTGTGTTTAAATATGAGCATCCGACAAACATCTAATGCTGGTTGGCACCTTGAGAGTAGAGCGCAATGACGCGGACTAACAGGATGTCTTAATGCCGGCGTAAGCCAAATCATAAACAGATGATATTATTTTACCTACAGTCAATCGATACGATGGTTACCCATTCTTCAAGAGTGTCAATACACTGACTATTGAAGTCATGACAATACTTACGGCATAAGCTCCTCGTCCATACTGCAAAGTTGCCTGGACCACTTTGTTAGTGGTGAGAGTAGCTCGCAAAGACAGAACACCTACATCTAACCAAGCTTATTAAAAATTTCATGATTCGAACTAGAAAAGCTTACGATGCGAGGTCTGCGTTGTACGAGTTATCTTTGCGATCGAAGTCAGTTGAGTACGTTGCATAGAATCACCGATCGAGATTACACTCACATAACAGAATAGAAACACTCCCAAGAATTCCAAGATAGCGATTCTATAATCTAGAGTGAACTTTTAGTCTTTTATCGTGACGGAAAATGCGCTCACCGCGAAATAGACAAAGTCAACTGCTGCCCGTGGTATTTTCTTCGTAGGTTGTGACGATTAGTTTCTATGCTTTATAGCTACTACGGAAATATACTACCCAAAAGTACCGAACCTGCAGAAGCTGAAATCAGCCATGACTAGTAGTGAACAAAGACGGACATGAATTCATGCATGCCTCTTTATCCATCGTCAGTACTGTTACGCTATTAGTCTAGAGCTGAAACGAATTTCTTGACCTGCTTACTAGCATCATAGACCAAGGCCGTGATGGTCAATACTACGAAGCACTGATTAGTGATTAGCTCCGACACCCAAGTCTTAGCTTGTCCAGCATCTATAGACTCGATGTCAATCTGAGAAGAAGCAAGCGCGGGGAGCAAGTAGGTCGAGCTTGACATGATGAACAGTGTCAGACCAACGTTTGATGGGTTCGAATAGAGAGCGGAGAACCGGTATTTTATAGATCTCCTCAAAGAAAGAACCGGAGGCTTGGATGGATAGTTTGTTCATGCGCTTCATAACCTCCGTGTTTGCGATATACGAGCTCAGAATTTGATCTTGGTGCACCGGCATTCAAATATGTATACGGTCATCCAGCTTCTCAGACTGAAATGTGCAATGAACTACCACGATGAATGTCTCCGAGTATCACGGCCTGATGAGTCTCGCCGCCGAATGTTCGTCCAAAATATCGCCATTGAGGAGTGGTCAATGAGAAGCTATTCTGGTCGACGACAAGGTCATGGGATTCCGCTTTCAGACGCTTTAAGACCGAGAAAAGTTGAATTTACCTATCGAAACTTTAATAAATTGATTTGCACTTGGGTATCGATAAACTAGTTTATGAGGGTACCGTAAAACATACGCACGGAAGCTCTAGTCAGCCATGATAGATAAGTGAAAATTTCGTGTGATTTCGCAGGACGTTGTTGAACCGGCGGTACCGTCTCGCTAATCTCGAAAAGATGTGAGCACTGAACAGATTGCAACTATACTTACGGTGTTGGAATACCGCAACCAGGCGAGCGTGATAAATGTCGCAACATCGTCTTGCTAGTCTTGATGTATCGAGCTCGACGCATCACAGTTTGTTGGTTACCTCGTAGTGCGCGGATAGAGTTTGATGAAAAATGAGGGTCAATTCGAAGATCAACTCGCCTGTTACTTATCATCACGAATCATAGAACAAAGAATGGATGGCCACATTTTAGATTCAGCGTTTGCATTCTGATTGTTGATGTAGGTCTATAACAGCAGAAAATCGATATCGCAAGCCCATCTTTACTGATGCAGAAGCGATAATTTATGACATCCATGATTTGATCATTTTTTTAAATTTAGCATGTAAGTTGCCTATGCATGAGGTCTAAGCTTCCGTGATCTTTCGGCACCTGACTAATAAACCGAGATGCTGTTGTTGCAGGACATATGGGAAACAATCATGCTGTCGAGTGACATGCGTGCTTAGCCGAGTTATCACAAACGAAGTCTTTGCGCGATAGTTCAAATGATTTTACTGCACTACCTGTCGAGCGTGCTGACTTTTCAAGGAGCTGGGGCACTAATGACAGAATTATGATTAGAGTGTGGAGAAGGAGAAAGGCAGAAGATATTGGAAGTCGAGACAAGTAGATTTCAGAAGACACGGAGATCTACTGATGTTCTTCGAATTAGGGACGCAGAGATTTATGTGACAGCTGAAGCAGGACAAATTAGCAATTTTCAACGAGGCATTGCGCTCAGCCAGCACGTGCAGACTGGGACATTTGCAAGTTGATACCGTAATCCAAAGCGAAACTCCTACACGAATTTTCCCCAAAGGTCCACTTAGTCGTAACAAGCGCCAGCCACAGACAGAGGACGAGTGTATCAGCGGCAGCATACATATGGATTCAAAGGAGAACAACTAACAGAAGTCGCATGAAGCTTTTACCTCGATCTCGGATTCTGCAAGCCTATTCGGTGAATGGGCAGTGCGCTTGGCTTCGAATCAGTATAAAGGAACGAATCGTCATCGAGATCTGCGTTTTGAGTGTTGTGCTGAAAGGAGGACATTGAAAGTTGTATCAGTTTCGCGAGAAAGGGGTATGTATACGCGCTTTACAATGACGCATCCGGACTTACCTTGACAGTGCCCTCTTCTCGATCTTGCATTGTTACCGTCTCAGTGTTAACTTTGATTGATAGCGCTGCCTGGTTATTTGTACCCTAAAAAATGAGCATTAGCGTAATGCGTAAGTAGGTGGTCTAGATGTAGCGGTAAGGACAGACCCTCTGAGCAGATGGCGCTTCCAATTCTACGGCTCTAGAGTGGAATCTACTCTGTGAGACCGAGAAACTTTGCCCGTTACTATTCTCATCAATCCCGTGAATGCCCTTTCGGGTGTTGAGACTGCCAAAGACATTGAGCTCCGCGACATAAGGAAAGAGGCGAGCAATGTACTCACGTAGCAAGGAAAGAGTTCGTGTAGACTATCCGCGCGTAATGAGTACTCAGAAACAGACAACTAAATCGCGTTCACCCACGTCGGCTGATATTTACGAAGAAGAAGATATAGATGAACGTATCTCCCCAGACCGTATTCTAAAGATATCACTAGTGGGCAAACGAGCCAAAGCATAAGTATTAGTAGAACGTACACCAACAAGCGATCCAATCGCATCGATACTCGTGAGCAGACCCGTGTTCAGCGAGTAGAAGATGAGATGATTGATGATGTGATTTGATCGCCTGAATCCCGTTCGCGACTTATTTAAAAGGTAAATGAGCGCCGCAGCAATAGAGACGTCAGTCACTGCATTAATGACGTTGATCGAGCGGTTCAGTGCATAAATCTCCTTCAGGCCCGTGAATGTCTTGAGCTGGTGACTACGACAACATGATAAGTCGGACTATTTAGAAGAATAAGATCAATCGTACCCCTTTACTGTGAAAACTGTGGGGACGCATAAGAAAGTATGTGTGGTAACACGATGGATGTACTTACCCACTGAGAGGACGAAGCTCGATATACTAAGTGCAACCTAAGAGTCACTAAGCAAGACTGAAATCGTACGATAACTTCTGCCTTACAAGTATGACAGCAAGGGGAATATTCTTTTCGCTCACTGTGATGCAGAAGGTGTAAACAGAACCGGGGCAAATAAAGGCATAAACACGCACATCTCCACACTCGCAGGATAAAGAAAGCTTGAACCAAGAGAACGACGAGTGCCTACTCAAAGGTCAATTTCCACTCTATAATACGATCAGCATTTCTCGCTAACCTCAAAGTATATCTCAACCTGGAGAAGCAAAACCTTGTTCAGGCTTTACGCAGAACCTGATGTGAAGGTAAACTCACGAGCATTGTCTCGGTGATCGTATCCAAGTAAGCCAAGTTGCCGTATTCCGATACGAGATATCTATACACAGAATGCGTTATAAGCCCTTGATGCACCGTGTCCAGCGTCCAAACAACGGCCACCTATTTGGCGTCAGGAAAGCTATTTTACGGAGCGAAGCGTACGCAATGACAATCACCGATGATTTCATCCACAGTGCATCATCCGGGTAATGCTAGCGAAAAGACCCATGAGCATGTATGGAACTTCATCTATCAATGGCTCACAATATAGTAGTAATATGTTTGTACACAACTTGCTCCCCATAGTCTAGAAGCAAATCACAAGTCAATCTCCGGTTACTTCACTTCCACACGATGACCGAGCCAGGGATCAGTCGTACTCACGCCATGGCAAGTCTACAAAGCACCAGATACTTGTCAATCGGTGCTCAACGTACAGATCATGAGTCGAACTCACGTTACACCAAGATAGAGCACCCCCAACTGTTATCCATCACATATTCCGGGTATGAGAAAGCTTTCCGGCCGGAATGAAAAATGCACGATTTACCGTATTGTCCAGAGCTGGTATTTGTACTCCTGCATCGGCCATTTCGACGAACAACTTGCTGAGCGTAAGATACTATTAACGAAAAGAGTAAAAACCGGTAGTCTCTGCCTTGAGACGTCAAGCGGAGCAAATGGTCGGGTGACAATTTGAGGGAAGAAAGATTATTATACGAAACTCGACATGATTGCAATTTCTTGCTAACCATCTCTGGAAGACGATCAAGATAATCCCCCTTCCATCTGGAACGAGTTTCGAGTTAAACAGGTGCCAGACAGACTGACCCTAGCAACAAGCATGGAGAAGATGGGATTGGGAGCAATAACCCCATCAATTGTCGGGTCGGGTCTAGTCACTCCCTAGAAAACACGATGACTAACCCTGCCCGGCAATACTGTACATGTACATCCGGATGGCGACGAAAATCGTCGGGCGGGCAAATTTCAGGGCATCGGACAGAAAATCTGATGGCAGTTAGAAATAAGGATTCAATATCGCACCTTTATCTCGATCGACATATTTCCGAATTTAGGCTCGAGGGAAGACGTTACTTCGGAATCAGGGGAAATTTTACATGCCTATTTGGGTTTTCAGTATTCATTCATCACTCCTCTCACAGACTCGCTCTTCGGACGAACACCTGGGAACACCTGCTAAAAGAGGGTGAAAAGTTGACATTGATATTGAGGCTGAAAATTTTCCCCTCTAATGAAACGCGTGATACGTTACCAGTCACGTCATTGCGTCACGTATCAGAGATGCCTCAATTTGACGGATTTTTTTCTTGACCCAATTGAACTAACCCAAAGTCGAACAAGATCCGTTTCTGAGGGTGCTAAGTTACTTAAGATTACTTACCGTTAACCAACGGTCGCATTAACCGCTCCGAAAACGCGCGACGACCTAGGTGAGGGTCGAATTTAGAACTTTCGTTTGTCACATCGAAAAGTCTTTGTGTTCTAGCTGAAGTGCGGTCAAGCGCTGTCATTCAAATAAAAATATAGACTTGTGCGATTCTGGTGGTGTAAACTTTGACTAAACAGCTGTAAGTTATTATTTCATCCGCCAGCGACTAGGGATTTCGAGTTTTTGTCTTTTCATTTCTCTCCTATGTAGTTGCCGTCCATGAAGGACACAGGCTATAACATGGAACGGTAATCAGCGCGCATTGTTATAGGACTATTACAGCTATTTGCAAAATTCCTGGGAATCACGTGCTGTCACCACTTTTTATGCTGCGAGAGCCTCAAAACACAGATAAAATCATATCTCACCCCCAAACTCACCGGTTTCACATCATCTAAGTTGCTAAATTCATATTTTCGAAAGGGCTGTTATTCAGAAACAAAAACTGTGAAAATAGAGTAAACACGGATGCCGAAATAGCGAAAATATTGTTTTTTTTTTGCCTCTTCTTTGCATGTGCATTTTTTTCTGTGCTCCCTGCTGGTCCAGAATCTCCCCAAAGCTGTCCAAAATGATAATATGATTCTATTATGAATTTACTGGCTGAATTTGAGTTAAATTGTGCACCAGAATGTATTGCTTTGAGGCATGCCTGAATCACTCAAAACTTATCATTTCTCCCTAGCCTCCCAAGCTCCAGGAAGAATTCTTACAGGTCAGATTCATGCATGTAAACCCATTGCAGGTGTAATAGATTAGGTTTGTGTATTGGCTAGGTCCTCAACATTCACTGGTGAGCTGGGCTGAACAAGTTGTTCTGATTGTATGCACCATTTTAGACAGCATCTCCCTAGCTCACCAGTGAATGTTGAGGACCTAGCCAATACACAAACCTAATCTATTACACCTGCAATGGGTTTACATGCATGAATCTGACCTGTAAGAATTCTTCCTGGAGCTTGGGAGGCTAGGGAGAAATGATAAGTTTTGAGTGATTCAGGCATGCCTCAAAGCAATACATTCTGGTGCACAATTTAACTCAAATTCAGCCAGTAAATTCATAATAGAATCATATTATCATTTTGGACAGCTTTGGGGAGATTCTGGACCAGCAGGGAGCACAGAAAAAAATGCACATGCAAAGAAGAGGCAAAAAACAATATTTTCGCCATTTCAGTATCAGTTCCTACTCTATTTTCTCAATCTTTGTTTCTGAATAAAATCCCTTTTGAAAAGATGAATTTATCAACTCAGATGATGTGAAACCGTTGAGTTTTGGGTGAGATATGATTTTATCTGTATTTTGAGGCTCTCGCAGCATAAAAAGTGGTGAAAGCACGTGATTCCCAGGAATTTTCAAACAGCTGTAAGTAGATTTACGGGACATGATACGCACGACGACCCGATAATGCGCTCCTGCGACAGAATCTTCGATCGCCGTTATCTCTTCAGCAGTCAAGTCCGGTAAGCTCTCAGCAGCCAAGTTCTCCTTGAGGCGCGTTTCTTTGACGTCATGACAGCGATAGCTTATTGTGTCTGAAGAGAATCTGGTTCTGCATTACTGACGAACCGCCAGCTTGGGCAAGCTTGTCGAGGATGGCAGTAAGCTGCGCGATTACGGGCTTGATTGATTCATTCGCAGTACGTTGTGGCACGATAGGTTACAATGTGCCGTACGAAGCACATGTACGCGAGAACAGGGGCCAACCGAGAGGCAACGAGTGGATGATACTCAATCTGTACGGCACGAAAGTCAGGGTACTGGAAAGTATTACATAGAATGTAAATGGCGTACCTGTTTAATAACGGGCTCTTCAAAACTAGCACTGATCACTTCCTGTAAGTACGACTTGTTGAGGTTACTAACGCCAATGCTACGTGTCAGTCCTTTCTTCTTCCTTTCTTCTTCCACTTGCAAATTCTTCAGACTCTCACACAGGGTATCTTCGACACTTTGACCGGGAGGAATCGCGCCGAGCTTCGTCGTAACGTAGAGCGACTCGTGCGAAACGCCGGGTGATATGATGGCCCTGCCAACGGCGTCTTCGTTCTCATACACCTGTGCTGTGTCGAGGTGGTACAAGCCAACAGAGAGAGCTAATTTGCATGCGTCTGTGCAATCCTGTTTATAGAGAGCTGAACCGGTCCCAAAGGCCATCCATGGGACCTGTGTGTTGTCGAGGAGCTTGAGAGACTTGACTTGCATGATGGGTAGCAGCAAAGAGGGTGGGGATGAGCACGTCAAGTGAAGTATAATATGAGAGAAAGCCTAGAGAACTTTGTGATACCCGCCAGACGCAGCGAGCAGAATCGACCATGCCACAGACAGTGAGAGTCCAGAAACAACAGATTGGAAACGAATCACTACGTAAGATAGCACAGTATCCTTGTGGTTTTTATCCTTGACCGCAATTCATACGTTTTTCAAATGAGAGTATGGATGGCGAGTAGCAACCTGCAGTCCACATTCTTGTCTTGTGTGTGATGGTAAAAGTAAAAGGTGAGCAGAGGACATACTATGTGACATAGTATCAACAATAAAATGGGTCACGTGGTCTTCTAATCATCGCTTGGCTGCGGGCGCGCCGCTCTTGATGTTTAACGATCATGACCTCGCCACAGTCCCTTCCTCAATAACCATAACGTCGTGAAAGGCAACGGACGTGCAGCTTCTTTGCTTTCAAGCATCTGATCTTACGGGGAAATGGTGCCGAATCTCTCTTCTTTTAGGCGGTGCTCTTCTCGACGTTCCCTTCATTTCATTATCATCTTTGGCACTCTGCTTTTCGGTTTCGTTTTGGTCAAGGTTGGATCGTATACTATCCACTTTTATTCTTCCGGAAAATTTGTGCGGTATCATATGGATATGACCCCCTCTGTCCTGGTTCAAGGTGATTTTCTTTCCCTGAAATCACCCTGCCGTTTGCGCAATGGATGGATAGAAACCCTTGACATCAGAACGGTCGATTGCGCAGTACGAATTGCATCTCATCTATCTGTTCTGTTGCTAGGCTGTTCCGCATTTCTGTAAATACATGCTTTCTTTGTTTTAGTTATGCTGACTCGTCTCCTTTTTTTTACAGATTCTCTCGTCAAAAATATCCCGACCCAAGAACTAGGCTATTCAGCTGTCGTACTCTATCTTATCAATGCTTCTCGATTACGCGAACTTATGCTTTCGCTCTACTACCTTCACCACAACGTACCGATGCAACCCTGGCCAATCATCCTTTTCTACGCTGACGACATGAACGACCAATCAGCTCGCATGGAGTTCATGCTCCGGTTGTACGACTTCCTTGGTGGTGATCAAGAAGTCCGCTCTTTTCTATCACGCATCGAGTTCGAGCGTCTTGAGTGGTCTCTTCCTCCGGGAATTTCTCATAATAAAGTCGACGTTGACCCGGTGTTCATCCATGCATGGCCAGGGTTCCACCTCATGTCTAATTTCTTTGCGACTCAAATCTTTGAGCACCCACGGCTTCGGGACGTAACATATTTCATGCGTCTCGACACAGATTCCTTCATCTTTAAACACCTCTGCTACGATCCGCTCGAGATCTTCCACGTACACAACAGGTCGTATGGCTATCGATCACGATCATCAGACCCTGCTTGGCTAACTCGCGGGCTGTGGGAATGCACGGACGATTTCGTACGCGAACATCCGGAAGTGGAAAAAAATCTAGAGAAGAACAATTGGACATGGCCAACGGATCGTGAATCAAGAAAAATGAAGCACGAGCCGTTTCCTTCGTATTACAACAACTTCGAGATTGTTAGATTAGACGCATTCCGCAGGCCGGACATCCAAGAATGGTTACGTGAGATAGATCGCGACCCTCTGCGGATATACAAATATAGATGGAGTGCGTGTTCCGCGTTCTACTTTACTTGATGATCGTTGACAATCATCTAACGAAGGTGACGGTGCTATTCGATACGCCACCGTAAGCATATATCTAGATGCCCAGAAGGATGTCGAAGAGTATTGTGGGATGCAGTATTGGCATAATGGTGTGCAGGGTGAACATTGCGCATGCGAAGAACAAAAACACGGACGATAACGGACATCTTTGTACTGACGTATGTTTTCCGATGATATTGCAATTGTTACCATACTGTGAAAGTATTTGGGACACTGTTTTCCAGGACGCGAATCATAATGAATGGCCTTGGACGAAAGAAGACCTTGCAGTCATCAAAACTTTGTGTACAATCAGACGACAGGGCTGGATACTATTCTCATTTCTAGCACAGGTGGAAGAACAGGCGCCTTCATATGAAGTGGATCGCTACTTTACTCTCCACTCGAAGTCTTATCGGACTTTGCGCTTTGCACTTTACCAGTCAAAGCTCACGTGTCCCGACGTGAACTATACTAAGGAATGTAGCGCCACAATCGAGAGGAACCGTCTATTCTCTGCATTCTCGCACATCGGCTGCCTCAACGTTTCCGCATCGACGGCCGGGGTGGTGATATGCCCGAAGCCAAAGCCAGGCAGGCCTCGCCACTTCTTTTTAGAAGACTCAAAAGAAGAAAGTGGAGGTCACCTCCTCCCGGCTTGTCAGCCAAAGAATTCCTCCGACCTTTGAACGTTGATATCCCGGACACGGTACTTCCTCGGCAATACAGACGGCATGGCGTCTCTCTGGATGTCCTAGAGTTAGACATGCAGAAACGCGAGACGACGGAGTCCCCGGCATCGACTCGTCCCTGTTCGGAGTTTCCTCCAAGAGCCGGTCAGGCTGTGTATGTCGGGCGCAGGACACCCCGATTCTACCTAGCTGCTTTTCGGAACTTGGCGAATAGACATTTGCGACGTCCGAAATCTTCCGGTCCGAGACGAAGACGACGCACGAAAAGACGCAGGCGTCTCTTTTTGGACATTGTGGTAGGCTGGATTGGGAAGTGGAAGAAGAAACGATGGATCGAGCCTCGGAGACATGATGGGAAGGACTTGCGGATATTTTACTCAGTTTATAACCGTACGTTACTCCGCCTCATGTTTCCATGACCTTTCCCTTACACAATGGTTCTGGTAGTTATTGATAGGCGATACGGAGGCGCCCGTATTCGCTACAGGGAGGAAATAATCAATGACTCCGTGTATTACAGAGTAAAATGTTTGGTGTACCCTTGTCGCATCATCGTTGAGTCAAGAAGCTTACATCTGTACGAATAGTCGAACATCATCAACGAGGGAAAGTGGAAGTAATGGAAACCAGTCTCGGTATAGCAGTGAAGGAAATGCAATATGAACTGGAATTCGAGGATGTCAACTGTGATGAAACTCAGTTCGCAGATCTCTTCCAGGGTATGTATGCCTTAAACATGCTGCTGGACTTTGAGCCATTATCTGATCGGAATGCTGCTGGTAGTCATCGACAAAAAGTTTCCAGGCGCAAAGGTGATGCACAAAACCGATAAATATGGCCGAAGGCACGTTAAAGGTTCGCCATTCCTCTGGTTCGGCAGCTGTCAAATTCAACTTGCCCGCAGTTGAACACGCAATTTGTGGATTTCGGACTTGTGCCAAAACTACCGAAGAAGCCATCGGTATTTTGATCGATCTTTATAGTAATGATATCGGTGTACGAGGCGACAGAAGGATGAAGCGATTCGGGGGCATTTTTGATGGCGAGTATTCTGCTGCTCGCCTTGTCTTGTGCATGCATGCTGACGTAAATCGGGACTTAGCTATGGATTTGTCCTACCCAGGCAGTAGGCTCCTTTACAGACAGATGTCTCATGGCCTGTGGCGCGCAAAAAGTAAGTATACCCTCGTCCTCAGGAAGACTTATAGCTGATGTCTTGTCTCAGTTGTCCATGAGGTTGAAGGTGTAATAGCCACCGGAAAAAGCTGCACATTAGAATTCACTCTCGCACGATTGAGAAGTGAATTAGAGATCAATATCAATCATCTACAGGATAGCGCAGGCAGTATTGGACGATGGAGATGCTAAGGAATGGATGTCACTCGCTAGTCTAGGTTTGGTCGTGTTTGCAAAATATACTGTATACCCCAAACGCGATCTTATTGAAAATTGCAATCTATGGTATGAGCAGCTCGCAAGCTAAACAAGACAACAAAGTCGTCCTACGATACCAAACGTATTTTAAGAATCAATGATAGATTTATGTGCCATCAGGATGAAGGCAGCTGGAGATGTCTCTCTATCGCTGACGCGACTTCCGCGGCCTTTGGGCGCCGCGCCGGTTCCTCTTCAACGCAACTTTCTATGAGCAACCTATACCATCCAGGAGTTGCGGGGTTATCTTTTTTCCACAGATCACTGCGTCCCTGTTGCACTGGACCACCGCGCCGGGAAGTATTGCTGGAAGATCTCTGACGGCTATCTTCACTGTAAATGTCTGGAAAACCATCAAAATTCTCTTCCGCTAGTGCCCAAAGTGTCATCCCAAGGTTTGCGACATCAAGTGCCGTACCGATTTCGTATGTTGACCTTCGCCAGCGTTCTGGAGCGGCCCAGCGCCTCGAATAACGCATACCAGTAGGAGACGCTGCCCCTCGGAAACCGGCTATGATGAGGCACGTGTTCTTCGAACTCGTGGAGTTTGCTGTACCTGATACGAGCACGTTTCGCGGATTCAGATTGCGAAGGGTGAGTTGTCCGAGTATTGAATGTCCGTCGTGCAACGTAGCTACACCTTGAGCGAGCTGAGCGGCCCAGCTGAGCTTTTCTTTCCATTCGGGATGCCGGGGAAACGTGATGCTTCCAATGTTACCCAGAGTGGCCTGACCCGCAGCTGGTTGGCGACGGTTGGTGAATACCTCTTCCACGCTCCCGTATGGTTCGAACGGCGAAAGAAAGCCTCTGAGACGACCGCGCACATCTACCACGATTGCGGAGACCGGCAAAGTCTTTGCGGATCCGTCCCCACGTAAAGACGACTGTAGAAGAAGCTCGATTTCATGAGCTGTGGCGTTCGCGTCTCTACCCGGTCTTTTGAAAGCAAATACGCCCTCGTGTCCACTCCATAGGACCCTATCAATACCTTCCGCGAGGCCGAATCGGCCAACTGGACCAAGCCGTTTGAGTGATGTGATCTGTGCTGTAGGCGGACGCAACGCAGCAAGTGCACGTGGGATCTCGCGAGACGGGAAAATGAGTTCATTCTCCTCGTTGACTGAGTACGTTATTCTATTCCCGAGATTGGTGCGAATGCTGATTCGTGTTGCTGACATAAAGAAGCGTTCAATTGAAGATAGAGACTCTTGAACAAGTCGCAACAACTCTGCCTCGATTTCGGGCCTTCGTTGCGACTCAAGGTCGCCTTCGCTATCGAAAGCCTCTAGTATGCTGTTCTCTATCGCATTCGATACGTTTGTGTTGCGATCCAGACAGAGAACAAGTGTTTCGGAGGCCGGATCATCGTAAGAATCCGGGATAGGGCAATAGTAAACTTCCGCGAGGAGTCGAACTAGATGTACATGGGACTTGAAAGATACCCTTCTTAATGACAACTGTCTACTTGCGCGTTCTGAAATCATGTTGATTGTAAGTTCAAATAGACGCTTGTGCAAGTAATAGATTGCGTGCCTTGTGGGCTTAATCTGCCTGAAGTAATGCATTAGTGTTTTTATATGAGAACGGCCGATCTAAGACTTACGGCCAGATGATGTCGAGGCCTTCTCCCATAAACTCATTTCGATGGAATTCAAGTGATTAGGTTTGATGGTAGAAAAGACGGTTTTATAAAGAAGACCAGATGTGAGGTGTTCTACGCCGTGGACTCAAACAGGGACAGACGAATTGGGTGCTTGATACGAGCACTGAAGAGTTGACGCTTTTATAGAGATAGATAGGGTAACGCGAGACATTTGAGTTTCTGTATCCGAGGCTATGGTGCCTCGTCTTGCCTCAGGGGATGGACGTGATCTCCACAATGTCCGCCAACCGGTGTATCGGGTATCTCGGACGGGAGCAAAAAGAGTTCCTGCCTTCCGTCATTACCAGGAGTAATGACAGGATTACTGAATAGCTGTGGATGAAAGACATCCGACACTCTCAGAAAGGGGTCACCGCGTTGCATACACTCATCGTCCGTTGCCCAGAAGTCTGCAGAAATCAATTAGCGAAGGACTGATGTCCCTGGTTTTCAGAGGTCATATTGAGTGACATGATTAGGCAGTCAACGTGGACTTGACTGGACGGTAGACGCACAACCAGCTATTTGGTGACAATGAAGTACGTCCGTCCGCTTTCGTCGCTGAGCGAGGCTATGGACTCAGCTATTCTATCATTATAAGAGGCGAAGAAGAAAGACTAACTCGATCAAAGAGATTTGAGAGTTTCTGAAACAGACACTTTCGTGCAATGCGTCGAGTTTTGCACGTGGAAACCCGGCATCAAAATAGCGAGCGCTTCGATCATTCCTGAAAAGGCAACATAGTAAGTGTGCTGCGTTATCTATATTACGTTCGGAGCATATCTTCTTTTCCGCGAGGCAAGGCAGCAACAGACTTACAGGAAGTATTCCCGGATCCTACACCTCAAGCGATGATGGTCTAGATCTTTGAACCATCGCGCAGGCACGTATTTCAGATCGAATAGATGTAAAAGTACTCGCAGACGATTGTATGTTTAGGTTTGCCATCGGACTGATAGAGTGTTAGCGTGATGAAATTGGCGGTGAGGAATTAATTTGCCAAACCTAATCACGCAAAACCTTGATTGACTGGACACGCTGAGCGATGACAAACAGCAAGCGTTCTGAGGGAAATGTCGAATGAAGAACCGGATAGATATTACGTCCTTGACACATCACCGTAGGGCAGAATAAGAACAGTCGTGCGGCCCGCCGCCATGCCTAAGCGAACCGGAATAGAGTCTGCGGATAAACAATCGCCTGTGGTCTGAGATTCCTAGGATCCGCGGAAGTATTTGTATTTTCAACCTACAGCATAATCTGCTAAGTGCTACATTTTTGGGTTCGGCTTTCTCAGTTCTAGTCGCAGAATAATGAGCCGAGAAAACTCGTGCTCGTAAAGATGAGCTAGAAGACACGGGCGTAAACGACGTTATAAAATAAGAGAATCAAAATAAAGGGAAGCTCTGTCACTTACGATATAGTGAGTTCAGCTAGAGCCAAGCATCAAATGCGTTTTGCTCATCATTCGTGTAGATGATATCCAATCCGGCAGTCTTGGCACTAAAGGGTGGACTAGCAGACAAATTCTTAGCAAGTCCAAGACAAAATGGGAACTCTAGCAAGAATGGTCAAAATTTGTCATCTATACGGCAGATTTCTGATCCAAAGAGAAGTACTCACCAAGGCAAGCAAGTCGTAAGATCTTGGCTGCAGCACCGCGACTACGTCTTAAGTATGCAAGCAAATATTCAACAGAAGTTTGGACCGAGGAGCACGCAAGTTTGAAGCACAAGTCAGTCATCAGTCCCAATACCGTACGATTTCAGAAAGAAACTCACCGTATTGGTGAGGCGTGGCAAGTTTTTACGCGGATGAGGAATGGTGCTACACTCCGAGGTATTCAACAGAAGACTTGAAAATGAAAGCCATCTTGCTTCTATGCATGCTAGAAGCTCCAAAACTGAAATAGGCCATGTCGCAAGTGAAAGGCGCGTTTTCTGCGAGATCGAAATGCAAGTAGGAAGACACATCGGAGTTCGTAAACGGAACGCGCATGCTTAAAGATCACATCGATGACTAGCCTCGCTGCAAATCCCGGGGCGTTTCGCTCCTTCTGAAACTGCAAATAAGTCTGGGACTACCGATAGACAGTATCTTGCTGGAGTCGTGGATGAGCAAGCACAAACGAGAACACCAAATGAAATGCCATATATAAGATCTGACCTGTACTGAGTATACAATGGATTACATAGCAGTGTCAGATCAGATCTCCGAGGATATTGGATACCTTACATACGGCACAAGCCGATCCACATACCTAACAGACAGGCAGTATAGTTCTTCGCGGGTGAGAGCGATGGTCGTACTGTAGCGCAACGAATACGAGCCGGCCACACCGACATCTCGCCCGGGTCCACGATACCTTCTCTGCTCTCAGGAGATGAATGCTACGGGATGACTAGAAGGGAAAAAAATGTTACTCAATTTGACGTCTAAGGAAATGACGGATGAAAGAACTCATGTACGTACAAATGGGAGACTTTTGTGAAGGAAAAGTGGGGCAATAAGAATCTCCAAAGGAAAAAAAATTACTATCAACGGTATCGAAAGACTTGCGACCGCGTTCCGGGGTGACACAAAAGAATGTTCGCGAATTTCTCGGTCTTTCCGTTCCGCTGTATAGTTAACCATGCGATGGTGTATGAAACCTCCTTGACCTCGACCTCATGCGCACGCTGTTTAACGGAGAAGAAGCACATCATGGTTGGAAGAAAGCGGCAACTACTGCCTGCAGATTGACAATTTTGTCATGTACGTTTTCGGAAAGTGATCTGCGCATCGATGGACGGCCTTCCTCGACATAGCAGGTCCTTGAACCGAACTTCTCCGAATCTCAGCGGGCGGATTGAATTATGCATATTTTGGGTCGTCTCTTTCGTATATATATATATACAGAATAAATGACATATAAGTAATAGATCCACACGAATGGTTGAGCTGAATGTCGAAATGAAGACAAAGAGTCGCAATGAATACTTCATTCCTAGCGCTCTCACTGACCCTCCGGGAACGAATAATCAGGAGAGAAATTATAATAGATTATTTACGATAGCATTTATCCATCCATGATCAATGCACGATATGAGCCATTCGACACCGGCGCTTCAAAACGGCCTCTGATGCGGAAAGAAGGAAAATGTTGTGGTGAAACGCCGACTCTAGATGGCTTGTCCCTTTGAGTGAGAGTATGATGGACCGTATCCGTCTCCTTCAATGTCCGAATCTTGCCTGCTAATGTCCTGTTTATATCGGAGGAAAATAATAGAAACGTCGATATGAAAGAAATGACAAAACAGCGCGAAAGAACAACACACTTTTTGCGCTTCGTGGTCCAAAATCGTCTCTGTATCTACTTTGATCGTGACAATTCGAGGTCCGCCAGCCGGCTGAATAGCCACAGAAAAAAAAAGATGCAACGTACACGGAAAGAGAAACAGTCACAAGGGAGAAAACAATATTAGGAACAGGGAGTTTATGAACGTGCATAAGAAGAAACGTACACGTATTGAGTATGATGACACTTCAGGGCGATTATCTCGCATGTCAGTCATGCGGAAGTTACGGCCAGGTGTACCGGAGCTATCAGTAGTAGAGCCACCACTCTTAATTGATCGCGAATTCAACCTGCATCAATACGTAAGGTCAATGAGACACGTAAAAGAGCCTGACAATGAAACTCGTACGATGACATCACAGAGTTCATATATACTGTTAACAAGCATTTCGTAAGAGATTGGTCGGAGCTTAAGAGTAGGAAGTGGCACAGAGCACTCACATCGCGTGAGGATATAGTAAAAGAACAGATATACGAACGTGTCCTCGAGGGCGAAGGTCATTATCAAGCACAAGACAGCAACTACGGCCGTCGTAGCGCCGGTGTTAATTGCGAACGCTAAAATTTTGTTCCCAAGAGAGTCGTTCTTCTTGAAACCAGTTCTTGTCGTATGGAATAGGTACAGGAGTGTTGCAGCAATGCCGATGTCTGCAGCGGCTGTGACAGCATTATCTACCCGAATGAAGGTGCGCACGGACCGCAACTCGTCGAACGTGGCAACTGAATGTGCTTTGGTGTAGTGCAAGATGGTGCAGATCAGTTGACCAAGAGCCAGAGCGGCCGTTGCGCCAGTAAGGATGAGATTCTTCTTGCTAACTGTGGGATGAACAAATGTGAACATATAGGAAATGTTATGAAACTGAGAGACGTACGAAGATATATCCTATCAACAAAGATCGTTTGGACGATGACGGCAATAACTCCAGTCAAGATAATAGCGTCACATAGCATGCTACGCGAACGCTGTTAGAAGCTTCGCATCTCATAATCATGCATAAATCCTACCTTTCGACTGTTTCGAGGTATGTAACATCCGCATAGTGAGTGACCAAATACTTATACGCCGCTCCAAGTACAAATGCCTGGTGTACTGTCTCGAGGGCCCAGACCGCAAAGACCTGGGCCTTCAGATACAGAGAGTCGGAAGCATATCTCTAAAAAACCCGGCCATTCAACATCTTCCTCCGATAAGGAATAAACAGCAAGAGACGTACGTCGAAGTAGTAATACACCTGCACGCTGCCCGTTCCCCATAACCTAACACATAATAACGATCAATCGAATCATCTTTCGTAAGTGTCATCACGGAACAAAGCGTACGCCATCGCCAATCTAACGTCAATTTACACATCAGATCGCATTGTGAGGCGAGGAGCCAAAACGCAATATTAATGTATTCGTACTCACAGTCCACCGAGGGTCATAATCCCGAACTACATAGCGATAAAGTCAATTGGCTAGAGCCAAGATAGTTCTTATGGCATACGCACGGTGTCGCCTATCGAGACAGTCCCAGTTGTCGCGCTCATTCTGTCTATGGCAGACCTCCTGCACAAAAAGAAAGCAAGGAGGAGGATGGCGAGGTGATGGTGGAAGAAAAGAAAGAGGGGACTAAACGTAAAGTAATCAAACGCGACCGGGTGATGTTTTTCCTGAACCTGAATCCGGTTTTTTTCGTGTCTTGCCAATTATAGGCATAACTCGGTGAGGACAGTCATTCAGCCCGACAAAACAGGCTGGGTCAAAGTGTTAATATATTTTTATGCGCCTTGCCGAGGTTCCAAAGTCATGCATGGTTTCGATTGGAAAATGTAGAAGAATAAGAGAAATTCCCACGGATATAAAACCTGTTTTGGGAGATTACTTTGCAGCAGCTGTAGCCTGGTATGGAAATCAACCCAGGGTTGAGACGGTCAAGCCCATTGATCGGAAACACAGATCTCTGAACTCTGTCTCGGGATCTCGGAGAATGCATCCTTCTTCCTGCCGCAGGCCGCCGGTTTCCAACACCACACAAAGAAAATATCAGATGTGGTCCTCACATTCCCATATCTTCTGATACAGAACCCGTTAACTAATTCCTTAAGCTTCTCTTAAACTTTATCCATCAGGAGTGCTTCGCTTCAGATTGTGCTGAGTACTGTACAACCTACGCGTACACCGCCGTCAGACGACCGACCGGAGAGGGACGACGGTGTCTATTTTCCCCTACCGTATGTACGCGTTTGATTGATTATTTACAAGCAGCGCTAACGTTGCATGATACAGGATTCGAAACCATTCAACGAGTTAGCGAACTGTTAGCGACCCGTCATCGCCTTTCAAGTCTGCGATCTTCTTAAGCATGTCAATCAGGGTCTATCATCCGTAGCGGGCGTCTTCTTATCCATGTCGCCATGAGTCTGAGAAGAGTCTGCTTTACCCGATTTTGAACGTGTCGCCGAGTTGACTGCACCACATGTGATAAGAGTCACAGTGGGCCTTGAAAACGACCGGAATCAGAAGAATGTGAAAGAATTACTTACTCTGATTGGCTGATTTCATATTCCCACGCCGGTTCCGGAATTTGTTTGTTCCTGCGTGTTTCCATTTCCATTTCCAAATGAAGGCATTCTAGCGGGTCGGGGTCGGGCTTTTTGATCCGTCTAATCGGCATATATACCAACTTTACCCAAAGTATGTACGCATGAGTAAGTTATGAGAAGTTAACTTACAAAGACGCATTATTCACAGGTCCCTTCGTTCGTTTTCTACTCTCCATCTCACCGCCAGTACCAGTATTACCGACCATGCCAGTCAAGTTTTACGAGCTCGCAGACGGTTTCCAAATTCCATGGATGGCGTTTGGTACGGGTACAGCTCTCTTCCAGAAAGAATGTGCAGCGGCCTGTAAACTCGCGCTTTCCGTCGGTTTCACACACCTCGACGCAGCACAGATGTATGGCAACGAGGATGGCGTAGGCGCGGCTATCGCTTCTTCCGGCCTTCCACGAGAATCGCTGTTCATCACAACAAAGCTCGCTGCAATTCCTCGGGGACAAACGGTCGAGGACGCCCTTCGTAGCAGCTTGAAGAAACTGCAAGTAGACTACGTGGATTTGTTCCTTGTTCATATACCCACTCAGCATAAGGATCGCGAAGGCGGCCTGAAGCAGGTGTGGAAAGAGATGGTAGATGTGAAGAAGAAAGGATTGACGCGTAGCATCGGGGTGAGCAACTTCAATAAGGCATACCTGGAGGAGGTCATTGGTGTCGGCCTTGAGAAGCCTGTCGTGAATCAGGTATGTGAGAGATGCAAAAATCTTATCTCTTGAGCTAATCAGCGCGTTAAAGATTGAATTCCACCCACTCGTTTCGACCCGTATGGCTCCTCTCCTGACTTATATGCGCGAACAAGGAATTACTCTAGCCTCCTACGGCACACTTTCTCCGATTCTTCCCCATCGCACGACAAACGAAGCCATCAAGCCCGTTCTCTCGAAACTCAAAGCTACCCTCGATAAGCTTGCTCAGGCTCGCGGTCCTACTGTCTCGCAGAACCAGATCCTCTTCAAGTGGCTGGAAGCTCAAGAAGTCATCGCCATTACAACGTCCAACAAGGAGTCGCGTCTGAAGGAGAACCTTTCTACCGAGAAATTGCCAGATCTGGCCGAGGAGGACATGAAAGCCATCGAAGACGCGGTCGGCAGTGCTCACTATCGGGCTTTTGTGCGTTTCTATTTTTATCTCGACCTATGGATATATGTCGTATGACTCACACTTGCGATCTAACTATAGCCTTCGTTTTCTCACATGGACGACAATTAGATTGAGCCTGTTAAAAAATGTGTAAGTTCTGAGTTCTTAGTGATGCTCCTGAAGAAGCTAACAACGATGCAATAGAGAAATAAACAGAAAAGTGAATATATGTTTTTTTACGACGGG
Source organism: Sanghuangporus sanghuang (assembly GCA_009806525.1). Taxonomy (NCBI): domain Eukaryota; kingdom Fungi; phylum Basidiomycota; class Agaricomycetes; order Hymenochaetales; family Hymenochaetaceae; genus Sanghuangporus; species Sanghuangporus sanghuang. The sequence continues at coordinate 378,911 of VVIT01000016.1, read as the reverse complement.
GTCACCAGTCTTGTTCTTTGGAAGCCACGGTTTGAAACATCAGAGATGAGATAGGTACATCTGACTTTGCAACCAACGGGAGGTGCCGAGAAACCAAGGCGCGACATGAGTCACGAGAGGGACCGCGATACCTTCTCTTTACATAGAATATCAAAGGCAGTGGTATGCATCGACACGGATCCTCCTCGATCCAGCAGCAGGTAGCGATGATGGCATAGATGCAATATCAATCATTGCGACACCAAAAATGCTTTTTGTCACCTCTCCGCAGCTGTAATCAGATGTGCTCGGTCGATACATGGGCAAATCAAGCTGATGAACGCCCGACGATGGGAAACTCTGAAGGGAGGTGGCAAATAAGACGGAAGCTTGGTAATCAGTGTCTGTTCCTCAATATTTCGAGTGGGCGTTATTCGTTGAGTTCATCTCATGGGTTATTGTTGCCATCCGCGAAGGATTGAGATGATTACCGGATTTTTCTCCTCCGGCTTTAGTGAGCTTCAATTCTATTTTGCTCTCTTTGACGGCTTTGGTTTTCTATCTACAGTACTCGTTTAGTCTCCAACAGTCTTGTAGACTTGTAAAAGATGCGACATAGGGTCAGGCTCTTTAACAGCACTTTCGCTTTTCAAAATTAGACTTTTGAGCAACTAGAGAAGATACGACGTGCGAACTCCCAGACCAATGGATTTCGAGATGGAATGTGAGGAAAAGATACACCAAAATTAGGAACCCTGTGAACGAGGGTTGTCTCCGGTGCTCTCTGGTCCCGGATATTATCAGATCAAGAGTCGATGGTCGCTGTATTGCATCATGCAAAATTCGAGGTCGAACCATGAAATTTCTGTTGTGTTGCTTCGCCGCAGCAGTTCACATGCACCTTGAAGGAGTCCGCGATACTACCCTGAGACTTTTGGACCTGATTCGTACCCGTTGATGATTCAGCTTGGTCTGATGCTAGTTAATCAACATTCAAGGATGGAGTCCTAACAGAAGGTAGACGATGGAATCTGATTCGCAACTGAAATCATGTTACTTACGCATGACCCGCCTTGGTACGAAGCTCTCATTTTTGCAAGCCGGTATCTTCACCATCACTAATTCGGTTTTCTATGTAACCTTAGACATTGACAATGCCCCGGAGTGTATTGGCACTCCTACTTGTTGAATGCTCAAACCCGATCTGATTGCTGCTGTTACAGTTGCTATATGAAAGCCGGTCTTGCATTCGACTGCTTCATCATCTATTTCCCTCACACAAGTAAACATGTCCAACTCAACCAGCTTTACACTCAGTACTGCCTTTTCTCCCCACTCCGAGGCTGACAGAAGTGACTTGAGTCAGGCCTTGTATGAAGTCTCTGAAGCCATTGTCGCCCAGTATTTCGCTGTTTCCACTCTCGCTGTTTTGATGTATGACCATCGTAAGTCTGTGATTTACAGTTTTGCAACAAAGACTAATCACACCAAAAGTTATTACTTTAGACAAAGAGGTGAAGTCTCCCTGACAAGTTCGCTACGCCATTTTAACCCACTTGACCCCCAGGCAAAGTACTTCTGGGTTCGTCTATTGGGCACATTTAGCTTACACATGTAATTCACACTCACTTTACCAATCGAGTAGAAAACACCTCAAAAATCTGTTGATTTCGTGTATTTTGCAGTATGTTTGGCCTCAATCCAGCTCACATGGTCATTCAGGTAGTCTGCATAGATTCGCTTCGCCGGGATCTTCAGCGCTGTGGGACCACTTTTCTGTTAGTATGCCTAGCCCGAGAGTGTGATGCACCTGTTCAACAGAGCTGACCTTGTGCGAAAGACAACATGCTCAGCGCGCATCGCTCATTGTGAGCTTCTCCAATACTCGTTGTGTACGTTACTCCTACTAATTGGAGTTTAGATGCAAGTTTTTTAGTCTCGGGGGTGCTCTCGGAACTCACATTTCTTCTCAGGTCAAGTCGCAGATTGGATGGCGAACTTCTCTAGTGAGCTTTGGTACTATTTTCTGGTTCTCATTCTGACCACGAGTCAGTCTGGGTCATAATCATATCGATTGATTGTAAGTGTCAAAGCATTGTCGATAAATCACCGACTCGAGATATTTTCAGATATCCTTATGGTCCGGGTCCTTTCTCTCTATTCAGAAAGTCGGTAATGATCAACCATCTGAAAATCATACTCATTTGTTACAGATAGACGACTGCTGATATTCTTGAAGTCGCTATTATTGCTGGAGGCAATCTTCAAATTAGTAATGGTTATCTACGGCGATATTCTTCAACACGGTAAGTCATGCATGTGGATGTAGCACTGTCAGCTGATGTTGTGGACAGACATTGCTGTTAACATTACGAGCAGTGTAGCAATCTGCAGTAATGGCGTCATTCCTCCGTGGAGATTAGGGCTAATTGATTGGTAAGCGACGTTGAGAAACGCGAGCAGTTACTGACGTCGAGATAGGCTGGTCCCGATACTTTATGGTACACTTCTCATGATCCTGGCAATATATAGATCCAAGGACTACTGGAATCTCTCGGCTGGTTTCAAAGAGTTCATGCTTATAAAGATCCTCATTCGAGATCAGGTCGTTTATTTCATACTGTGTGTTGGAATTGCTTCCGGACTCTCAAAGCAATATACTAATATTTTTTAACTAGCACCGTTGCCTGTTCCGTATTCAACATCCTGGCTTTCAGGCTGCGGATTCCCGTCGCTTTCTTGTCAAATGTCTTCCAGTGTCTCGGAAACCCCTCATTCCTGTCGATTCTAGGTACTCGACTCCTATTTAATTTAAAAGATGCTGGAAGCCGAAGCCAAAACGTGGGGACTAGCACATGCATGCCTTCTGGGGTCATCGGAGAAATAGGTTTCGCCGGGTCTACAAATTCTCAAAGGTAATTTCCTTTCTCTCTCGTGCCATCTCCAGACTGATTACGACGCGACCATTAGCGAGATGGAAGTTACTGTTGCTGACGCATGATTCTCTCATCTAAAATCGCGAGGAAGTAGCTGATCCGTCAGATGGTTTGGTCCATATTGTCTTCATGATTCTTTCGGCGTCGTTCTTTTATTTTTGTGTATATTCCATAGGATCATTTCAATTACTTATTTATTCGTATGTCAAGTTGGTACCCGAGAAAGTACGGTGATCAGTGGGTGAAATGTGCGAACAACGTTGACCACAGCCGCCCGCTGTGAACTCGGAGGACTTGACCGGTCACGTGCATCGAGGATCTTACCGGCGCCGCCGAAGTTGATATTATGTCTACCCGTCCTCCGCGACGAATTGTCTTCCCACATGCTCTTATATGCAGTCTCCGACGACTGTAATGGCGTATGCGCAACAGCGATCAAGCAAACGTTCACGATTCGCTTCTCGTCAGCTGGAAACCGGAGATAGATCTGGCATGATTGCATGATGACGGCCTAGCACAGGACGCTATCGATCAGACTTCCACACCGTAAGGCTGATACGCCTCTCTTGAGTTGTCTGTCCCTGTCAAAAGGATAACTCGAAAACAAGAATGGTTTGATAGTGACGAAGAAGTAGGAATGTCCCGCCATAATAAGTTATCTCGTCTGCATAGTATTGATATTCCTTCTTAGTCATCGACTTTTCCGGATGAAAGCAACGGTCAATTGGAGTGAACAAAAGTGATGGCCCGTTCTGTCATATACCTTGTTCCTTGAGCGTTCGCACTTTGGCCAAAATGGTTCCGCTGCATTCATTCTTCGGGTTGTTCATCACAACGAGACAGGATGAAGGAAGAGCCAAGGGAGACTAGGAACCAGAGTCCAGGTAAGCGCGGTAAAACAATTCTTTGTCAGAGGACTATTTTGAAAGTTACCTTCAGCCTCTCTCAAGTGCACAGACCTGTGTTTGCCAGGCGGCAGAGGAAGAAACCTCGTGGGTGCCGGTTGTCCTTATCCAAGTTTTTTGCCCGAATGCATATTGCATCCAGATACTACCTGAATTTGGATCCGTTCCTGTTTTGTCTCGACGGAAGCAATTCGGAAGCCATGATGCGTCAAGTCTCTGGTGTCGTGAATCCTTAAACCTAAATCCAAAATCGGTTTTCGATGGAAAAGGAAGGGGACCATCATCCTGGTTTGTTCCCAAGATAAGCTAGCTCATGAAGTTTAGCTTCGCTCGCGGTAAGAACCATTGTCATGTTGGCGGTACGAATGAAGCTAATTTCAATTGCCGACAACAGTTGCTATATGTATTTCTCGCTTTCAGTCATCTTGTCCTCTCCCCTGGTCGTTTACTCTGATCCAGCCCCGCTTAGTACTTTCTTCAAGAGAATCTCCTGCTTGATAACGACGTTCGCGCTGTCCTACAAAGGTTGCCACCGGGAATGGCTGATACGACTGCGCAGCTTCCGGCCTTGGATAACACGGTAGGCCAATCAGTTTTATCGTGGCCAAAGATTTGCCCTTGCAACTTATTCTTCGAACGCGTGTCAGATGGGTGTGCTTCTCATTGGAGTGTCGTAAGATTGGCTTTCAAGCTGTGTTTCATCTTACGCATATCTGACTACGACCCCGAATCATCTCTCAGACTTGCCATGGCGTGAGCATGCATGCCCTTGTTAATCCGCGAAAGGCGGCCGGAGCTATTCGAGCGAAGGCGGTACTGATGATTTCTTTCCAGACTATGGGGTGCGGGTACCGTGCAGGTGTATGCCTACTATAACGCGAGTTCTTCTCTTTCGGTCGATCTATAGTCTTAGCTCATGTATTCAACGGATTCTTCCTCAAGAATTACCCGAAAGACGCGTTGTGGATGAAGTCCCTGGTAATTGCTATCGCATGTGCTGCTCAAAAAGAGGCATCTCATCTGGCATCTGCTAGGTCGGCATCGTTTGGGTGCTAGATACGGGTCATCAAGGACTTGTTACCCATACGGTATATACGTACCTCATAACAGAATACGGCAACCCCGTTTTCCTTGGCAACATTGTCAATAGTCTAGCGGTATGTCGTGTTCCCGTCTGACGATGCTCATACAAACTAATAAGCTGCAGATTGAAGTTATCGTCAATGTTGGTTTTGAAGCTCTCCGTTAATCGAGTGATTCTGATGTTACCTCATCAGGGACTCGTCGCTGCCCTTGTTCAAGCCTTCTTCGTTCTGCGAGCGTGGAGATGTACGTATCAGGCCTTTCTTATTCGGTTCAATCAAACATATGAATTCCATTTCCAGTGAGCCAAGGCAACATTCCTGTTGCTGTCGTACTTGTAAGGTCAACGTTTACCAAGGAACACAGTTTCGCTCATCAAAACCATCTAGAATGCCCTCGTTATTACCTCCTTCGTCCTTTCTATTGGTAAGTCATAGCCTCGCTTTAGTTGTGTCGAAGAGTCCGGCTTACTTGTTCTTGCATGTAGTGTATACTATCAGAGCGTAAGGAAGGTCTTTCTTTCTAGAGACTCCACTCAAAGATGTTCTATAGCTTGCAACTTAAGACATTCGCTCGTCTGGAGGAGATTTTCACTCTGAGTCGGACCATCAATGTATTGAATGCCGTGACGGACGCTGCGATAGCTGCCGTTCTCATCTTTTTGCTTCACCGTTCGCGAACCGGGTTCAAGCGTTCAGACCATATCATCAATCGACTCATCCTCTTCTCGTTGAATACCGGTCTCCTTACCAGTCTTGATGCGATTATGTCGCTCATTGCCGTAAGCACCACCTTAATTGTTTCACGTTTCTGCAACTTGATCGACGTGTTTACCGGACGCGCTTTCAGAACATCGTTTGGAGCAACACGTTCATCTACATCCTCTTCTTTGTGAACGTCAGCCGTCGTGCGTACACTCTTTTAGATTATCCCGTACTGAGTGTATTCACTTCCTGGGTAGTATACACCAACTCTCTCATGGCTACGTAAGTGTATCTGTCACCGAATTGCGGCAAACTTCTTGAACTCAACTCCGAGTTCGACACCGTACCCGCAGTCTCAACAGCCGCAAGGGGCTTCGTGGTGTCGACTCGAGCACTGGCGAGGAAAGCTTGTCCTTCACACTCTCTCAGCCTCGCTTCCGCTCACGGGCCGTGGAACTGGACGCGCCGTCTGCTCTAAAGGTTTGCTTTGTCATTTTCAGAGCTCATTCGCTAGCGCTGACGCTATGATCTGTTCCAGGCCGTCGGTCAACCGCGGATGCTTTCGATCAACGTCAACACCGAGACGCATACGGTGCGGGAACAAGAGGAAGGGGATAGGAAGGTTCGTCCATTTTTACCACCGACTGGTTTAGGCTATTCGCTCATCCCATACTTCTAATGTAAATATTAGGTGTATGGCTCTTTGACAACCCTCTAAAGCAACCTAGTGGCGTCCGTCAGACGCGGCGAATCAGTAGGGCACCCAGACGCTACTCCTGGAAAGAGTTTATTCACTCTATGGACCTTCAGACTCTTCGCTTCGAAATTTGGCCAAGCATGTGTATTCTAACTTTTGCATTCAGTACATACCTTCGCATTCTTTCGATCTTCGTATTATTACGCCCCCGAGGCTTGCTATAAGTAAATAATTTCCATAGGTTCTCGTCCTTATTTATCCTTGCCATCCTAATTATCTTGTACGTATAACTCTCCAAGCTTGCTTTTGGAGCGCCCTTGAGTGAATCGCAATTTTCATCTCCTTTCTAGACGTCGTGGGACTTTTTCCAGGTTTCGAAATACGCTCCCACGCTGGATCAAGCTTCTATGGCCGATCATTCTGTGTTCTCGGGCAACCAAGGAGTTCCTCAAACAAGCCAGATACTCATCTCCTGTGCTAATTTAATGCATCACTCAGATGCTGGTATAGCCGAGTCAATCATTCCTACCGTGCGGTTTGATTTTACTTGTTTCTTCTGCAAGTTAGTGCTAGCGTTAAAAAAACAACAGTCCAGGTCGACTCTGCTAACTAGTCTCATCGGTCGACCCGCACACATAGCTCTCGATCTCGTCCCAACTTGCTCTTTTAATCCCTTTCTTCATATCCGCCGCGATCATCTGACAAAGACGTAATAACCTGGCCGTGTTGCGCCTCGATATAATCGCAATTTGATGGAACCCTTCGAGTTTCATCACAGCAACGCTGATGATTCCGGAGTCTTTGATAGAAGATCTGACTCTGAATTTTCGCCATAACCATGTAAGTTTACTCTGGACTGAAGTTGTTGGCATTTCAAATTTCCAATAGAGTCGGGTATGGGTTTCGCGTGAAGGATAAGCACAGCATCTTGATATGCCGAAATACTCCCACGAACTGGGTGTGGTCGCATGATCCAGGAAGGTTCGAGGACCACGATCTTGATTTCTGATCTGGTGTTCTGGTTCACGCGCGCTGTATATTATGCCGCGTGAAAACAGTAGCGCTTTCCGTGTTTTCCAAGTTGCCGCGCTATACCATGACCAACGCATCCGTCGTTGTGCATTCTCGGGAACTCTTTTCTCGAGGCGAACCTATGCCTGTTGATCCCACTCAGGTGCCGCTCTGGATTTCAGGTGTCACTGTTAGCCAGTATTTCCAAGTGGCAATCGTTACAGTATTAGGATACGACTTAGGTAAGTTTCTCGCTCTCTAATTTTCTGTATACAGGACTGACAGTGGTATAAGCTATCTCGATTGATAAAGAAGTAGGTTGCTGTATTCTTTCTGAGTTGTACAGAACTCATTCGGAATTCTAGGCAAGATATTTCTGGGTACGCGTCTCAAATGTCTCACGCTCGATTCCGGACTGAGATCTATGCTCTGCGTTTAAAAGAGGATGCCACGTAAAGCCGTGGATTTCGTTTACTTTGCGGTAACATCAATGATTTCTTCAGTTGTGACTGTTTCGAGTTGAGCACCATAGAATCGCTTTGTCGGGATCTTTGGCGCCGTTGCTTTTCTATATGGTAATTGTCATCCAGGTATCCCTACCAATAGGGCAGACACCGTAACAGAACCAACCCAACAGATAACTCTTATAGCGCGAATCTTACAAAGTACGTTTATCACTTGCTAGTCGAATGAGGTTTACTCAAACGGATTTAGGTGTGAGTGACAAGGCACTCGGAGTGAACTTCATTGTCAATGAGACTATGTTAGGTCAATTTGCTACGTGGACAAGGAGTATAGCCCGTGAGTCGTCCTTTCCTTTTCTCGGATGATACCTCAACCGGTAACTAGAATGGATAACAATTGCGTTAATCGATTGTAAGCAGTCAAGGTATAACCTGCACCCGCTTGCCTAACGAGATTGAAGGCATTCTTATGATTCGTGTGCTCGCACTTTACTGCCGAGGTAAATGATAGCGAATATTCGGGATTGCGCTTACTTCCAGGAATTTTGCCTCTAGCTAAATCTATATCAATATGCCTGAACATCCTCTTTGTGATGTCAGCGTCTTCAAAGCTCGGGATAATAATATATGGATTACACTCTCAGCAAAGTGCGTGGTCAGGATAGGATAGGAAATTCAAATCACTGATCTTTGAATTAGATGGTGTATTCAGTCTTAGTAACTATGGAACCGTCTGCGGAGTCAACAAGACTCCGTCATGGAAATTGGGGACGGTTGACTGGTGAGTAATCACTATCGACCGAGTGAACGGTGTCTGAGCTTAGATCAGGCTGATCCCTATGGCGTATGGAACAGTACTTATGATCTTCGCGCTTTACAAAGCTGCGGAATACTGGAGAGTATCGGCCGGTTTTAAGGGATTCACGCTAGTAAAAGTTCTCATTAAAGATCAGGTCTTGTATTTTATGCTGTGAGTCGTACGTTGTACCCTACACGGAGTACTACATTCATCGCCTTCGATAGCGTAATCCTTTGCTCAATGTTTGCCATTTTGGGATTCAAGCTGGTGATACCGAATGTCATCTTGGCGGATATCTTATCCTCCCTCGGGAACCCGTCGTTCCTCTCTCTGCTTGGTAGTCGGATGCTAGTCAATCTCAAGGAGGCCGGGGAACGCGGCCAAAACGAGGGTACAAACTACAAAATACCATCTATGACGCTGAGCGACATCGACTTCGCAGAGCCACGTAACGACGCGAGGTTGGTCTTCTCTTGAAAGTATATTTGCGCAGAACTGACCATGCTGCAGGGCTGTGGACGAGACAACCCGCAACCGTGATATCTTGTCTTGACCCCGTTTCTGCGTACGGTACATGGCCATTTGGGCGGCTTGCCGTTCTGAGAGGATAAGAGTGTATACCCATTCCTACTTGGTCTTGAAACACGCATTCTGTTCGTTTGCGTTCATGTTTCCTTACGCTGTACTTAAATATTTATCGAGGAGACATGAAAGGAGTTCGGATTTTCTGTTCGTGTTCTCGGCATTACTTTATATATTCCCGTAGTTTCATCATGTTTGTCCCTCGAAATTCCGACGTCAATGATCCGTTCCTGTTCTGTATGTGATGAAACAAGGTACGAGATACTTTGTAAACAATGTAGGATATGGTCTCCAGACTAACGCTAAATCTTACGAGAAAACTCCATGAAAAAATTGCGCAGCCTGCATCCAAAAGACCATTCCTCCGATATCAGCCTATAAAATTCCGCCAACCCAATACGATCGTCGACCAGTATGGAGGAAGCAATCTACGAACGAGATAAAGGTTCTTCGTAAGATTGGCCTGGAGAGATTAGGAGGGTCAGAATTTCCATGAGGCGATACGCAATAAATCATACCAGTTCAGAATCTGAAGGGTGGCACGTTCTCCTCTTCCACGACCTGCCACGTCATCCATCACGAGTTTCGATGGCACGAAGTAAGTAGGGTTGAGACGAGACGGCGATCTCACTTTCCCCTTCCATTTTCTGGCATTTCACTCCGTAATCTTTGGCAAGACAAGTTGAGGCAAGCTCTCTCGGGGCAGTCCTCAGTACTACAGCTGGGTGACAAAAGTGACGGTCACTGTCACGCTTGACCGTAACTCGCGTCTCGACCGTGCAACTTCATCTGCTCCTCGACCACGCAAAACAAAAAATTACGGCTTGATTTTTTGTATGTACATTAATGAGTATCTACAATTAGCTATTATGGTGTTAGTATCTAGTTGGTCCTCCTCTAGAATTAATTATTGCCTTTGCACGATGTGGTATAGACAAAATGTAATTATTTATCTTCTTTATTGGTATCTGCTCCCATGCCTCGAGTACAGCCTGTTTGAGCTCTCCGAGCAACGTTGGAGGATGGGGCCGGGCCCATATATTCCGTTTAAGGTCTAGCCAGCAAGGCTCAATCACATTGATGTCTGGTGATGAGGGTGGGTGTGGAAACCTCGAAATGCCATGTTGCTGAAACCATTGCTCCGTTGATTTTGCTGTATGACACCGTGCATTGTCCTGCTGAAACATAACCAGCCGATTCCGTCATCGCCTCTGACTGTAAAAGTCCAAAAGATATCCTTCCAAAACCTGTTCAATGTACCGTTTCGCCATCATCCCTCCACCCTTTCCACCCGGGTACTCAAGTACAATGAGCGGACCCTTCCTGCCATACATAATGCATCCCCAGACCATAACATGCACAGGCAACTTGGTAAAGGTTGGAATAATGCAGTCTTCATGCCAGACTTCGTCAGGGCTGTGCGTACAGTAAACAGAGCCAGGGTGCGAGCCAAGATAAATGTAGCATTCATCAGAAAAAATGACCGACTTTAATTCCTTCATTGTAATCTTCACAAGCTCCTTTGCGCGGGCCAGCCTCTGCACACGGTGTGACTTGTTAATGTAAGGAGCATGTCGGGCCTTCCTACGCTTGAGTCCTTCGGTCTTCAGCTCACGTTTGACGGTTCGAGGGCTGATTTTGACAGGCAGCTGCTTCGCAAGGGTTTTGTATGGTGCAAACCTGTTTTTTCTGGCATAGTGTATGAGGAGACGGTGGGCGTGACCCTTGAGCTTGCATGGACGTCCAGTTCGCGGCTTGTTTTTTGTTGTACTGGTCTCCTTGAAGCGGGCAAAGATACGGTTCACAGTTGTCCGGGGCACACCAAACAACCTCGCAGTTTCAGATGCATTTTGGCCACCACACATGGCACCAACAATGCGGTTCTTCACTGGAGATGCGAGCTGCGACCTCTGAAGGCATGCCCCGGACATTTGGGAGGGTAGGTCAGTGGTGGGTGAACGATGAGAGACGGACGAAGCGAGGGCACGGCCCATATGTCACCTGATTTTTGTGACAGTGACCGTCACTTTTGTCATCCAGCTGTAGTAAAAAGGCTATGACACTTCAGTTTGCGAGCTCACTTCATTGCTTCTTTTTGTCTGTTATACAAATATCGGACCAGCACTCTGCCGTAAGGAGACGATAAACTGGTGGACGCACTACATTTTCCGTAATCCCCTCATTCACAGAGTTCATCCCGAAAGGAACGGAATCGGAACTAGATCTCCAAGAAGCAAAGAAAAATTCTCCTGCATCTTCCACATGGGCTCGTTGCAGAATGCGTGATCGAGTTGGGTCGCTCTACAGATGGCTATAGTTTCCCAGGCGCTTTGACATCAGTCTTCGGCTCCGAGTCAATGTATGTATGACCCTGTACTTCAAATTTGATTATGTCTTGAATCGTGAGTACATTGCGATGCGGAGCCAGCACACAGAAGGGTCGTAATTCGTTAGTGGATATTCTTTCGTTTAGTTTTTGATTTTGCAGTGTAACTAACGCCGTTTGAAGTTGCAGTTCTTCATGCGATAAGTTTTATTCCAATTACCATTGTCCGCTATCGTTGGTGCACCGTCGTCTTAGTTCAGTATGGCTGTGTTCAATCACCCTCAAGTCTCTTCCGGGTCCGGAAGATCAAAAGTGAAACCCGGGATGACTCAGCTACCGTTACATCATCGTGGAATTGTGGCAGCATGTTCTCAGTGTTAGTGACGAGTTTAAAAATTATGTGATAACGTCTTCATGCCTGCAGCTCCTTGACGAAACCGATCCGCCGTGTCAGCAACATTCAATCCTCTTCTTGTTTCATAAATTTATCGGTGATTGTTTCTCTATCCAGGTATTATCTCATAGAACGTCAGTTATTATTGATTTATCATTCTTTCGCCGACCAAGCTGCTCTGTTTCTTCTCCGTGCAATTGATGGGAGCCTTTGAATTTTTTGAATAGATGTATTTCACCCTTTCTGTTCTCTTTCTTTCTTCCCATCATCGATTGTGAATGCCTGCTCCAGATCTAATTGTATTCTGGAACGGTTCTCTTTTGCCGAGGTACAGTAACTGCCACTCGAAAGACCTGAACATTTTGTGCTTTTTATATGCAAAACATGTACATACGTTCACCCTGTGGATTTTGGTCATCGAAATGCAGCGATAGCATTCATGCATGTCAAAGTCTCCTTCCCTCGGCCAAAAACCTCATGTTGCCGGACTTCGGGAGACGTTTCTGTCTCGTTTCTGTACTGCTTGGACCATGCGATGACGCCGCGGTGATAGGTACGTACCCTACATTGCGGTTTCAAAATAGGCGTGTGCTTGTGATCGAGGAAGTATTAGAGCGCACATCTATGTAATTTCCCGCCAATGTACTTCGTAGTCATCCATCGCGTAGAAGACTTACAATTACTCTAAACAGATGGCTCTCGCAAATACGACTTCGTAAAAATACTCTATCAGTCAAGCAGGCCCCCTGAGACGAGTCCCAAAAGGCGATTATTCCTTCCATAATGAGACATCCGTGCAAGGTACGCATTGGAGTTTCTCTTCCTCAGACATGCATGTCGCTTTTCTGAACTTCTGCGTTCTGTCTTGCTCGAGTTCATTGGGACTTATATAGGCCATGCTTGCTCCCAAGAGCATTCATCAGCCAACGGCATACTCGTCCAATTAGTCCCTTACCCGACATAGTTCTTTCTACCCGAATGCCCATTGAAGCCATTGATCCAAGTGAAGTTCCTCCTTGGGTTTTCGTAACGATTTCGCGCCAGTACTTTCAAATGGCAACCGTGACTGTCCTGATCTACGAAGCCAGTACGTGTTCCGATCAACTATACGGGATCATGTACTTATGAATTTGCAAGTCATTACATTCGACAAAGAGGTGGCTTCATGTTCTTCTCGATCTTGCTTCTCTGATGACCAACTTTTTCTCTACCTAGGTGAAATACTTCTGGGTGCGCTTGCTAGTATTGCTCAGCGGGTGATTGCTGAGATAACTTCATTAATTGAATTACAAAAGAGACGTCCCCGAAGCCCGGTCGATTTCGTCTATTTTGCGGTAAGCGCTTATCTTCTCAAAAATCGAGATTTTGCTTACTCCAGCCGCGTTAGAACCGGTACTCTGGAATTTTCGGCGCCATCGCGTTTCTATTTTGTACGTTTCAGTTTCTGACCCCCTTCTGCAACAAAATTAACTTGAAGTCCAAAGGGGACACTTCTGAAGCCAACCTTCCCTTGTAAGAAAGTCATAAGCTATCAAAGTAATAAACCTAATCGTAGCCCCTCTAGATGTGAGTGATTAGACTTCACATAACACAGGTTGATTTTATGAAACATAAGGTAACTTTTCCACGATGACGAGGAGCATTGCAAGTGAGTTTGCTATTGCATTTTCGTCAAGAATGCGCGCCGCTTACAGCCTGGGAGACTGGGTCACGTTTGTGTCAATTGATTGTACGTCCAAAGCTACTTTCTACCTGTTATTGTAAACTGGCTTACAACATTCAAAGACATTCTTATCCTCCGAGTCCTTGCCCTCCACTCTCAAGGTAAATACGTCTCGTTCCACCTATTACTGAACGCTAACTGTTCCGCAGAAAAGTGGCTATCTATTGTCCTGAAAGGATCGCTTGCTCTGCAGGCGGTAGGCAAGATGGCAATACTCATTTACGGAAGTATTTTGCAACAAAGCAAGTTACATATATTATCTATCCAACGACGAATTCTCACTTCAGTCAAAGCTGCCGTCGTGAGTCTTGCCGAAGATGCAACATCCTGTAGCGTCGGAAACCCACCATCCCAATGGGGTGTGGTTGCCTGGTGAGCGATACGAAATGTTGCGAGCGCCAGAGCTTAGTTTTCTTCAGGGTGATCCCAATGACATATGGTGTCATCCTTATGTCACTCGCATTATACAAAGCTACGGAATACTGGAGAATATCCGCCGGGTTCAAAGGATTCACGCTTGTGAAGGTCCTTATACAAGACCAGATCATCTATTTCATCTTGTGAGTTGTATCTTTACGCTAACGTCAATGGAGATGAACTAAAATCGTTACCCAGCGTCATTGCATCCTGTGCCCTTAACATCACGAACTTTAACCTGCAATCATCAAATGTCTTCATGTCCAATGTCGTAGATGAACTTGGAAATCCAGCATACCTCAGTATTCTTGGTAGTCGTATGCTTTTCAATCTGAAGGAGACTGGGGAACGAGGTGTGAACGTGGGAACCAGCTTTAGGATCGTCTCTGAGACAGTAAGCGAAATGGACTTTGCTCAATTGGGGAATCGCCAAAGGTGTCTTTTCTCTTATATTTCTCTTGAAATCCTGATCCTGATTGTTTCGCATGAAAAGGGAAATCAAGACGGACGACATCGAGAACGTGGATGAGGTCTGAAACTGGTGTTCCTTACAAAGTCTTGGCAGATTTGTCAAGTATTAGTACATTCTTGTATAGCGTCCCGCCCTTCAATTTCCCTGTAACCTGGTTCGTTTGCAAAAATCTTATAAATGCGAACGCTGGTGGGAGTTGAAGTATAGACATATGAACATATGCAGGTCGCGCGTTTCGATAATAAGAACTCACCGTTATCGCGTACCTTCAAACAGATCGACTTTATTGATACCCTTGAATAAATCATCCGAAACGTGAAAAGGATACCGGTAATGAAAATTATCAGAGCAGCAGAAAGATATCACAGCTATGGCGAAAAGAAATGAGTGATTGACGACCGTACGTGATCGTCATCATGTGACCCGCTTCAATGGATTTTCGGAAGCAAACTCTTTCATCGTCTGTTACAGTAACTCGAAATTGCGTCTTTACCAGACCAGATCGTACCTGGCCGTGGTGCTTGGATGCTTCTGCATAGGAATAGCTCACCGCTGGAAAGCAGATGGACGAGTTTATCAAGCGACATTGCTCTTAATCGTTCGAGTCGTCTGCATTCCCAACAAGATCCTCTCAATGTCTCATCTGGACGAATCAAGAGATGTTCATATCGCGCAGAACATGATTATTTCGAATTATTCTAGGTAGTGCAATCATGATTGATCGTCGCTTCTAATGGAGAATATTTGAGAACTTTGGTCTTGCTTCAAAGAGTTTGTATTGTTTGATCATTGAGGATTGGGTCCATCTGAGAATGGTTTGAGGTGCGTATCGTGTCGAGCTGCAGCCTTTTCTTTTCTATCATCTCTGACGCTTTGAATAGGAGAGAATATCTCCTTGATGATCGGTGTGTATGTCAAGTAATGGTTCTGATGACGCGATACCATGACCGTTTCCAACATAGAATGCAACAACAAAGTCTTCCGTGAAGAAGACTGTGGAGAGACACCAGGTCACTTTATCAGCGTTGTACTTTTCCCGAGTTCAAGCTACATGAAATTTACACCAATACCAAGCTTCATAAGGCCACTGTGGAGTATTTTTTCCGGTGCATGGATTACTTGATGGTCAGCTGAGATGGCTATCCGGCATCAGAGGAGAATGTTCGTTGCAGACCCATCGAAGTCTCATCCGGATCTATCTCAGCGTAAGCAATCCTTCTCTTTTTTTCGCGAAGGGAAAGGCATGAGGTAACTTACCGCTAGGAATCCATTTCCACACTCAGACCTGTGAACGTTGCTGAAGGCCGATCTCGGCAATAGAGAACTCCGTTGTCTCGCTATTATAAGGACTTGATGTACTCAAAAGATGCAAGAAGAAATGACATTTCTGAAGCTGATGAACCTTACGCACATAGGTTCAAATGCTTACAGACACCGATCTGTCAAAACGAGCAACAAAGATGGCGAAATAATCGATCTTGTTCAGTAGAAAAGTCTGAAGAGCCGCCTGCTGAAGTCTCTGCTTCTTCTGATATTCTTTACTCCCGAGCCTTGATTCATATCCAACTTCTAATGGTCGACTTGTGCGTAAAACAACAAGCTCCTGCTCATGTGCATATGGCCTTCACATGTCTATGTTTACTGCCCTCGCTGCGTAAGCAGTGACGAAACTCCGAAGGTTACACTGTCATTGTTATCGCTCTTATGTGAAGAACAACTAAAAAGTGTTATAGTCGCCCAAAGCAGATGCCATAATACTTGACGTGTGAAATCGATTCAGGAACAAAATGAAGATTTCAACCGCGTTCATTGATATGCTTTGCGTTCTAGAGATGCTTCAGTACAAGTTAATGATCCTGGCTGCAATACATTGGCCATTATTATTATTCCATTTAAATCGACGACAACCCGTGAGCTGACTGCCCATACCTCTCTGGACTAGGCCAGCCTAACTCGCGAGATGGCTATCCTAGCTCGTTCTGATGCTGAACCGATCCCTTCCAGTGTGGTTCCGCTTATCGTCTCCGACATAACTATTGCCCAATACTTTCAAGTTGCGACCCTGACCGTTCTTACTTATGATTTTGGTAAGAATGGTACTTCCGCCATCTTCTTGGTGCTGACTGTCCCGAAAGTCATCACAATTGAGCAAGAGGTAGGCCTTGTATAATACTTGTTTAACTTCTGTGCAGGCATTTGATTGTTTTGCTTTGAGGCGAGGAACTTCTGGGTATGAAAATCCAAGCCTTCACGTCGAGTAGGAGCATTTCTTTTTAGTAAACTCACGAAGAAACTCCCTCGGAAACCGGTCGAGTATGTTTTCTTTATTGTGCGCTTGGGCAATATCTCAAGCAAACTCTGTATCGTTCACAAGGAATGACAGAATCACTATAGCGGGATCCTCGGTGCCACGGCTATGATAGTTTGTAAGGCTTTTCACCCATACTCCAACTGGTACTAACTTCATCATCCTCAAGGGAACACATATAACGTTAATATCATTTTGTAAGTTAATCCTGTGTAAAGTATCGGTGCCTGAAAGTCCCAATCGGTTCAGGTGTAGGTGATTTATCTTCGAGAGTGATTCGAAGCCAAAATATGATATTCCAGGTAACTTTGCCGATTGGACAAGAAATACTTCTGGTGAGTATTTCTAGTCGGTTTCGAAGACTCACCACAACTCTAACTTCTGTCAGGCTGGCTTCTTATCATCTCTATCGATTGCATGTATTATGTCGTTGGTTCGCGGTCACGGAAATTGATCGTATCTTCTAATTTCAACCTGCACCAAATCGAAGACGAGCGATTGAGACGGAGCACATCTCGCTATCCTTACACTACGGGCAATTTAGTATTTTTTAGGTGATGATAAATGATCGGAAATTTAATTTGATATGCATTATATAAGTATGAATATCTCCATTCAGGATATTAAAAATATCCACATGCATCTAAACCTAGTTTATATATTCAATATCATGCCGCATTTCTTTGATGATGATATTTATTATATCATCGTGATCGATATGGATATAGAAATCTAAATTGATATTTTCTTTATCAGCAAAGAATATCATTGAGGTAGATATTTTTTTGATGATATTTTCAATATCAAAGTGTCTGTTATTTGAAATATCATTCTGTATATCAATGTCAATGATAATTTACACGATGAGCGGGCGATGAGCGGGCGTGATGAGGGTGCACAGTGGGCATGTTGTGGGTGCACAGGGGGCAGAGAGAGGGTGAACTGCGGGCGGGATGGGGGCACACTGTGGGCACTGTAAGGGCACGCTGGAGGCACATAGCGGGTGCAGAGAGGGCGCAGAGAGGGCATACAGTGTGTGCAGGTGCGTGAAGAGTGTCCGGAGCGCACAAAAGGAGTCGGAGAACATAGAACTCACAGCAGGAAGGCTGTCATTTAAAACTGGAATAAATTCATAACTAGATGTCAGATCTTCACTTTGAGAACCTGTTCGCTCTCATTTGTAAACCTTCAGAACAGTGCTGTGGACTATTGCTGGGACAATCTTGTGAGCCCCGTCATTGGTTGTATCCAAAGTATGATCTGATGGGTGGTACACACAAACCTCATTGTGATTTTACACACAAAACTTCATTGGCAACGAAGCCTGGGATCGATGTGTTGGTGATGAGTCGGACCATGTTGTTGGTGCAACGTGCACCCCCGCGAACTAGGGCTCCGCGCGTATCGTATACGATATGTGCATATAATTTTAGGCTTATACGCATACGCTCGTATTTTATACGAGCGTATACTTGGTTCTGAAGTGTGATATGCATACACACGTATAATATACGGCATATACGTGTATATGCAGCTAAGCCTACTCATATAATATATTGGCCATTAGGCTTGACGTTCGAGCCTCAAAAACGCTTACCGGACACTCCTTGACCCAAAACAGCCCACAGTGTGCCCCTATCCCGCCCGCAGTTCACCCTCTCTCTGCCCCCTGTGCGCCCACAACATGCCCACTGTGCACCCTCATCACGCCCGCTCATCGTGTAAATTATCATTGACATTGATATACAGAATGATATTTCAAATAACAGACACTTTGATATTGAAAATATCATCAAAAAAATATCTACCTCAATGATATTCTTTGCTGATAAAGAAAATATCAATTTAGATTTCTATATCCATATCGATCACGATGATATAATAAATATCATCATCAAAGAAATGCGGCATGATATTGAATATATAAACTAGGTTTAGATGCATGTGGATATTTTTAATATCCTGAATGGAGATATTCATACTTATATAATGCATATCAAATTAAATTTCCGATCATTTATCATCACCTAAAAAATACTAAATTGCCCGTAGTGTTACTTCCCCAACATCTTGCATCACGTGCTTGCAATTTACATGGATAAGAAATTTCCCACAATGATGACCCTGACCTGCCCAAGCTAAGACTTACGAGGGTCGGACGCTCGAGTTTCTCGGCCCTTATTCCTCTCAGAAATTGAAATATGGAGATTGCACTCGCTCACATTGAGAGCCATCAGATTTTCCGCGCTTTGAATTTGTTTTGGATATAGGGACAGGACTCTCGAGAAATGTGAACTGATGGTGATCTGAATGGCCTCATCGTTCTCCATCATTTTACAGAGCGGAAGAATTTTCCTTGGAGGTTGCGAGGCCTGCCGGTTGTCCTCGGTTGTCTAGACTGACGTCAATGGAAAAATCCACTTTCTTTCCCTATCCCAAACTCAGCTAGTCCCAAAAATTTGTCGCATCACTGAAACTTTCGGGGCACAACCTGATTTTTAATTGATTCCACTCCCAATAATAAGGATCCGCTCTACATTCCGCATCCCACTTGCTCGCCAACGCTCCCGTGTGCCGCTGCTTCTCTCCGCCTGGCACTGTACAAGACAAGTTCTGCAGTCAGAGGCTCTTGCAGATCATGGCTGATGCAGCAGCACAAATACCAGCCCTGGACAACACGGTATGGCGACTACTTTTGACTTCTGTTGGATCTCGGTCCTAAGTAGTCTGTTTTCGTTAGATGGGCGTACTCTTCCTCGGCGTAACGTGAGTACTTTCCGTGTCCTATGCTCTGCCATACCCAAGAATACTAACACAAACGCTGCCCAAGGCTCGCCATGGGGTGAGTCGGATGATCAGTCACCCGATCAAGGAGAGAACTTGAATGGGCTCTGACGTGCTCCTTTTTCTTAGGTTATGGGGGACGAGTACGGTGCAGGTGTACTATTACTACAACGTGAGTTTTCCCTGTGTGCTGGAAACGTGCTTCCTCCGCTAACAAACTCCTTTAGAACTATCTGCAGGATCCGATGTGGATAAAGTTTTTGGTACTTATCAAGTTTTCTGTAGATAGGATTTGCAGGTGTCCTGATATCGATTAGGTTGCGACTGTTTGGGCGCTTGACACGATCCATCAAGGGCTCATAACACATTCTGTATACACGTATCTTATAACGCAGTATGCCAACCCCGCCTTTTTGAATGTCATTGTTGATACGCTACTTGTGGGTTCCCTATGTTGGTCCTTTTATACCGTCGGCTGATCTTATTAACACCAGTTCGAAGTTTTATTCAATGTAAATGAAGGGTTCTCAGCGTTCCAATACATGAACTCATGTACTTATCTGTGTAGGGCCTCATCGTTTTTTTGGTTCAAGCCTTCTTCCTTTTGCGGGTATGGAGATGTGCGTATGCTCCCTTTCTCACTATGGTCCATGTTGTGATGACTTTTCTATTCCAGTGAGTCAAAAAAACATTCCGGTCATAGTCGTATTGGTCAGTATATGAGTCTCCAGTACTTTTCTGTCTCGCTAACCATAACACGATAGGGTGGACTCATTTTAGCGAGCCTCGCACTCTCAATTGGTAAGTAATCTGCAATTCATAGTAACGTGCTTTCAAACATCTCAGGTCTACAGTGTATACTGTCAGAGCGTACGCACGGGTCACTCTTATTCAGAATTCTACTTATTTCAGAACTTCCATAGATTGGAGATTAAGGTCTTTTCCCGTCTCACAGATATTTCTGCTCTCAACCGCTCTATCAATGTGATAAATGCTGTAACCGATGTCGCGCTCGCTGCTGCCCTCATTTATTTACTGCAACAGTCACGTACCGGCTTTAAGCGCTCGAATCACATCATAAACCGTCTCATCTTCTTCTCGTTGAATACTGGTCTACTGACGAGTATTGATGCAATTGTGACACTCATTATGGTAAGGCGTATTATCTACTCTTCCCTGCGCTTCCCCGAGCTGATCGGCCAACGTATTTTAGAATACTGTGTACGGCAGTACGTTTCTCTACATCCTATTCTTCTTGAACATCAGTCGGCGTACGTACATTTCCTTCTCGGCATGTTCCTAATGCTTACTGCGTTGGGTGCAGTGTACACGAACTCCTTCATGGCTACGTGAGTGTAATACGAGCTTTGTAAAAAGCTGATTATCATAACCCAATCCCTACAGACTCAATAGCCGCAAGGCTTTCCGTGGCCTTGATGACAGCACTGGCGGGGAGAGCTTCTCGCTTTCTCAGAGCCGATATCGCGCACGAACCGTAGATGTGGAAACCCCAGCTGGTCTGAAGGTCCGTCGAGCTGCTTCTATACCTAGTCGTCTCCGATAATCTGAAATCATGTTTTCATGTATTAGGCAAGCGATCGTACGCATACTTTATCGGTCAAGGTCAACACCGAAACTGTGACGACTCGGGACCAGGACGAAAGCACCGTCAAGGTAAGTATAGCGCTTCATTCTTTACCTTCCCGATGCTCATTACACCTCTCCTTGATTAGAACGGGACTCCTGCGGAGAGCTTGAACGATATATCGTACCACTATGGCGACGCAAAGCCGACTTCGTATTCGATTCAGTAGACGGTCCTGTAGACACAGCATCTCGAGTCAGAAAAACCCACTTTCCTGTGATACGAATGCAAGACGTTCGTATTCACATTCGTCCGGTGCACCAGTTGTGGCGGCATATGATGCTGGGGCAGAAAAACATTATCAAGACCTCGCCGCGGCTATCAGAGGATGTACATAGTACAGAGGTTATTGTCATGTACTATTGCAGCGACTTCAAAATATATCATTATTCATCTCCCCGAAGTATGTAAGCCATCTTTGAGATTACGATAACACTTTCAATGCAAGGGACTTTGTGCAGTCCTGTCTCCCTTGGTCTATGGTAATACTACACACATACGGCACGGGTCAGTCACGACACGTGCTTTGTTGATGAGCTAGTCACAATCACGCTTCGGTGATTCAACACTTCTCGTTACATTTCCGTCAAGATAAGTCCTGCTGTTTTGCGTTTCCGTCATGCTATATGGTTCGCCGAACCAAACTTGTTGAATTTATGTCTGATGGGCTCTAATGACTCCTATTTGACGATGGAGTGGACAATCTTCGATTTGATCTATTTTTGGTGCAAGCTCGGTGCAGAGGTGGAGATCCTTGAGCCTAGTGTCCTCGCCTAGCGCTGAATAAATAGAGCTCTTCCTTTCCATCTCTTAATCCAGAAGAGTTGTCGACTTGCTGTCGATATTTGTTCACAAGCTTTACGGACATCGCATGGTGTGTACCTCACGGCAAGGCCAGTCATAGTGGAGATAGTCACCGATGACGTGAAGTACTGCATGACAATGTACCAGCGAGCTGTCGCTCATGATTGTTAAAAAGGACATTGCTCATCATAATCCAGGTTGTTCCGACGATAAACTTGCTTATCCTCTCGGGTTTTGCTATTCACAAGTTCTCGAAATCTTACAGCTCACCATACCTCGAATGCTTCCAAGCACTGTACACTGCTATTGTCCCCCTCAGAAGCCTGCACTCCCTTCGCCTAAGATGATTTCGCCTTGGCTCTTACTAGTACGTTCGTCATTCTTATTCCAGCCAATCTCAAACTTGTAGGACTCATCTTTCTGCTGCATTACATGTTTTTGATCGTTGGCAAGCGCTCAAATTCTGTATCTCAGTCAAACGCAACTTCACGGGATGCAATCCATCGATGCGATGCTGGCAGATCATGCACCGCCTAGATGAGTATGATATTAGATTTTTCCTATTACCCTTGACAATTTTTGTGCCTCAGGTGAATATAATGATAGCGATGAATCCGTCTTCTATCAGGTCCTCAAACATTACTGTCTAGTCAGTGCAGAAAGTATCGGCGGGCGTAGTCAGCGAAAATTTTCAGTGAGCATCAGCTTCCCATCTTCTTGAAATGATTTGTCCTGTACGGAACTAGATTAAGCTGCGCGCGCATCCGATGAACCTAATCAGAAAAGGTGAACTCTAGAGATAATCATTGGTTGGTGGAGCATGGGCGGCCAAGTGTACATACAATAAGGCCGATCAGATGTAAGATTAAGATTGTTTCACTTGTTTAAGATCCGGATGACGAAGCGTACTCCAAAATTGTCTTCAGAGTGACTGAATCGATGCGAAGCAATGCACATCAAGTTATCGTAGAAGACCTTGCATGGCCAGAAAGGCTTACTTCGTAGATCAGATTTGAGCCTATACGGTGGTCTTAACATTTTCGTAAAGTTTGAACTCAATCATATACAATTGTTTGGACGCTATGTTCGTTGCTGATTCAACTCCAAATTTACTGTGTGAGGCTGCTCATATGATATGACTGACGCCCATATAGCTACCAACTCTGCGTCTCGAATATATAAGAGGTACCTCTTGTCCAACCCGGTGAGTTCCGTCGAAGAACCCCCCTCCTCACCATGTCGAACTCAACGATTCTTATGCTGATCTCTGCTCGATCCAAAGCTGAGCCTATTGATCCAAGCTTTGTTCCTTCTTGGGTCCAGGAGCAAACACTTGAACTATATTTTCATGTCATGACTACCGTTGTTTTGGTCTATGACACCAGTAAGCACACCTCACATGACAGTGCACTGGCAAGTGCTGACAAGTATTCGAGTCATAACAATGGATAGCGAAGTGAGTACCGTACATTTATCAAACTTATTAGGTGATAATGACCAGATTGCGAACCAGATAAAGTACTTCTGGGTAAGCTGATGCTCTTCACCAAACGCCTAAAACTGGAACCACGCAAAGAAAATCCCGAGAAATATGGTGGACTTTGTCTACTTCGCAGTGTGTATTAAATCTTCCACCGAAAGACTGGTTAAATTACCTATCCATCGCAGAATCGTTACATTGGCATTTTTGGCGCAGTTGCCTTTCTGTTTTGTGAGCTTACTTATATAATACCCCTGGCTCAACGATCTCGATTTTACCGTTACAATAGGGGACTCGAATAGTGCGGACCTCTCTCTGTAAGTCCTCTTATCATTGAAAATAATGTTCTCCACTGACAGTGACGGATTTAGATGTAAGTTTCCAAAGTTCCGAGTCATCAGAAAGTGACCGGATTGTCATAGGCAACTTTTCCAAATGGGCGAATGATATTGCCAGTGTGTTTTTATTCCAGGATCTTCGAATACGCCACTGATATTTGAGAAGGTTGGATAACAATCATAGCAATAGACTGTGAGCAGTGGAGTAATGGTTATTTTTGGCTCGTCTGATAGCATTATTAGATATCCTCATGATTCGTGTCCTCGCGCTTTACTCACATGGTAAGCGACATTTACTCATTATTGACATTGCTCACTGCTGTTTAGACAAAGCGTTGTCAATATGCTTAAGGACGTTGCTTGCCTTGGAGTCCGTCCTTAAGCTTGGATTAATTTCTTATTTAAACGTACTTGAGCACCGTGAGTTACCTTACTGGACGAAATTACAATTACTGGAATGATTTCAGTTGCGGTCGGAGAACTAGCAAAAGATGTGACAGTCTGCGGCGAGGATTCTTCTCCGCCATGGCAGTTGGGAATGGCAGACTGGTGAGTGATGCGCTGTGTTCAAAGTACTGACCACTTACTGCAAGCTAGGATAATCCCGATGGTGTATGCAAGTATCCTGATGGTGCTCGCACTTTACAAAGCTGCTCAGTACTGGAGGATGTCGGCAGGATTTAAGGGATTTACCCTCCTCAAGGTTCTTCTCCGAGATCAGGTCTTGTATTTCATGCTGTATGTAACTTCCCCACCATCTCTGTGTTCCGACGAGCTGAGATTTCACTCAGTGCCATTTCCTGCTCGGTATTCGCTATTGCCGAGTACAGACTGAGGACAACGAACTTGCTACTTACGAACGTCTTGAATTCTCTTGGAAATCCTTCATTTCTTTGCGTTCTCGGAAGCAGGATGCTAGTCAACCTAAAGGAGGCAGCGGAACGAGGCCAGAACGAGGGAACGAGTTACAGAGCACCATCAGCGACACTGAGCGATATAGACTTCGAGGGAGTGGCTCCTTTCCAAAGGTCACATTCCATCCTTTTCCTTTTCTGATGCGAATACTGATCTTGCTATAGTGAGAGTGATACAATAGTCGTCGCAAGCGATAAGGAGGCATAAACCGGAGCAATCCGTCTTTCCATACCGAGATATTGTTTCCGTCGATCCATCCAGTATTTTACTCAGAAATATCGTACCTGGACCTCGAATATTTATCTTTCCGATATATGAATTTTCGTGATATGCTTGGGATCGCTGATTATCAACCGAAGTTTTGATGAACGAGCCATAACATTGTTGACTACCTTCCTCGCTTCATAACTTCCTTGCCTGTAATCGGAATTATTGGTTTCTAGTCAATATCCTTGGCATGAAATAGATGACGAAACTCCGAACGGCTGAAGTCTTGAGCGTATTTGCTGATGATAACGTCGGTCTTCAAGCTGGTAAAAAAAGGTAAAATTGTTTGCTTGCCCGGGATTACATGGATAGTCACGGCACGTGCTTTGCCGATGAGATAGCCACAGTCACGTTCGCGAGTCCACAAAGTCACTTCTCATCGTATTTCCATCAGGGACAAAACTTGCTGTTTTCATGTTTCCATCATCCCGTTTGGAAAAACATGTTGATTTTGCGCCTAATGGCACCATTTACGGTTGACAGAGTGGACAGCCCCGTTTTGATCGGCTGTTAGTAAGTCTTTGAGCTTAAAGCCAAAACTCCCATCCCGTCTCTTGAGCCGGAAGTGTTCCCAAGTTACCGTCGACGACTACCAACGTACTATGAGGCCATCGCATCGCGTGTACATGGTAATAGCAATTTCTCATGGCAGGGCTAGTGTAGGAATAGCGTGAAGTACCACAGTTCCGGAATTACTCGTCCATGGTAGCGGAAAGTGATGTTTCAGTGGCTGTTGTCCATGATTATCAAGATCGATCGATGCTCATTATGATTCACGATGAACTTGTTACCCCTCACAGGTCTTGCTGTTCACAGGGTCTCAATATCTTACAGCTCATCATACTTCGAAAACTTCCGTTAACGCAATTGTTCTGTTGAAACTTGCACTACTTTTGTCGAAGATGATTTCTTGTTAGCTCTGAATAGCATGTTCGTTGTTCTTTCTCTCGTCATCCTTGGATTTGTAGCACTCCTTTTTCTGCTGCACTACACGTATTGTCGCATCATCTCGAACACGGCAGAACTGCTCTTCCTGTCGAGTGGGGTGTATTGTCCTCTCTTTTCTTGTGGTGAACTCTGTTACCGAGACCGCCGCACCTGTGGACAAAACTTTGCGTTCGATCTTTGACAAAAGGTCAACTTTTGGGTTCCAACCGATGTAATTTTTCCCTTTCCCCTGACGAAATATTTGTTCTTTGGTGAATATAGCAAGTGCTCGCCCGGAGAAAGGACAAGTCCGATGGCGTACGCGAGTATCCCGACGATGTTAGCACTCTACAAGAGCTGCTCAGCATTGAAGGATGCGGGGAGCGCCGAAGTGATCTATCCTCGTCAGGATTCTTCTCTGCAATTAAGTATTGAACTTCAAGCTGTATGTGTATACTTTCCGCAGGTCCATCGACTGAGGTTCCCCTCAATGCCAAGTAATATTCGCTATTCGCTATCTCAGGGAAACAGCCAGAGGATAACGGAGCTCACTACTTTTGAATATCCTGAACTCGCTCGGGAACCTTTTACTCCTTTGTGTCCTCAGAAGCAGGATGCTAGTCAACATAAAGTAAGCAGCGGAACGAGACCAGAAGGAGGAAACGAGCTACAGAGCACCAGTCAGGATACTGAGCCATATCAACTTCGAGAAAGTGGAAGCTTGTCATCTATGAGTACCCGTGGCTGAACAGGAACCTCATCAATTCATTGGTGCACGGGTAAAGCGATGCATCTCTACGTCTACCAGCGGTTGCTCCTGAGTACGCTCAGAAGAAGATGTAAAAGATAATTCATCAATCGTGAGATGAAACACTTTAGCCGTGATCACCAAGATTGATGTTTAGATCGCTGACGGTCACTGAGCGCTTCTGGTTTCGCTCTACGGTTTGCACATTGGCACTCGTTGCCACGCTTACCGTTCTGTGATTTACAGTCTTCATTTCCTTCCTGTTTACCATGCTACGATACTGATAAACATTGGCCATGATAATCAAGACCTCTCTTTTTTGCGTGGGTGTTCATGCGGGATTATGGAAAACAAAATTATAGCCGGTGGCCTTCCATCACAACGGGGTCTTTTACTGAAATATATCACTTCCTCTCATTTCACAACCTTCGTAACTTACTCCACGTTTAGTGATGAATCTCTATCGACAACTCAGTTATCAGCTAATGAAATTAATATACTATTGCTATTGCTATCTCTGTTTGTACATCACCCACATCTGTTGCGGCGCTTGATACTCTGCTGGGTGGCTGGGAAAGTTTATAAAAGGTGCGTAACTTTTCTGATGAGATGTCCCCAATAACGACCACCCGGCTTCACCATGACAAAATCCATGCCCTTTCTCATTCACATGTCTCTCTTTCCTAGATCAGATAGTGAAACTATCGATCCAAGTCAGCTCCCAGATTTATTCTCTGGCACATATACTCTCCAGTACTTCCAGGTTGCAATCGTTACAGTCTTGGCCTATGATTCTCGTAAGCTTAGTATGCATCGTTAAACCCCAGCCCTGATAGTTGTATAAGTTATTACAATGGACAGAGAAGTGAGTAAAGCCTTGTTCGCGAATTATTGAGTACCAACCCAAGTCGGCCTTTAGATAAAATATTTTTGGGTAAGCTTTTCCGGTAGCTTTTGACAGATAAATTCTGCCGTGCTTACTCCGTCATTTCCCAAGAACTTTTCGTGCAACTCGGTCCAAATTGTTTACTTTGCGGTGAGCAAAATATTTTGTAACGATTGCATTAGTTAGCAACTTACTGTATATTGGGCGTTATAGAACAGCTACCTTGGAATCTTTGGTGCCATAGCTGGCCTATTTTGTGGGTACCAGATGTTCGTTGGTGCGACTTTATTGAAGCGAATTTCGTGTCTCGAAGTCCAGTCTCTCAGCGCTGATGCATCACTGTGAGTATTTCCGGTGATAGCATGCCCTCTTTCATTTTACTGAGCTTGAAGCTAGTTGTGAGCAACCTATATAAAGTTAAAAATGTGCCTGAAATTTAATGCCTCTCAGGTGAATTCTCGCATTTATCATCTGATTTATCCTGTGAGTAGTAGCCGCATACTTCTTGAGCAGGTAATTGAGTACAAGCAGACTGGATTACCATCATCTCAATCGACTGTAAGTATTGCATGAAGAAAGAGTCTTTTGCAAATATCGACTCGCTATCCTCAGATATCCTCATGATTCGTGTCCTTACACTGTGGTACCAAGGTTGGTAATGATTGTCACCAAGTAACTGATGAGAGAGATACTCAGCACAATGCAGACAAGAATTTAGCAATATTTCTCAAAACATTGATAACCATGGAGGCAGTCGCAAAGCTCGGATTTATAATCTATTTCAATGTGATTGAAGAGGGTATGCCACGTACGTTGGAAATATTCAAGTTGCTTACCTCGACATTAGTTGGAAGTGCAAGCTTCGGGAATATTTTAACAGTCTGCGGCGAAGAGAAAACTCCGGCATGGCAAGTAGGCCTGGTTGACTGGTGAGCGACAAAAAATGACCCATGAGGCTGGCAGATTTCTGACTTCATACTCGGATCAGGGTGATTCAACTGGCATATGGTGTGATTCTTTTGATTCTCGCACTCTACAAAGCGGCAGAATATTGGAAGATGTCTGCAGGCTTCAAAGGCTTTAAGCTAATAAAGGTTGTCATACAGGATCAAATCCTATACTTCATCTTGTGAGTCGCATTTAGGTAGGGAGCGAAAATGCTCACGAACCCGAACAGTGGTATTATCATCTCCGTGTTCGCTATCTTGGGGTTTAAATTGCAGCTGTCAACAATTTTCTTAGGAACGCTTTTAAACACCCTTGGAAATCCGTCATTTCTCTGCATTCTTGGCAGTCGTATGCTGATCAACCTGAAAGAGGCTGGCGAACAGGGATGCAATGAGGGAACGAGTTACAAGATGCCGACTAGGACGGTAACCGAGATGGACTTTGTGGAGTCCATAAACCGTGAAAGGTACCATTACTGCCTCTTTGATTTTGAGCTGCACTCAAAACATGCTTTAGGGAGATCGAGACGGAAGGTGTCGGACACGGCGCGCCCATATAAGTCTATCCATGGGTTCCCTTGCCATAAAGCAAGATGGTCCTTCAATTGCGAACTTGAATGACGAAGGCACTCCCGAATCGAGTATCACTTTAGTACCTAGATTGTTGATTTGATTGATCGATTGATTAAAGACCTCTGTGCATTCGAATTGTACTTATCTCAGAACAGAATGCAAATAAGATCGACACCGATTGTCAGTATCGCCGCAAGGCTCTTACTCGAATAACGCCGCAGTCGTCCAGCTACCATAGTCATGTTTTTGTTTTGCTAGTATGACAATCACGCCATCGAGATCAGCCTCTTATTCGGCTCCACAGAATGTCGATACTTACCCTCAAGGCGCTGAACACATTCTATGTTCATTGTCGATGCGATCTGGCTATTGGCATTGCAGCCGGACGGTCCTGTATTCAAGAGGAAGAAGAGATGCTGAACCAAAGATGAACTATGTAACTCGGTAAAACATGCCAGCTCTTACGTAAATGAACATTCTTCCTTGTCATCCAGCCTTCAATTATCCCCAGCTCTTGATAGACGGCTTCTGGCAGATTAGCGCTAGCGATGGTAGGAAACCTATATTCTCTTCCAATATTCTTCATCGTCCTTCGCGCGATACTCGAGGCCGCTGTCATCATCTCTGTCCTACTGGGCCTTGTTGAGCAAATCGCCAGGCCATCTGTCGCATCAGAAAAACAAGGAATTTTCGTCACTGATTGAAGACACCCAAACCACCCGCATCACCAGGCGTATCTAAAAGATTGTGCGGAGAAAGCCAATGTTGAGAAGGAAAAGGACGCGAATGGAGGACAACCGAACGTGCCAATACTAGCCGTAGATGAAAAAGCGCTATACGAGAACAAGAATGAGGAAAGTAGACCTGCTTCGAAATTACTCATTCGAGATCGCAAGCGTTCAACTTTTACCACTTCGAACTGAGACCGTCTAAGTGCCAACTGTGTCGACGACAATCTGAAAATCGGCTGGCATTGGAACCGAGAGTGCCACAAGCATAAAAGATATCCTTAGGTGTGCTGATGCATGGATGGACGCGAAGAGGGGACCTTTTTGCCAACGTCACAATTTCGGTCACATCACGGAGACGTGAACGGCCGTCCTCGTCCTAATGCATTTCTTTTCTTGACACTTTGTTGAGACCGACATTTTCCGCCGACGATCCCAGTCAGCCACCTCAAAGCACATACTGTACTTGGAACAATAGCAATCCCCACGGCAAGGCTAGTCATGGCGGAGAAATGGCATCGTTGACTTGAAATGCTGCAGTTCAGGAAATATTCCTCCGTGGTAGCGGATTTCAATGTGCTAATGAGCTGTTATTCTGAAGAGGTATGTAAAACTGTTTTATCACTTTTCATTGTTACATGCAGCTTATCCCGTCTTCAGGTTAGATGCTTATGGGTCCGCTTTTACATTAGGTCCCTTTCCGAGTATGAAAGTAGCATGCTTACTCCTACCCATTGGGAAACTCCACAGCATGTCGCCGACTTTTGTGTTTTCGCGGTACGTGTAGCATTCTGAGAGAAGTCATAAGCGCGTATCAAATATGACTTGGCACCGTTGCATTGCGGTTTTTCGAACCATTTTCATACCATTGCTATTCTGTTCTGTAAGTAAACTCGGTTTACCAGTGCCTCGAAAGGATTGATTTGATGTTTGCGCTGTGAGTTGTTTTTTTATCTTAGTTGAATGCCGATCTGCCGTTTCCGTCGAACTGTACTCTTCTGCTACGTCTTCAATCAAGTTGAGATCTCCGAATGAAAATGCTTTCGAATAATCTGAATCTCTTCATTTCTTTATATCCTCGTAAGCCGAATGCTAGGCGCTCTCAAAGAGGCAGGAGAACAAGGACAGAGTGGGAAAGTTGGATTCCACAGGTCCAAAGTTCAAGGTCGCGCTCCCTTTTTAGTTGTCCTACTAACTCTGATTTATCTCAGGAATGAGAGGTGGAGCGTTCCGGAAAGGAAGAGGAGGCATAGACATCTCAGTTCAGAAACACTGGAAAGAATACCTCCTGCTTGGATATCAGGGGGGTTCTCAGCTCATCCTTCACCATCTCTGCTTCTCTGGCCTCGTCTTCTGCTTTATCCGGTCGCATTTGGCAGAATCAGACAGATATATATGCAACCGTCAGATCTGACCGCAGCTGCGAAGGTGATACTTTGTTGACAGTGGGAGATCTCGTTGCCGAGTTCTGCCGTCCTCAATGGCAACATTATGACCGTGAAACATCCATCCATGTAACTTCCATGAACATATTTATCTCACTTCTATATTCACCTTCCGATTTCCTTAGGGGCTCCTTATCTCCTTTGATTCCACGCTAGCTCAATTACGGCCTACAGAGTTCCTATACCGTTTCGTGTTCAGCTTCATGATCAGAAGCATCCGACGCACAAAGAACCAAGGGGACATCTTGCATCTGATGAAGTAGTCAGTCACCCCACCGGCGAATCACAAATGTAAGATGCGAATCGAAAGCATTGATAGGCTACCTGAATGCCTCAGACCGTTCCTTTGCGATGTAACGATTTTGTTGTATTCCTTTCCGTGGCGACCATCTATTATAGTGAGTATATAAAGATCGATGGCTTGCTTACGTTCAGTTCACAGCACGACGACCACGACGCTTCGCACTTGATTAGTTGACTTTGCCACGAAATGACTCTGTCTGCTCGCTCATCCGTCGAGCCCATAGATCCCAGTCAAATTTCGTCTTTGGTATCCGGGAAGTTTGTCGATCAGTATTTTCAGATTGGGGTCGTCTCTGTCTTGGTGTATGATGCCAGTACGTATTGCTATTCTATTGTACACATTCAAATGCTGACAGGTACGAAGTTATCACGATGGATAAGGAGGTGACTATAACTTTTTCTCGGCCTTCATTTTTAAATGATTTATGTGAACCTCAGGCAAAACACTTTTGGGTAAGCAATCAAGTACTTTCAGTTCCGGAGTAACCTAATTCCTGAATGGAACATAGAAACGCCCGAGAAATGAAGTCGACTTTGTCTATTTTACGGTACATATTAGAATTCATATCGAAATAAATGTGTTTTTGAGCTAACTTCGCAGATACGCTATGTTGCGATCTTTGGCTCTATTACCCATTTACTTTGTAAGTTGGACCAGACCCAGACATGAAAGCTCAGTCTTGATCTTATTTCTTTGATCATGAAAAGGGGATTTAAATGATGCAAACATGATATCGTATGTTCTCTGTGTTTTCTCCGATATCATTCATCCAAATGTACTAAACAATGACGATATAGGTGTGAGCCACTTTTCATGAAACCATGTCTTTTCGCGTATGACGGAGTTTAGGCTACTTTTCATCGTGGACAAGGAATATTGCAAGTGAGTTTTCCTTTCATGCATTTTTCGAGCTATACATCTTACGTCAACCAGACTGGGCAACCGTTCTGTTGATTGATTGTAGGCTCTGGTAGCTTATCACCGTATTACTTTAGCTTATTATACTCGAAGATATCCTCATCATCCGTGTTCTGGTTCTATATTCTCGAAGTGAGTATCGGTGCGCATCATTAAATCGCACTAATCTTCGAACACAGACAAAGTAATATCGATATGCCTCAAGACGTTGCTTGCTCTGCAGGCTGCTTTCAAGCTAGGATTTGTTATATGTTCTGGTATAGCAGAGCACAGTAAGTTCTATGTTCGGATTATGTTCCAGATCCTCAATTCAGTTTTAGTTGCAGTCGGGGGCCTAGCCAAGGGTGTGACAATCTGTGGTACCGATGCTGCTATTTCATCGCTATGGGGCATCATTGATTGGTAAGTCTGCGATCTTTAGTTTGAACCATTTCTGATTTTGAAGCAGGGCAATCCCAATGGTGTACGGAATTATTCTACTAATCCTTGCTCTTTACCGGGCTGCAGATTATTGGAGAATGTCTTTCGGATTCAAGGGGTTCCCCCTCGTCAAGGTTCTCATACAGGATCAGGTTATGTACTTCATGATGTGAGTCCGCGAAGTCCTCGGATATTCGATGTGTTGATGTTTTGACACAGTGCCATCGCATGTTCGATATTCAACATCATGGAGTTCAAGCTGCAATTATCGAACCTTTTTCTGTCAAATTTGTTTAATGCGCTGGGAAACCCTGCATTCTTGTCTGTCCTCGGTAGCCGTATGCTCATCAACTTGAAGGAAGCGGGCGAGAGAGGCCAAAACCAAGGGACGAGTTACAGGATGTCATCGAGTACTGTGAGCGAGATGGAGTTTGTCTGACCTATTTATGACTCGTATATAGTATTTGAGGACGAGTGTGTGCTAGGTGGAATTCCATTCATCTTGATATTTCGCTGTTGAATTGTTGGTTTCTGGTCAATATTCTTACAGTAATATGAAGTGGATGACGAAACGTTGAGCGACCGACTCCTTACTAGTAAGCGTACCTACTATCGCAAATTTCGTTGTTTCCTCAATACGATACGTCCGATCGCCTCGTTGTCGCTGTTGGTGCAAATGCGAATATGAGTATCCCTTCTTTGTTTGCTGCATTGTCTGGCCACAAAGTAATCGTTCGGTTCTCGTGATTATGTACGAATCTGCTGTCTGATTCCTTTTTTGATTATATTCCTTATAACATGAAAGAGTTGTATGCACTGTCTCTTCGCTCGAATCACGGTGGAATGCAAACCTGCAAAAACTCCGCGTAGTGCGTGACAGTGAGA
This sequence comes from Sanghuangporus sanghuang, assembly GCA_009806525.1. Lineage (NCBI taxonomy): Eukaryota > Fungi > Basidiomycota > Agaricomycetes > Hymenochaetales > Hymenochaetaceae > Sanghuangporus > Sanghuangporus sanghuang. The sequence goes on along the minus strand of VVIT01000016.1, from coordinate 345,097 downwards.
AGGTCACACATCGTCATTCACAACACCTTGATCTATCTCCATCATTCCTCGATGTGATGCCGCACGGAATCTCGATATCGGAACTAGTTTAGGGCTGGTAAGTATCATGCCGTGCTCCAATGTATACTAAATGATCTCCGTGTTTCAACGCAACCAGCAGTGTATTTATGATCAACCCTTGGTCTTCTCCACACAGTGATATGATGCGAAGCTGATTGGAACAGTCGCTAGGTGAAAATTATCACCAGTGGTGGCGAGCACTGTAGATTTATCTGCCTGGACTCAGGAACGCCGAGCTTTTCCGAAGTACATTCATCTCACAAGTGAGGATCTATTTTTACCGCCCTCGCTTGTTAGGGCTTTTTTATCACCGATCAAACGTTTGAACAGCATTCTAAACTTCATCACAGAAAAGCAACAATAGCACCAGAACCGATGCTTAAACTTTTTCCACGCTAACCGATTGATCTAAGTGAAGAAAGACTCTGTACTCGGGACGTCCTAAAGAAGTGCTCAGACGTTTCAAGTGCTCAATCACTAAACCCTTCCAAGCACCGCTCGCTCTGAATCTCTTATACTTAAAACTCTTTAGCGAATATAAAGAGCTCCCTGCCTCGCAACACGATCTTCTGTGACATTTCCCTCTCGCTGAATGACCGATAGGTTCCTGCTGAGTATGATGCTGTCTTCCCGGTCCTACGTCGACCCCATCGACTCAGATCAAGTCCTGCCATGGGTGAAGGCCCAGTTTGTTTCCCAATGCTTTCAAGCAGCAATTGTCACTGTTTTGGTATATGATGCACGTGAGTAGATTGTGTGATACTTGTCCTTGATATTAGCTGATGACCATAAAGTTATTACAATAGATAAGGAGGTAATGGCTCGGATACAGCGTTACTTACAACTATTGATTCTGATTCACTTGGTCATCAAGGTGAGATACTTCTGGGTATGTGTTTGCAACTTTCTTTTCCCGTTTTAAAGACTGAATACCAATTTCCAATGCAACAATCCAGAAAAATGCAAATCCTAAAGCATCGGTCAAATTTGTGTATTTCGCCGTACGCAGCATTCTTTTGTCGTATAGAAGTCCACTCAAGGATATGACAACCAGAACCGCTACATCGGAATATTCGGGGCCGTCGCATTCATATTTTGTAAGTGCAGCGTCATATTTCTCCGACTTGTTTCACCTGACACTCTGTAAACGACAGGGAATATACATGGCGTGAATCTTGCATTGTAAGTATTCTTCTTCCTTCGTTTTGGACCAAGACTGACCAGCACAACTCCAGATGTGAGTGGTCAAAGCTTGGACCGCTACAGCGCTGAATATGAAAGGATTCAGGTAACTTCGCCCAATGGACGAAGAATATTGCCAGTAAGGAATCAGCGTCATCTTAAAAATACTGTACTGACTGTTGGGTAAGATTGGATTGTTGTTACCCTGATAGACTGTAAGTGCCAAGGCTATTCGTCAATATCGCGTTACTCACATCCGCCCTGGGTTTCCTAGACATCCTTATGATCCGAGTTCTGGCGCTTTACTCCCAGGGTCTGTTGAAAATGCAATACGCAGAACCTCTCGCTAACGTTCTTCCAGATAGGACTCTATCTATATGCCTGAAAATGTTGCTTGCGCTATCTGCAGGATTCAAACTTGGATTAGTTCTGTACATAAATTATTCGGTAGACGGTGCGACATGATTTCAGATGGCATTTCAGATTCTGACCTTAATTATAGTCGGAGTTAGCTCACTTCCAGGGGATGTGGTAGTTTGCTCTCAAGATGGGTTCGTAAGCTGGCAATGGGGCGTTGTTGACTGGTAAGCTCCGTGAGACAGATTTGAGCGATCATTAATGCCTTTTAAAGGGTACTACCGATGGCATATGGGGTTATTTTGAACGCGCTTGCTCTATATAAGGCTGCCGAGTATTGGAGACTTTCAGCTGGATTCAAAGGTTTCACCCTTGTCAGGGTGCTAATACAAGATCAATTGCTATACTTTGCAATGTCAGTTGCTTCAATTTTCTTCTCTAAATCCTTGACTGATGAGTCAAACAGTGTCATCGCCTGCTGTATGTTCAATATTATGGAGTTCAGACTTCAGTTCTCGAGCGATTTCTTATCAAACGTGTTCAACGCTTTCGGAAACCCGGCATTCCTGTCAGTCCTTGGTAATCGAATGTTATTCAACTTGAAAATAGCCGGAGAACGTGGACAAAACCAGGGAACGAGCTACAGGCTTCCGTCCAGGACGGCGAGCGGGATCGATTTCGTCGTGCCAATTGATCTTCAAAGGTGCAATTTTCCTTTGCTTCTTTACTTACAGGTCGAATATCTGATGCCTGTATAGGGATCTCAACTCGGAGAGTTTCGTCGAGAACAGGGGGTCTGCGTAATTTTTTGTATATGCCTTCCTGAGTTCTGAAATCGGAGGTTGTATTCTGTCAGGATCCGTTGGCATAGTAAAGGTTCATCGAATTTTATTTTATTTGGCTTATTTCTTGAATGGAAAAAGAATGCGTCTAGTTGCAGTACAAGAAATTGCGTAGGGATCGCATCTACTTTTTGATTAAAGAAGAAAAATAAATGACCATGCGAGAAGCTGATCGGCGCGGATCATCAAAATGTCGATCATGGATTCTCGTACATGTATTAGGACGAAATTCAACATGCCCCTCTGAACGCTATCCTCTTCTTGACCAGCGACGAGCCCGTTGCCGTCGACGTCTACGTGGCTGCGAGACTCTTCGGAGAATCATCATCATGGTCTGTCGTGTGCCATGCGAATCTGAGGTACTTGCTTTGCTCTCTCAGAACGTATTGCCACGATGAACTAAATCGTTGGTTCAATTTCGCAGTTCGTGGATGTTGAGGATGCCTGAGCAAAAACGAGACTGTGTCTGGCATATGGAGGAAATGGAGGTAGAGAAAAGGATTGGAGTCATGTGGGAGAATGTCTCGTTGTCGCTGAAGGCTGTACTAAAGAGGCGTCGATGTCGAAAAGCCACGTCGTGCCGCCATCCTTCCATGCCGGCGCAAGTGATCTCTCAATGACTACCATGGGAAAAGTAGCAGGCATCCATGGCTCTCACTGACCGTGAGCATCTGCTAACGATTTATATGCTTTGATGGTGAGCAACTCAGATTATGTGGCAGATGGTGCTTGGCATGAACGTTAACCAAATCCGCGCTTCTTTATTCTTGCCTTGCTTGCTCCAGGGACTCGTGGAACAATGCAGTGATTTTGTTCGTCTCTTTTTGCAGCTGAAGGGACTCACTGTGGGGAACAAATATACGTCGACACTGAACGATGCTTTGGTCTCGCCGAGGATACGATGTGTTGTCATCCTAGAATTCTGCTGCTAAGGCAGTTGGCCGGAACTAAAGCGGCTCACTCTCTGATTTCCGCTTCCAAAGACTGAGAAACGTTGTCCCGTGCAGTCCCCACTACTTAGTCGAGAAACCCACGGAGTCGGAAACGCCGCGCTTGCCTATTCCTGGATTTGGTGAACACTACGGTCCATCCACACCGAGACTACATTTTGATGGGCAATTGAGAGGCCAAGCCAAAGACGAACTTGTACCTTCCGAACGGAATGACAAGGAATCTATCTTCATTTCATGACGTTTGGGCCTAGGAATGTTTATGTTGATGAAAGTCGGGTGTCGCAGGTTGTCGCGGCTTGTCGTTTACTCCCACGCTTGCTTTTTGGCGTGGATGATATAATTTATTCCTCGTTAGGGTAAGACCAGGACGAAGAAAAGGGGGTTGCTCTATCTGATTAGATTCATTTCAACAGATGGCGGATGACAGATCCGACTTGTATTCGTCAATGAATACGGATGCGATACCTCGTCGGATGACAGAGAAAGCGAGTTTAACCAGCGAACGCGTCAATAGTTGCTTGCCTATCCGATATAACACGCGAATTCTGGGCGGTCTTTCTTCCCTGTCATCCAGCCTCCTGTTTCCTTTGGCTGCTCGATAAACAATTTTTGGCAGATTAGCAATAACGATGGCAGGAAACCTATTTTCCATTCCGATATTCTTCATCGTCTTTCGCGAGACACTCGAAGCCGCGATTATCATATCTGTTTTAATGGGCCTCATTGAACAAATCGCCAGGCCTTCTGTCGCATCGGAGGAACAAGGAATTTTCGTCACTGATTGGAGACACCCAAACCACCCGCAGCACCAGGCGTATCTTAAGGATCGTGCGGAAAAAGCCAATGCCGAGAAAGAAAAGGACACGAATGGAGGAAAAGCGGACGTGCCAATGTTTACCATGGACGATAACGTGGTCAACGAGAACGAGGAAAGTAACGGCGGTACAAAACGGCTTATTCGCAGGCTTCGTCTTCAGGTATTGTTCGCCTCTTCTTCAGATATGAGGTACTTACATTCACCGGATAGATTTTGCTTGGTTCTGCGTTGGGGTTGCTCATTGCTCTCGCCATCGGTGCAGTAAGTTCTTTTAGGTACCATTTCTCTTGGGCGAAGTCGAGGTGAAAAAATACAGGCCTTCATAGCTATATTCTTTACTGAAGCTTCGGACTTGTGGGCGAAGACGGAAGAAGTATGGGAAGGAATATTTTCCCTGATTGCGTCACTCATCATTCTCGCGATGGGCCTCACAATGCTGAAATTAGATCGCGCACGAGTCAAATGGCGCGTCAAATTACTGCACACGATCGAGAAGTCTAGGCTGGGTAAAGATGGACTTGCGGGCCAGCTCATCATCTTTTTCCTGCCCTTCATTACAGTCCTTCGCGAGGGCCTAGAGGCGGTTGTCTTCGTTGGCGGAGTCTCTTTGGGACAATCAGCGCGTTCCATCCCGATTGCGGCAATCGTGGGCATCATTTGTGGACTTGTCTGTGGCTTTCTGATATATGCATTCGCGAGTCGTTCGACACTGATAGTATTCCTGGTCATCATGACGAACTTCCTCCTTTTAATCGGCGCAGGCCTGTTTAGTAGGTCTGTTGGTAACTTCCAGACGTACAGATTCAATAAATTACTCGGTGCGGATGTTGATGACGCGGGAGGAGACGGACCGGGAAGCTATGATGTACGCGGAGTCGTTTGGCATCTGGACTGCTGCAATCCGGAAAACAACTTTGGCAACCAAGGTTGGAAGATTTTCAATGCACTATTTGGATGGACGAACACCGCTACGAGTGCGTACTGCTTTTTACCGAGTTTTCTACGAGTATTTCTTCTTCTGACATCGACCTTCAAATAAATATTGCCAGTTGGTACCGTATTGGCATACGTCTTCTACTGGATCGCCGTAATAGCGTTGGTGGTGTACATGAAGTTTGCCGAAGGCCGAATCACACTGTTCGGCCACGAGGGTGAAGCATATCGCCGACGTCGGGCGGCCAAAGCCGACGTGGCTGGCACACTGCGCACGGTACCCGCGGAAGAAGCAGAATTGTCTCACTAGCGATAGCTTCAAGTTGGAAGCAAATCCATGAACCTAAGTTGGTGATATGATTTTCCTTTTTTCCGTAAGTATCCGTATCCCTCGTTCTCGGTGGCGCCTATAACATGTTCCTACCAGATTTAGATAGTATTTCATAAAGTGTCTAGGCTAGGTGCAAAGGCACACTGGGAACAAAAGAGATAAAATGATGGTGTATCATTCTAATTCCTGGTCCTTCTAATAAACGGTATTGAATTGATCCGGAGGGAGGAACAGTTTATCAGATAAAACGCAGTTATCATTGCAGTAGTCTACTAACTTTGTGCTAGTCCCGTACCTGATGCGCCCGCACGTCGCGCTTCTTCCATAACATATTCCTACCGAACTTCCCGACAGCATTGACATGCCGGTTTATTCCTAGACACTCATACGCCTTAATCAAGATCATGGATCTATTTCTGATCCGTTAAGTTATCAGATAAGAATGCCTCGTCTCGCTTTCAAAATTCTGTGGCCGGTGCTCCTGAGTGGCTCTTGTCGTCCTTCCTTGGCTGAGAAGCGAGGGTTAAGATGCTCTTCGTCGCTCGGCTGGCTTTGGTGCTATCGCTCTGTCTGGCCTCCTTCATTCCGCATGCTCGAGCAGGTATTTCGGAGCTTTGGTGGAATATAACATATGGTTTGTCACTCAGCGTCTGATCTTATTCCCGACTGATTTGTTTCGTTTGGCAGTCGAGAATACGAATCCTGATGGACTATTTCCGCGTAGAGCGGTCGGAGTGAACGGATCTTGGCCGCCGCCTCTGATCGACATAAGCGCGAACGATACGCTAATACTGCACGCTACGAACAGCCTCAGCGAAGTCACGAGCTTGCATCACCACGGAGTTTATTTTATGAACGCCAGCTGGTACGACGGCGCAGCTGGTCTTGGTCAATGGTCGGTCTAATTATAGATTCCAATTCTTGCTATGACGAGCTTATTGTCATTCTCTTGTTTCTTTCCTGGCAATTTTTTGCCTCCAGTGGAATTCCTCCGGGCCAAACGTTCCATCACATCGTTCCGGTAAACGAGTCTGGTGAGTTCGCGTTGATTTACTTTCAATCGACGATTTTTAAGGGGTCGAACTTCCGGTTAGGCCAATGGGGTACATTCTGGATCCATGCCCACGCATCGGTACGGTATTGATTCTTGATTTCGACCTTTGTTCCCTGTCTCATGGTTTACCAGGGTCACTATGTTGATGGCTTGCGAGCTCCTGTAATCCTTCGCCCGGAGCAAGAACCGTACACTTATGATGATGAATACACAGTGGTTCTTGGGGATTGGTAATGCGTTCGGAGTGTCTTTAAGAAATGCAACTTCTTATCCCACTTCTTAACGTCAGGTATCATGATGAGCACGCAAAACTAATGGAGCGCTTTATCAGTATCGCAAATCCAGGAGGAGCCGAACCGGTCCCAGGTTCATATCTTTGTTCAGAAATAGTATTCTGGAAAATTTAACTAATTGGCGAATCTCAGAATCGCCTCTTATCTACTTTGCTGCGAATGGCACTTATTTGGATGGATTCAATGGAAATGCCAGTCTTGCCTTTGAAGCAGGCAGGACATACCGTCTACGAATTTTGAATACGGCTGCCTTCGCCATGTTTTTCTTTTGGATCGACGGGCATCAAATGAGGATTATCGAAGCGGACGGTGTATGTGCAATTTTTACCTAGAGTAAATTGAATGCTTATCAGCTTCGTGTTCAGGTCGACACTGAGGAAATGCCAGTTGACTTACTGTCTCTCACAGCAGCCCAGCGCTACTCCGTCCTTGTCACTGCACTGAATGACACCACCTCTAATTGGGCGATACATGCAAACATGGACACTGGAATGTTTGACTCCGTTCCGGATGATCTGAATCCCAGTGAGACATCCCCGTCCTCGCATCTTGGCACATGTTGATCTCACTCATTTCCAGATGCGACTGCACAAATAATTTATTCACCTTCCTTTACGCTCAGTGAACCGCAGACGGTCAACGCATACGTCGATACGAACGACTCAGCACTTGTTCCCATGGAAGTAGTCCCCCAACACAGTGGCAACGTCCGGACAATTCCACTAGAAGTTGCATTCGACACGATGACCGACGGTTCAAACCGTGCGATGTTCAATAATATTACCTACAACGCCCCGGTCGTACCAACAGTTTTCAGTGCAATTAGTTTGGATAAGGTCGCTGGGAACGGCTCAGCAAATGTCGCATCCGCGTATGGACCATGGAATTACGTGTTTGATACCGGCGATGTGCTTGATTTCGTTGTTATGAATAGCGATTCTAATGGTCACCCGTTGTAAGTCTCGCCTCGTCCTTATTTTGCAAGACTACAGTCACGATCTCATCTGTGATTGTCAGCCACCTTCACGGACATCAGTTCCAAATCGTCAATCGCGCAACGGACTACAGGTCAGACGACCCGACTCTCAACCCTCCCACACCTGAAGGCCAAGCAAACCCTTCGCGGCGCGATACCATCCAAGTCCCGTCCAACGCGAGCGTTACACTGCGATTCGTCGCCGACAACCCGGGCGCATGGTTCTTCCACTGCCACATAGAGTGGCATCTCGAGGCTGGTCTGGCCATCACCTTCGTCACCGCCCCGCAGCAAATGGTTGCAGCCGCGACGTCTGGTAAATATCCGGTCCCGCAGTTTATGTATGATCAGTGTGCTTCGCTCGGGGTGCCTACAACGGGCAACGCTGCTGGGAAGAACAGCACCACTGATCTAACGGGACTCACACTGGGGCCATTCTTACAGGACAATGGTTGGCACACGAAGGGGATACTAGCGATGACTGGGTAGGCTCTTCATCTTGATTCAAACCTACACCTTGTCTAAGTCTCAAATAGCTCCGTATTGACGGCGGTGATCGGAATGACGTCCGTCGCTTGGTACGCAATCGGCGAAAGATTGACGGATGCAGAGGTTGAAGCAGAAACGAAGAGGCGTCAAGACGCCAAGGATGCACGCGGGCGATTCTTTGGGGCTGGAAAACTATTCAATAAATTCAAAAACTAAATCAAATCGAGCTGTCTTTTTCATGCCTTATATCAGACTTCTGCTCAGCTTTCACAGTAATTCCCTAAAACAAATGCAAACTCTCGAAAATATATATGTACTGTATGCTACTCGTACAATCAATTAATCTGTGACAAAAATCCTTTAAAGAGTCGAAACTTGAGAAAACCACAGCACCCAGGATTCCCGCGTGGTCCCCCACCGTGGTACTAACTGGGCGGTACTCCGTTTAACTGCGCAGATCGGACGGGATGCGGTGTTTTCAGAGTCCTATGGCCGTGGATGCTATTTTTGTAAAAGTACAGTCAATATGCAATTAAGTTTCGGACATGTATCACAACCGATGACTATTTCCTGGGCTGGGACCGTACGCAATTATAAAGTTTTAACGATCTGGGTATGTGAGAAAGTATAGTTGTCAAGTCGCGACCAATGGTGCCGCGCCCTCCCCAAAAGTTCCGTTCCGATCACCTCAATTCCTTGATTCAACGAAGGAAGCGCGCTTACTAATACTGAACTGCACTATGGATTTGAGCGACATAGGTAAGTAACAGAAGGTGTTTCTCGGTCAAGGCCTTATTACAGCTAGTTGCAAAATTGTTGGCAATCACGTGTTTTCACCACTTTTTATGCCGCGAGAGCCTCAAAATACAGATAAAATCATATCTCACCCAAAACTCAACGGTTTCACATCATCTGAGTTGATAAATTCATCTTTTCAAAAGGGCTTTTATTCAGAAGCAAAGATTGAGAAAATAGAGTAAAAACTGATACTGAAATGGCGAAAATATTGTTTTTTGCCTCTTCTTTGCATGTGCATTTTTTTCTGTGCTCCCTGCTGGTCCAGCACCTCTCAAAATCTGTCTGAAATGATTATATGATTATATTATGATTTTAGAGGCTGAATTTGAGTTGAATTGTGTGTCAGAATGTACTGTACTGCTTCGAGGCATGCCTGAATCACTCAAAACTCATCATTTCCTCCTAGCCTCCCAAGCTCCAGGAAAAATTCTTACAGGTCAGATCCATGCATGTAAATTCACTATATATGAAAAACATGAGCTTTGAGCACCACCTGTTACTGTAGGATCCACTGGGGAGCTGGGCTGAATAAGTGGTTCTGGTTGTATGCACCATTCTAGACAGCATCTCCCAAGCTCACCAGTAGATGCTGAGGACCTAGCTAATATGCAAACCTAGTCTGTTACATCTGCAATGAATTTACATGCATGGATCTGACCTGTAAGAATTTTTCCTGGAGCTTGGGAGGCTAGGAGGAAATGATGAGTTTTGAGTGATTCAGGCATGCCTCGAAGCAGTACAGTACATTCTGACACACAATTCAACTCAAATTCAGCCTCTAAAATCATAATATAATCATATAATCATTTCAGACAGATTTTGAGAGGTGCTGGACCAGCAGGGAGCACAGAAAAAAATGCACATGCAAAGAAGAGGCAAAAAACAATATTTTCGCCATTTCAGTATCAGTTTTTACTCTATTTTCTCAATCTTTGCTTCTGAATAAAAGCCCTTTTGAAAAGATGAATTTATCAACTCAGATGATGTGAAACCGTTGAGTTTTGGGTGAGATATGATTTTATCTGTATTTTGAGGCTCTCGCGGCATAAAAAGTGGTGAAAACACGTGATTGCCAACAATTTTGCAACTAGCTGTAAGGGAAATTTGTAGGTAATCACATTTGCCGATCGTAGCAAGAACGTGTCGCATCGATCACACTCAAGTCACTACATACTGTTCTTTCTGGAGAGCTACTCGTATAAATACATTATGTATCATTGCTCTTAAGCTGAAAGCAATGTTTCTTGTCTTGATGAACAGATTCTGTTTATAAGAAAAAGTCTAGGTCGGAGAATGTATTTTTGTTCCCTAGCCCGGAACTGAATATCACTCTAGAACGTTCACCATACCTAGGAATAATATACTTGTCCTTTCTACGGAACCTACTTTAGGAAGGTATGCAAGCCCAGGTCGTTTATCTCGCCCTGTGAGTCTCATTCAACTTTGCATAGAAAAGAGAAATATAGGTTTTTGGCAGCATCTAAAAGAATAATTGCCTGCTCAATCTTCAACATCATGGCATTCAGGATACGCGTGTCAAATAAATTCTTCTCTGATGTATTTAATCTCTGCAGAAAAAAAAATCCCCAGCCACTTGTTATTCTCGGAAATAGCACGCCTTTCAATTTGACCGGGCTAGCAGAAATTGGAGAATGAAGGGATCAACTACAGTAGGCCTTCCAGGACACTTACCAGGATGCACTTCACCGAGCCTGCAAATCTGAAAAGGTAAGATTACGGAGCACCGTGCGTCTATCAAATGCCTTACCAGTGGACAGGTACAACGAGACAGGAGGCATTGAGAGCAGAGAGTTAACATGAAAATGCATGCGCTCTCTGCTAGCACGATAGCAATTCCCACTTACCGAGTGCGATTACAAAGTATCACGCATTGAGACACCTGCTATATGTCCCTCTGTTTTTAGTTGTCTGCAGGAAATGAAAGTCTTTCCTTGCGTAGATGAGCACGAAAGCATACTCCCGCCACGGTGTCCTAATCGGATAAACATCATGACTTTTTCATTGTATCTGCTCATATATCGAGCTCAGCAAGAACAACTCGTGAAGGGAACGTAGTCACAGAAATATACTAAATATAGAAGAGTCTAGGCCGAACTTAAACTGCTACTGTTCCATGCGTGCGCGCTCGAGCCGCCCGCAGCCTCCCACGCCTGTGTTCCTCTGGGACAGCCGAAGCCTTCGTCGCAGGAAGATGAATCCGCAGAGGATAAACTGGTCCTCCTAATTCGAAGAACGGAAGATCCATCTCGAAGCCGTCGCCGCCTTCCGCATCGTCCTTCACCGAGTTAGGCTTGATCGACTCGTGGGACGGCGCGCAAATGCTAGTATGAATGTCGTTGTCTGCGCGAAGAGTGACGGCTGGCGGCGGTGGTGATGGTGGTGGCGTGTTATGAATATGTAGACCGTCTTTGCGCTCGGGTATGAGTGAGGCATGACGTGTCTCCTCAACAGTTGCTAGCGGCGGAAGGTGCCTCGTGTGCTCTCCAGAGGCAGTTACCGCGTTTCCATTCCCGATAGCTAGATCGACACGGGTATAGTTCGAGTCTTTCATTCCCCATCTCCATCTGTACGCTTCTTCCCTGCCAGCAAGGACAGCCGAGTACGTGTAATGCCCATCTGGATCGATAGCGAGATGATCATGCCCGATTTCGACCAACCGATTCTTCGCATTTCGTTCATTGGATCCAGAAAGTCTGGAGAAGCGAAGGTGTCTTGATCGTTCCTGGACGCGCTCATGCTCTTGTTGTCGTTGTTCGGGTTCGGGTGGCACGGCTTTTGCTCCTATTCCCGAGAGTGCATGGACGAACAGAACGAGGCACGCGATGAATACGAGCTTAAAGATGTACGCATAAGCATCCGGTATATCGCTCGTGCCCGTCTTTACGCGTTTCCTCTGTTTTCCGGATAGCTTGGATTCCGAACCAGACGAAGAAATCGCTGTCGCCGCTGCATTGTCACTAGAACGTTTTGTCCGAGTCGAATCTTCCCCGGAATTAAATGACTCAGAGTCAGGTGAGGCTGTAGGTCTGATACGAGCATACGTAGTATTGATTCCAGAAGAAGAAGAGACGGTACGAGATGCAAGTCGCTTATACGTCCTTTGCTTTTGAAGTACAACAGGGCTGAAAGCGCGAGTGGCAGAGGTCGAGACGCTCATCTTAACGAGAAAAAATGCAACTACTCCAGGAGGAAGCTTCAACCAAGCTCGAGGCGAGTAACAAGAACCAGATCCACGTAGCCAGCAAGCCAGCAGCTTTTAAATATCAAGAGCCTCGCGAAGCACCGGGGAGAGAATAGAAGAATTAAGAGGACCTTGTGGTAGTCAGCGGCACTGGCAGTCAGATCAAGTCCTGCATATGTAATATCCCGAAGAGGGATCCGCGGATCATTGTCGATCATATCTACCTTTGGACATCTGTCAGATCAGAACAAGTCTAGGCTCTGGTCCAGCCTTGCGGAAGGCGGGGCGTCTTCACCTCGCTCGGAAGGCGGGAATAGAAAAAAGATCGTAGATCGCGATTCTCCTCAGGAGGGTCTTTGATGCCAATTTGGATTTGTCTTCAGATGCATGGATGAATGTGCCGCACCAGGCCAGGGATTAGACGATGGTGGGCGAATACAGCTGTTCAGAACGCACTTTGATGCGCCAACTTGAAGGCGTTAACATGGGACAAATATTATAATAAAGCGGATAAATATGTAAAAAATAATCGGGCTGTGCCATGTAGCACTCAAAAAGAAGTAAATATGCAAGGCTGTTTGACATTTACCTAGAGGTTAAAGTTCCTGAAGGGAAGCTGCCATACAGTAGCAGGCTTTCGACTAACCGCGTAATCTCACAAACCTCTATTCTTTCTTCCGTGTGTGAATTTTTACGATCTTCTCAATCCGAGTCGCGTATTCGTGCCTGTCAAGCAGCGTGTAGCGTGATTTGTGCGCCCCAGACTGTAGATTATCTTTTCTTCTAAAGCCGATCTACTCGGGTATCGTCATAACCGGTACGGTGAATTTCAGCAGAGACAAAGGTCACAAAACAGTCGACAACCTCCTATTATCATAAAGGAGAGGAGAGCTGCATACAACGTTGTATTTGTGCGTGCTACCATGAGTGGAAACCTCAGGCTCCCGTAAAAAAGGAAATTATCGAACGAATTTACATACCTATAAGTACGACATCATCAAGAAGTCCAAAATCCATAACAACGGAGATGATGAAACGAAAATGAAGGTGGCAATGCAAGACAAACAATGCGACGACAAATCGGGACGAGTAGGAAAGAGATAGGAGTAAAAAAGACTATGAGTAGGCATGGAAGCAGATGGTACAAATGCAATGCAAGACGAGTCAAGAGAACAACAAGAATCACAGCGCTCGACAGTTCAAAGATAAATCGAGATAGAGATGGAGGCAAGCAATTGGTACAACTTATACGATGCAACATAGGAAAGAAAGGCGATGACGAGGAAGTTGTCGTGTCCGAAAGAAAATATGTCCGAAAAACGAGCTGATCCAAAGAAAGCGTTCAAGGTAAGTAAGAGAGGTTCATCGGGAGCGGGAAGGATGGATCAATAGGCGGTGGAGGCTCAAGTCCAGCCTCAAGGCACGCATTCTCCAATTGAGTTCGGATGTTCGCGTAACTAACACGTTGTTCTACACCAAGAAAAATGTAATCAAGCACAATCAGCTTCCATCTCATATCACATAGAATGGAACCCCCCGCAAAGCGTGGAGACTTCTTACTCACCCTCGCAAGGCCAGAGTGCCGAAAGATAATTTATCGGAGAAAGGAAGTTCTTCGCAAGTTCCAGCGCGACGGTAAGCGACTTATCAGCGTACCACAACTGGAGACAGCGGGATAGGTGGCCCATGAACCAGTAGCAAAAGAACGGTCGCCTTGCGAGCAAACTTCCGCGCAGACCCGTCAGTGCCTGAAGGCCGTGCATGATTCGTTTGGCAAGAGTTGCTTGGTGAGTTACTGAAGAAGAAATTTTCAGAAGGCTGTGATAAGCAAACCACACTTCTGGAAACAGATTATAGCAACTTACACCACTCCTCAGCCTTCTTGCGATGAACAGCACCCGACATGTCTCTAATAGGCAGGAAAAAGAGGTCAGCCTCCTCATCGTCATGACGACACGCACGAACCAATGCACTCACGGGCTTGGGTGGGGGACGAATCGTCGGAACTCGGACGAAACGTACATCCGCGCGTTGAACAGATACTCGCGTCCATGGTACAGAAATGCGCGCTCAATACCGCAGGAATGACCATCGAGCGCGTTCTCAATAGCGTCAGCTTCCAGCCATACAGATTGTGCAAATATCGCGCGCTCGCGCTCGCTGACGTTTCGAATGCGTAGGCATGCGTGCCAGAGTAGTATCGCCCGAGCGTAAAGTGACCATACCGTGTCAAGCTTTGAATTGATAGTTGTTGACGGCAACAGATCTGTAAGGTTCTCTCCCGGAAAGATATTATATATCTATAATCGTAGATGATGAAATCCAACTATCAAATGACAAAAATGGGAAGATGAACTCACGTTGGCAGGCTGGAGTAAGAAAAGATCCAAGTGCTGTAAACCAACTGACGTTCGGTACGTTGTATAGCCTGCAAACAAGTGAAGAGTATTCCAGCATAATCTTCGACATTCCTCTCGCCGGACCTCTGTGTCGTTCCATTTCGGATTCCAACCAGGCGCGCCCAACCAAAAAGGAACATGGTCTTTCGCCTCGGGCCAAACCTTGCCAAGGCTCAACTCGTTGCAGATGCAGGGTGCCTGCTTTTGGTGCTGATGAGCGGCCACTCCACGGAGTTGTCGATTGGCGGAATCTCGGTGAGGTGAATGATACTGAAGCAGCTGTGAAGAGTATCTGGGCTTGGGCCGAAGACCAGCAATTGGTTGCCTGTTATATAGAGGCATAGGTAGAAGATGTGAGGTCGTGCCATTCGCGTATGCTGAGCTTCGGAACGCTGAGGCGACAGAATCTGTTAAAGCTGATATCGATGGATCCGGAGCATCGATAAACGTGAGAGCGAGGGTATGTATAATGTTATCCAATGTTTCTAACGCCGAGTGAAGTCTGGCAACACTGCGCTCGGGATGAGAAGACAGTTCGAAAAGTGAAAGTAACTAGGAGAGAAGGCGCCATTTCGTCAGTGGGCTCAACTCAAAATATACAAAGTGAGGCGCACCCAAGCAGCCTGAGCAAGACCGGGGTCGATCCAAGATGCATTGACACTCGCATCCAGCGCAGCTTGTGCTTTCTCTTTTAGCCAAAGCGTCCTTCTCATACTTTCTGCACCAAGGTCAACGGTACTGCTGCGAAAGTAGTTGGACCACATGAGTAACGCAAATACGAGGGCCGGTTGCATCGTCTCCCTCGCGCGGAAAAATGTGCCAAAGAATAACGGTACATTGAAGAAGGCAAACCAAAATATCGTATCCCGGAAGACGGTCTGAAGGTCATGCACAATGATCTGTGCAACTCGCTGTCGCATCGCACTGGTGACGAGAGCACCGCATGGAACAGACACGGAAACACCGTAAGCCAACTCATATCGCGTCACAATAGCAGGAGTGCAATACGGCTCCGCGCAATAGCTGTCAAGCAAGGAGTCCCACCAGGTCTTACGCACGAAGTCCAATGACGGAGTCTGGACAATGGTGAGTTCATAAGGCACAACATTCTCCTCATCTTCTGACGGGGAAATGTAAGCACCGTAAATATGTTGACCTTGACCCTGATGGACAGCCCATTGATATGGGTTATATGAATCAGAAGTCTCAACGAAAATCAGTATATGGACACTGAGACTCATCGAGAAAAACCGGCAAACGACATACTACAGAGCCTAAACTATCCCGTCGAGAATGCGGCGTATCAGCATCAGGAATTGTCGAATAATCGTTTCCTTGCTGCTGAGCTGCAAGAATGTCGAAGCTCGTGTACGCGGCTTGCACCATCGTTTCTTGATCGACAGCGACAGGTTGTACAACATTCAACTCCCGCGATGTAAAATCGTTGAGCCCAATGGAAACAGATGAGGTTGCGGTGTCCAACCTATGCAGACCGTCCAAACCCACACCGGGCGCTTCAGTCCCAATAGTGGAAGACACATTCGAGTATGAAGAAGCTGGCTGTGTACCAAACGGGTTCGTGATCGCCGAATAGGATATGGAGACTGGAGTCTCCGGAGAAAACGGACTCGAAGAGGACTGAATCACCGGTTCTGTGGATATCCGAGAAACGAGGAGCCGAGTATCATCAGGCTTCAGTGTGTTGACGATATAACCGTCTTGAGGAGCGTTAAATGCGAAGGAAGGAGTAAGCAGGGTCCGGTAGTCGTGAGGTTGACTAGCATCTGAACCTGATGAACCCGGAACAGGCTGATCAGGTCCACGACCATGACCATTTGTGCTCGCAGAAGATGGAGATGAAGGAATACACGCCCACGTAGTGTTCTGATCATTAGATGGGACATTAGCAAAGTCGCTTCCAGGTCGAGTCGCCAAGTAAGGCGGAGATCTCGTGGGTGTCCCAGGCGTCTCTTCTTCCTTGTCGCTTCTCGTGCGTCGCCTATGGCGGGGACTTGGAACTTTCCCATGGCGTTGACGAGCGCCTGGCCGGCGGTCAGGACCCCGACGTTTGGGAACTGAATCAAACTCGCAGATGCCAGTTCCCCGCTGATTGCAGTTAAAGCACATAGGCTTTGCACCGTCACAGCGAATTTTTCGACTTCGGCTACGAAATGATTGTCGTCAGCCAGTCTGAGATTCCAGAAAATGCACAATAGAGTATAATCAATTTCTTGGAAAAACTCACCATTGCTGGCACGCGACATACACGCGCTCTCTCTGCTTTCCTTGGGTAGTAGGGGGCTGATCTGGAGCAAGAGCTATACGGACGCGTTCCCTCCCTTTCGTAATGCGTTGTTTCTTTGATCGCAATGGTCCAATACTCCCGTTCTCTGCATTTACTCGGGAATCGTCTATGCCTCGACTAGCTCCAAATTCGGGAGCAGTTCCATCCTCAGGAACGGAGCTGGTGACGTACTGACTAAAGTCACTTGAGTCTGCGGATGTATCCAGGACAGACAAATTGGTGAAATTGCCGGTTACGGAATTTGTCGACCTGGTGATGAAGGAACTGGACGAACCCGAAGATGAAGCAATCGGCGCTTCGGTTATAGCTTCTGGTAACATATGATAGCTCTGCAAGGTAGAGGAGCGCAATTGCTCTTCAGACAAGCAAGTAGACGGCTGACCGAGGATGCCGGGTAACGCGCGAGAATGGCGGCTCAAAGGAATGAACAAATCGCTCTCTTCGCGTTTGCAGATGGGATAGAAAGCAGTTCCTCCTCTTGAGGGAGCAAAATAAGAGCCACTTGGTGAGCTAGGCGAGTCTTCGGAGTTGCGTGAAATTTCCAATCCGTCGAAAATACCGTATTCGGTGCGGGCAGGAGGCTCGTGTTCCGCGTGTTTATATAAACTCTGACGAGAAAATTGCCAGTGATGACCTGAAATCCCAGCGTCGAAAGACGACGGGCGTGAGCCTGGATAGATGGGCGGGAGAAAGAGGCGAGATGGTGGTTGGTGGAAGAGAAGGGATTGTGGTGTACTTTGTTGTGTCTCGGTCACTACAGACGGTAAAGCGGGAGAGCACACGTGGGAACCCGATTGGCGCTCGTGTAAGCTGCCTATCTGGGATGCCGAGGTCGCCATTCCCAGCTTGCCGAATTGATATTGCACTACGAACCTGATACTGGAATGAATGGTTGTAAGGAAAAAAAGAACTAATCCAAGAGGCGGCTCAGGTGAGGTGTAAGGCAGGGGGGCGACCGAGTCAAGTTTCTCCCCCTCAGTCCTCTCGCGAATTTATCTTCCTCAGGCTCCCGGGTCATCTTGCTTCTGGATGGGACGTTGCTCGTCGTTCCAAATCTTGATCATGATGCTTAAATTATCACTTCAATTCAGTTTAGAGCGTACAACCAGCGAGGCTTACGCCGCTGTCGCTCCAAGCATCGCATGTTGTGCTTTTTCGTATTCCTGGTGTCCGGAGTCGCGGACGAAGATCGCACGAGGACATGAAAGACACGGCATCTTGTAATTTTCCTCTAATCTACACAAAATTATCACTGGTTTGTACTTCCGGCTTCATGGACAAGAATGGAAAGGAGCTACATCAAGCCACGATGTCGTTTATACTTGGACACACAAAGGAGTAGGATGTTCTCCCGTCTCGGACGTGCGTTACGCCTCTTCCGAGATCAGCTCCAGCTCAAACAATCTCTTTCGCTTCACGCTCCATGAGTCCACGCGACAAACACGCCTGCTACTTGATATCAAGCCGCGAATCTTAATGGCTTCTTCTATTTCTCGAGGGTCCAGGTGTAATAGTCATAGTATATTCCAGGAGAAATTCGCGTCATCGAGAAAATAAATATTCTCGCGAGCGTGTTTATCCTTCAACCGAGAACTCTTCGCACGAAAGGACATTATATTTGAAAGTAATTGCATGGTGCATGGAAGTTTTTTTCTATACATTCTATACAGCTGAAAAGACGGAAGGCATACCTACGCAATTAATGGATATCGCGAAGGATAACTAGGATAGGACGGAACTCCGTTGAGGTGAACCATGAAGGGAGGGACCCTCCTACCAGACGTCGGTCGCCGATCTTTCGGCTCGCGTTGACCCAAGAAGTAGGGATAATTTTTTAGATTTTTGCGGGAAGAACTCTGAAGGACTTGAGCTGCTTCAGTCTGCTTCGACCCAGACCAACACAGGACGACCCCACAAACTGTGTTGTGTACCTTAGTGGACCAGTAACTGGATTCATGAATTCGGAAAGAATTGTTATTTGAATTCTTGTATAACGAATCACATGCAGCTAAGTGCAGATTCGCATCATTGTATCAACATCGATTACTCCCAGCTCCAGACGTAATGGCTACGGTGAGGCTGTGCCGAGAAGGCCGAGAATCGCGCTCACCATTGACATTCAGCTCTTCCTCGATTAGACGCTCTTCTAATTTAACTTACCAACAAATTACCTGGCTAGAAGGAAGAGGAAAAAGGACAAGAGCTTTCGGGAAGCCTGAGTTTGTTGCTCTGAAAACTCTTCTTATATTCTAGCCTGACCGTCGTTTGCGGGGTGTTTCTGTCACCTTTGCAAGTCGAAACCCCTTCACGAATCTAAATGGACCTTGAAGCCACATATCGCGCATTACGATCTAATGAACGTCCTCCTCTCTGGGCAGCATAATCGAGAAACTCGTCATTTAGATTCTTTGATGTGCTGCTTCCAAGGCTTCGACGTCTTCTCTTGTTATTTTTTTTTATATTTAAGGCGTGATTTCCCTTTCAAGCACACTGTTAATCCTTGTATAGATGAATCCAAGTGAGAAGCTGAACGGATAGTGAGTAGGGCATGTCAGTTTCCAATACAGCCATCGTATTACGATAAGGTAGAATATATTTCCTATGCAACGTAAACCACAGCTTTTTAGCACTAAAATAAGTCTTGACTCACTCAAACGTGTAATTAGATCCGCATCTGAAATCCGCAACAAGATGAGCCATGCATATGTAGCTATCCTCGCGCAAACTGGCCTCACGAATAAGCTAAGGTCTCGGGGCTGTCACTTCTGGAACAAGGCATCAACGAGTCTCACGTATATTCATTTATCCCGGGGATAGAAGTAGCTACATAGTAGGTTGTACCTGCCACTTCAAGCGACTGAACATCCTAGCATTTTCGGCTCTCCACAAGACACACCATCCGAAACTGCGCTCAATATTTTGTGTGACTCAGCAAGGAGCCTCAAACGCCTGATATACGAGGCACTGTGGCGATCGCGGCAAGAGCGATTCGTCGCGGCACGTCTCTCGATTACAAGAATAGAGAAACTTGGTAAATCAGTTTTGAATTATGCAGTTTCAAGAATCTGCCAAAGGAATAGCAACTGAATAACGGACATGCGTCTTTGGTGAGGCAAGTAAATACAGAAAAGCTAGGTGGAGATATATTGAGGTTCCTGATGTTCTTGATATTTTTTCCGAGCATCTCCACAAGCCAATGACTCAATCAAACAGGCCTAGGGCATTCTGTGAACAAGCATTTTTTGAGCTGAAAATATGTCAGAAGCGTGTGTTTCTCTGGTATGTCAAGAGCAGGATTCAGATCTGCGTATAACCGAACTCGTATGAAGAGTCGAATTTGCCGCGAATTCACTGTACTTCCTATGTACAGAAATAAATTGTGTGAAGATAGATCCCCATCAACAGTCAGAACGGCGGGCCAGGGTCTGAAATTTTCATGCTACATACAGTGAGTTGTTCCGCGCAAAAGCCAAGGGTGTATAATTCCCTCGTCTCCCTCGGAATTGTTGTCCTTACATGTGCAATAAAGCAAAGTCCTTCGAAATTATCGGACAAAGAGGCAGCCGAATAATATATACGTCGCGGAGAAGATGATTGATGAACACTTTCGAATCGTTTACACGATCATATAGTTTGATGAGCTTGTTGATCCAGCGTCCTTGTGAGAACAGAAGTAAAGGCTTCGTGGCAACGACGGAGAGGTCGATGGTCAGTACAAGAACAGTCAATTAATCGAATTGCTTCGCAAAAGGTAAAGGCACGTCCTCAAAGGAGTCACCGAAATCGACATATCAAATACCCTCCGCTTCGTCGAGACCCCAGGCATCAGTGATTCTGGCAGCATTAGCAACTTTGGTTGATTACCAATGCAGTGCTCTCGTAGACAATATGCATCTGTTACGAGGTCGGTCGGTGCATTGCCACTGCAGTGAATGGAGACATGGGAGTTTACGCGCTAGTAGATCTCTGAAGAACTCACACAATGGGCTAGAGATAAGCCGTGGTAGAACTCATGCTATGGTTGCATTTGTATTATCTAAATGCAGAAAGTTGAGAAAGTGAGCTCTAAATAATCGTGACGATGATAGAAGCTACCCGGACCATACCTGCGGGGAGCAACAAAGGGAAGTGAACATCCCCTTATTCAAAGTAGAAGACATGAAGAACCCAAACACGGGGACTTTGTGTTTAAAACATCAAATGAATGGCAACTCCAAAAGATAATGGTACGTACTCAACCACGCATTTGGTGCAGACTTTATCCATCATTAGGAGCCTTTGGAGTTTCAGATAACAAGAAAATAGAACGCACTCGCCAACATCCACCTTGAATCCCGGGCTTCAAATTTCATATCATACCAGTTCTTAGATTTATCGGTTTTGCGCGGCTATAGAGCCTCAGATATACCAGTCTGAAGTTACTCCCGGCTTCCAAACTACAGTCAGCCTTGATGCTACCATACTTCCATTCCGTGGATAGCAGGATGATTGCCAAAAACAAGATTTTCAAGAGCAGAGGTACTGCGACGCAGCCGCACCACCAATGGAGGTGATGCGGCCCGTCCTGCAGCTCAACCTTCCACTCGCGAGGTAATTTCTTGCCAAAGGGGCTTATCTTCCCTTTGGATTCAATTGAAAAGATATCGGTGCAAACGTCCGGCGTGTAATCTTGATGGACCAACACCACTTAATAAGTATGGCTTCGCTTGTCAGACGGTAATATCTCCTTACTCGAGTTGGCATGCCAGAAAAGTGACAAAGATTTGGCACAGCCATTCTTGTCGAGACCCTTTGTTCTGAGAGGTGGTCGTCTATGATCCAAGCTACGGGAAAGTGAGGCAGGAAATCCGTCCTTAACGGACGAGATACCACGAGCCTTTTAATGCCTTCTTCTGTTCCATACTCGAGCAGAACGACTTAATTCGATATGAATCAGGAAGACAAGAATTTGTCAGTCAGAGACAGCGAATACAAGTCAGAGACAGCGAATAAGAGCACAATACGAAGCACCAGCATATTTCGCAGAATTCGCTTTGTCATGATCAGAAGGACCCTCGGAGAATAGAGACAGAAAGAGATGCCTCTTGGAAGAGACAGAGTCTAGTAAGATGCAGGATAAACTCACAAATGAGCGCAGCCTCTTCGTTGAGGTTCTTCCGGTGAGCGATCTACTATCCACACTAGTTGAAGCCCCATTTATTTCTCTAGATATGCATGAGTTAGATGCACGAGGATCGCCAAGTGTAAGAGGTAAACCAGAAAAGGTCAAAAAACTGAATAAGAATACATCGAACGGGAATGATATGCCGGACTTGCGGTCGGTCCGCGACCCGGAATATACCGAGAATCCAACCCAAAGATACTCTTCTCCCGATTTTCGCGGAAAATTCAAGAAAATCAAATTTAATTCTCTCAATGATCAAGTTGTCAGTACATCCAGAGCGGTCTTTGTAAACGATACCTCTATCAATGATTCTTGGTGTTGCTTCAATTCTCCTTTCCGCCTTTTGCAGCCTTCCAGCACTCCTTCGCGCGGGCCTCGAAAGCCTCACAAGCACCCTTCTCGTCGCCTCGCACCCAGCGTTGCATCGCGTCTCCCTGCAATCCTCGACCAAAGGAGAATGACAAGGGGGGTAGACGAGAGTATGGAGAAGGTTGAGTATTTGCATTTGTTCTCGCCTTGTCGACAACTTCGTTTACTTTTTGGAGGTACAGAGCTGCTGTTTCATCAGAAAGCCCTCCTAAGAACAGAATGAGTCATGCGAACAAAGTGAGGACCATTACACCTACCAGAAAGGAAGACGACTCCCGCTACTCCGACGGGCAGTGCGCGCACAAGTACTGCAGCAGTAGCCTCTCCTATTTCGTCCGAAGTGATGTTCGCTCTTGAGGGGTGCTTCAGACCAGGCTGAGGGAAGGAAGGCTTGATCAAAGAACCTTGAAGATAAATATATAGTCAGCAATGTAGATACTCACATATCGCAGTAGGCGAGTTTACCTTCTGTCAATACTCCATATGCTGCACATCTGGAGTAGATCATCGCGATCGCTTTAACATGCACCTCAACGCTACGTGCAAGACTTGCATCTTCCGCAAAATCGACATCCGGTTCGACAATCGGGACCAAACCTGCCTGTTGGCTGATTGCTGCAAATCTCGCAAGTGAGTCTGCTTGAGCCTCAAGAGCAGCGTGTGACGGTAAAGTCGATGAATCGCAAAGAATCGGAGCACGCCACTGAAAGTAGCTGTTAGTATGCCCCAGAACGCGGTATAATCTAAGTACGACAGACTTTGCTGAAGCGCGCCCCGTGAGCATGTGCCTTACGTAATCGCGGAAGAAGATCATCAAGCCCTTGTGTTGCCGGTTCGAGTGGAGATATCGGCAACGGATGCGAGTCTGTATCTGCGCGTATACCAGGGATGATACCTCTTGCCTCAAGGACGGGAGCGAGTTTGAAATCGAAAAGCGTCTCATAGTAGAGAATTACGCCAGATATATACTCTTCAGTCCAACCGTACTCAGCATCCGCTGAATTAATTGTTCCGATAAATCATCGACTCACCAGTCGGCAATGTCTCGTAAAGACATTCTCTCCAGCGGCGCCTGCGCTCCTTCTTCTCTTCTTCAGTCCACTGCTTTCCTGCGCCCTGCTCGCCAAGCGCGGCTACTAAGCGGGCTTCAACACCATCCGGAGCCTCATCAGTTGCGTAGATCCCGACACCTCGTGGGTTCACCAATGCCTGCGCTGTCGCGATCAGATCGCGCGCCGTCTCGGAAGAATGGTACGGATAAAGAAATGACTTCTTTGATTCCTGAAGATCTGCACTGCTCGTACCAAATCCGTATCCGGGAGTCGCGGTAGCATTCAAATTGGCAGACATGGTGGTCGGTGTTGAATGTTGGAACGGAATGTATGACGCTGGCCAATTGTACAGTCCATGGGAACAGAAGACTAGTCACGTGACGGAAGCTCTACATTCCGGAAAGTAAGCCTCGTCTGTCGGCATTCTTGCTTACACTGGAAGTCCTTACGAAGGAGCGCAGGAGATGAGATTTCGTAGATTGAAGTATACAAGCATATCTCATACGATCGCATCGGATTAAATTGTGATCGTCCACAGGTTTCGAGGCAAATAAGCGTAACATGTGTAATTGGACCTTAAGAAGAAAGGCTGAATAGAGAATAGCCACGTATAAACATCGAACTTACACAGTGTGAAAATCCTTGAAGTTTCATCAACGACGTCACGTCCTACCAGCCAGACGGACTATGCGAGTCAAACGAACATTGCCAACTACAAGTCCTATTCCACGACCTTTTAAAACAGATTGAAAATCGGTCAAGTGCAGCTCATCTGTAGTTTAAGCATGGATGGATATTCGAAATTCTCATATACCAAGCAGTGAAGAAAGGAAAAAAGAACTAGAAGTGTTGTTTCGTGACTAAACCTCGGCAGTTTCCGAATACAACTTCTTCTACTTGTACTGAAGAGCTAGTCTCCCCGGCAAGCTCTCCTTGCTCGTGCATCTCAAAAGTTATTATACTCCACAAAAGTATCAGCATCCATTGAAATCGCATAAACAATCGCATATTGAACGTTTAACGGACGCATAAGTAATAGACGGTCGAATCGAGGACAATAAATCGATTAAGAACAGAAGCGCGAGATCATCCACTCTCTTCGCGCCCGATGTCTTCTGCCTCACTTTCTCTGCATATCTATGAGTCACATACCGGCATGCAAGGACGAAACGCCTCACCTTTGTGCATTCACTGGTGCAGCAAAGTTGATCTCGCTGACGGTGCCCGATTGCACTTTGTAGCTTGTTCCTTCATTCTGGCCTCGTTCTCCGGCTTCCTTGAGGTTAAACAACATTCGAGTGCCGAGGAGAGACAAAAGAGCTGGATTTCCAAGAGAGCTCAGGATATTTGAGAGGACCTGGTTTTCAATCTGTAATTTGAAGCTTAAGACGGCGACCACGGAGCAGGAGATGACGCTGACAAGCCTCTCAGCTATCTGATGTTGAAATTATTTGGGAGGAGACACTACCCACAGCATAAAATACAAGACTTGGTCTCGTATGAGAACTTTGGCAAGTGTGAGCCCTCGGAAGCCAGCAGACTCTTTCCAATATGCGGAAGCTTTGTAAAGCGCAAGTCCCATGAGGACCACTCCGTAACCGACAGGAATCATCCTGAATCAAAGTGCGTGGATATGTAATTCATTGCTAGTGTTGACTCATAGAACTCACCAATCGATCATTCCCCATTGCCATGGAGGGATCGTGTCCAAGGTGCATACTGTCACACCCTCGGCAAGACCCCCAATTGCGACTGCACGTGGTGTAAACATCAGTAGCACCATTTGAGAAAACCGACTCACTTTGTTCCGTCACGTCAAGATAGTTGATCAGCGCAATTTTGAAACTTGCTTCCAACGCAAGTAACAGCTTGAGGCAAATTGACAGCGCTCTATCTATACTAACATGAGTGCAGTCATGAAAAAGAAAGCTACCACTTACTTTGTGAATAAAGCGCCAAGACGCGGATGATGAGGATATCTTACAGTGTGTGAGTTGACAGGCCACGAATAGTCGCTTCATCACTTACAATCAATCGAGGTGATCGTTATCCAATCTAAACAGCGGTGAGTAACTTGCTCGGGAGAATCGATCATATCCTCACTTGCGATATCGCTCGCCCATTGGGAGAAGGAACCTGAGACACGCAATGAGTGCGAAGATCATCTTCATGGTTTTGCAGCTAACTTACACCTTGATGAAGATGACTGTGGTCAACAGGAATATAATATACGCCTGACAAAAGATAAACTTACAGCTGAACGTTCGCGCTATATGAATTCCCTTTGTGCACGTAGATGATCAGGTCCGGAAGATATCACATATAGCTATTGTTTCCTCACAGAGTAGTCGGGCAGCAGATCCAAAGATCATGATGTAACGGTTCTTCGTTATCCGGCTTCAACACGGAGTTCGGTGGGAAGCTCAATTCTGCGTACCATGTAGTATACAAATTCAACCTCTCTTTGAGGTACTTTCTTCAAGATGGTCAATAGTCTCTGTTGGAATATTCCAGAGAAAGAAAACGAACCCAGAAGTATCTCGCCTGAAAGTCGAAGATATTAGCTTTTTTACGCACAAAGACAACATAAAGTTATCCTACCTCCTTATCCATTGTGATCACTTCCCTTGGCGTCAATTACTAAACATGAATCGCTAGTTTGTGCACTTACGGGCGTCATACACCAAGAGAGCGAGAATGGCCATTTGAAAGTACTGATTCAGAGTTTGTTCTGACACCCAAAGTGGGACTTCGCTAGGATCAATAGTCTCGATGGATGAACGAGCAGAAAGCATCGTAAGGGGTGAATTCGACATGGCGAGGCTCAATGGCATATTGTTTGTGGAAGATGGTGCATAGAGCGGTATTTATTGCAACTCACCGAGTATGTAATTATTAGGAATGTGCTGTCCCACCGTCATGACTGTTTCAATGTGCGAAGTTAGGAAGATCTGATATACCTGTGTGTATCATGATTTGATGATCCTTGGATTCCTGGGGATGGAAAGAATCTACTGCAAGAAGTTCATGACTCCCAGGTGGGCGAGGGACAGGAGTAACAAAGCCGATCCTTTTCTTTTCTCATAACGGTATAGAATGATTTAACAGGCCTACGTAGCTAGTGGATGGAAAGGCAAGAAATATGAAGATGTACCAAGAATGAAGACTTTCGCACAAACCAGCAGAAGATGATATCGTCACAATGGAGAGACTTCATCAGGAACTAGAAGGCGGAGCAATGATTTAGGCGGTCCTTGATAGTAAGATGATTGAATTGGGGACTAAGTGATCGCCGTGAAACGCGAGATTTTTGTTACTCGATCTGCTTCGATTGAGACCGTCCGAGAGAGAACGAACATTTGGTCAGACACGGGGCGATCTGGAGTAGAAGTAGACGAGATATGAAGCGATGAAGAAGATTGACAATGGTCAGCACTGAGGTGAGGGCTCGGTAAGATAGCTCTTCCTTTGTTCCATCGTTGCTGAGACATCTCAGTTGCCGATCTTGACCAAGCGAGTGCCCATAGTTGATGAGTACAAAGGACTAATAACCTTGTGAGGGAAGGCTTGAAATTTTGACAGACAACAGGATAAAATAACCAGCGCTACATTGTCATGCTTGTTTCCGGCAGTGGAGATATTGCGGTGTGGATCTTTGTATCCCTGTGACATTCAAACGATCGTGTTCTCTACCAACAGTTGGATGGTCCTTGCGCCTCGCGCAGCTCAAGAGCGAGCTGTTTGTCAGATTCCGTTGATGGTCGTGGAAGAGAGACGATCGACCGAATAAGCATGTTCGCCATTCTTTTTTCACACGCCTTTCATGTGCTCTGCTCCTTTCCTTAACCTCGTCTTCGGGCAGCTCTTATGAAGCTCCGTCCACTTGTATTCACATTCTTCGTCAGCAGACGTTAGATGAAGAGGCGTGTATTACTGCACTACTACTAATGAAATGAATGTAATTGTGAAAGTGGTTTACTTTCCCGAGCTCGACACCTCCACCACGTTGATGCAATCAACTCGCCGGAATAGCGCGAGGGAATGATCAAAACGAGCAAGGCGCCCTCCGAGTCTAGATGGTCACGTTTTTATGATCCATGCTTATTGCGGCTCTCCGCATTCTGATTTTCTTTCTCCGGACAACACTCAGATACAGGGTATTTAACATGACAGAAAAGCGTAACCTTGAAGAGTTCCCTGGTTCGGCAAATTTGGTCCCACTTAGGGTCTTCAGTACCACATTCCCTGACTTCCTTCGATTTAATGCAAGATAGGAGTGCCGGATTTCCAGATGCTTGAATGGCCACCGCCACGAAATTACTTGATACCAGGAGGCGTGATTGACATTTGTTAGGACTCGAACATTCTTATTCTTCTTTTTCTTTTCTTTTTCTTTTCCTTTTCCTTTCTTACGTCCTTATTTCACTCATTTTACCTTTTCCTTGTATGACTCATTCACCTTTACTAATTCCGTTTACTCCGTCGTGGCTTATTCATCTTCAGTCATCTGCCATGACTAAATCCGTTCCTTCCGACTAAGACGCTCACTAATCACTCCACTCCCTTCTCATGTGACTCCTTATTAGAGTAGACCTTTCACACGCTCGAAGTCTATATAAGTAGATAGTTTGACTCTTTCGATTCCTTGTCTTACTATTCTACTTACCTTCACTTCGACATAGGTATCTACTCTTGTATTATTAGTTTATTGAATTCTACTTACCTTCACTTCGACATAGCGTGCGTTCGCTCGGCAGTTCGCGTCTAGCTTACTGTTTGTTGTTGTGTTGGCCGCCTCGAGATCGACGCCTGTTAGTCTCGCCGCCTAACATAATAGTAAGACCTACCTCTAGCCCGCGTAAACGTTTGTTCGCGCTCGCTATCGCTACTCCACGCAAGGAGTTAACGTCGACGGTTTATCACCGCGCCCATCCCGGATTCATCCGAGCAACCCCTATCTAGCCCGTCGTAGTCAAAAATTGACTCCGACGTGTTTCCGGTAGTTTCCGAAAACAACACCACCCTGGCCCCTAAGCGCCGTACCCGTAACCAACGCCGTGGTCCTTACGTGAAACCCAAACGTTACATCATCCCTTGGGAAGACGTTGTGCTCCACCCAGACTTTGACCCGAACGACGTCATCACGCGAAAAGACAAGAAAGGAGACTACGTTATTGTAGGGTTAGGATACCATCTTAGGCCAATCATCCCTAGAGTCGAGGTTAAGATTGAAGAGGTCGAGATCAAACTCGAATTCGATTAAGTCATTGTGGCACTCCGCATTAGTATCTGGTGGGGAGGTCATCTGACGTGTTCGTGGGTAACGCGACGAGTACAATCCTCTTCTAGTCTTTCATTCGTCATCTACGTGGGAGTTTTTCGCGTAGTCCTTCATTTCCACGACGAGCCGAACATCCGAGGTCGGGCCCGTTCGAACACACCCATTCCAGTCCCACCCCCAGTTCGTCAAGGTGGACCTAACTGACGAGCAACGTCGTGCTCTTCCCCAAGTCCGTTGGAGCGAAACTAACAAGTGTTATCGAGCTCGCCTTCACGGAACTTCGTACGACCTCATCTGGGACGACGCACGGAAGGTTTGGAAGTCGCAAGACGCAAAAGGAAGCTGGTTCCCGTGGGCACCCAATCCCGACGCAAACATCTCCTTATTCAACGTTCAAGAAGGCTCATCAAACATTCCACCACCAATCATCACAACTCCAGTTGAAGCCCCACCACTCACAACATCCTTGTCTTTCACGGAACCACGAGAACCAATCCCCGAAGTCGAAAGTCGAACCACAACCCCAGAACCATCAATGGCTCCCCCAGTTCCAACAACGCCAGCGCCTGCTGCACAGCCTACGATTGATGCCACTATCCTCGCAACGGCAGTCGCATTAGCGTTACGTCAAGTTAATGGCGGAGGGATGAAGAAGGGAGTAGCACCCCCACGCCAATATGAGGGTGGAAAAGATTACCTTGACTTCAGGCGCGAAGTATTACTCTACTTCAAGGCTTACGACTCGAGTTTCCAGAATGACGATGACAAGATCACCTTTGTCCTCTCTTACCTCAAGGAAGGATCAGCGGCGACATGGGCGGAGAATTATGTCAACGAAGCATCAAGTACTGGCCAATTCCTAATTGCGGATACTTGGAAGACGTTCCTCAAGGAACTAGATACCTCCTTCGTCGACCCCAACCGCCACCAGAAGGCCTTCGAGAAGCTAGATGGAATGCGGCAGAAAAGTATATCTGCTAGCGAGTTCCTGAATGACTTCGACATCGAACGAGTAAATGCTGGACTTACGAAGCCAGAACATGATGGCGTCCTCATTGACAAGTTGAAGAAGGCACTTAACGCAGCCGTAATCGATGGCGTGATGCGAACCGATCCTGAGCCACAGACGTATGATGATTGGAAGAGGCGGGCCATCACGGTAGACAATGTTGAACGCCAGATAAGGCACCTTCATGAACAACGTCGAGGAATACAACGTCCAATGGTACCACCTCCTCGTCAACAAAACTTCGCCCGACCCTACCCCCAAGCAGTGACAAGGCCAATGGCACCTTTCCCTCAACAGGATCGACGTGACGCAACGGGAGTGACGTATGGAGGACTGGGACAGCCTATGGACGTTGCTATGAACCAAGCACGCGCCCGACGTGCATGTTACAAGTGTGGCAAGGTCGGCCACTTCATTAGAGATTGCCCACGCGGTCGTGAGGCAATACGGTCCATCATCGCCGCTCTCGAACCAGAAGACAGATTGGCTTTCCTCGAAGAACTCGGCAATGCGAAGGAATCAGACTTCGAAAGCGTCGACGTGCGAGCAGTGCCAACTGAGCTGGAGGAGATAGTTGATGGTGAGGGTTTTCAGGACGACCAGGCGTAAACGTCGGAACGACTGGTCAAACGGCTAAAGGACTCCTTTCGTCGCGTTCGTTAAAATATAATCGCCCCGATGTACACTACCTAAATGCGAATATGCGAGGCGGTTTTAACCTTCGAAATGTCCTATCCGACGTGACACCCAACGAATCAGAAGAGGACGATGATTTCGACGTCTATGATGAGTTGTTTGCTCGAAGAGTGAGTACGCAAGGAGGCGACTCAGATGTATGGAGGGCGGAAGAGCGGATTCAAACCGCTACAAAAAATGAGGTTGTGACGGGTGAACCTTACCGTGAGAACGTTGTCGCCCAGGCGAACGATACTGAGGCAATATGGGATGTTGTTGGCAGGCGCGCGGCTGATGTATGGCGCGAAGGGATAGAGGATGTAACATGTGGGGAATTCGTTAGGAGGAGAGGCGGTCAAGAACTTGATGCCTTCGTCAGCATTGTACACCCACAGGTAGCGAAGGACGACGAGGTAGATACCTTAGAACCGCCGAAGCAGGATGAGTATCTAATTGACGCCCATGCACTCATCGACTCGGGATGCACCGGCTCTTGCATCGACGAAGGTTTTGTTAAAAGGTATAACTTTCCGACACAAAAGTACATTCGTCCACGACCTGTTTTCAATGCCGACGGAACGAGCAACGAGAATGGTCTGATCAAGGAGTATGTCATTGTACGCATGATCTTTGGAAAACATGAAGAAGAACTCCGTCTGGCAGTAACCTCACTGGCATCATCCAACATCTTCCTCGGTCATGACTGGTTGCAAAGACATAACCCCGAGATCGATTGGAAGATTGGAAAGATCGATTTTACGCGTTGTCCTGAGGAGTGCGGATGTGTGTTGTCGGAGGAGGAGATCGATGATGAGTATGTACGAAGGGTGAGGATGGACGAAGCAAAGAAATGGCCATCGTATCTCGAGGAATACTCCGACGTCTTCAGCGAGGAGTCTTTCGAACGGTTACCTGATCATCGGACGTGGGACCACGCCATCGATCTGAAGCCGGATTTTAAGCCAAGTGATTGTAAGGTGTACCCACTGTCGCCCAAGGAACAAGAGGCGATGAAGGCATTCATTGAGGAAAACCTTGCATCGGGACGTATCAGGCAGTCGAAATCTCCAATGGCGTCGCCGTTCTTCTTTATCAAGAAGGAAGACGGGAGTTTGCGAGCGATCCAGGACTATCGAAAGCTCAATGACGGGACAGTCAAGAATAAGTACCCGTTACCGCTAATCAATGAGCTCATAGATAAGGTCAAGGACGCTAAGTACATCACCAAGCTTGACGTCCGTTGGGGATATTACAACATCCGGATCCGTGAAGGCGATGAATGGAAGGCAGCATTCAGGACGAACCTGGGATTGTTTGAACCGACGGTAATGTTCTTTGGCTTATGCAATGCGCCGGCTACCTTCCAAGGATTCATGAACGACATTTTCCGAGACTTGATCCATGAAGGCATTGTCATCATTTACCTCGACGACATACTCATATTCTCAAATACCCTAGAGGAGCACCGCGAACGAACCAGACGAGTCTTCGAGATCCTCCGGAAGAACAAACTCTTCCTGAAACCCCAGAAGTGCGAGTTTGAGGTCAGCACAGTCAAGTACCTTGGACACATCATTGGTAATGGCGAAGTCCGTATGGATCCGAAAAAGGTAGTCGCTGTTCAGGAATGGCCAGTTCCGAAGAACGTTCATGAGGTACAGCAATTCTTGGGTCTAGGCAATTGGCTACGTCGTTTCGTCGAAGGATACAGTTCAGTCGTCAAACCATTGACGTCATTGACAGGGAAGGCAGAGTGGAGGTGGGGAGAGGAGCAGCAGAAGGCGTTCGAGGAGTTGAAGAAGCGGTTGACGAACCCCCCTGTCCTGGTAATCCCAAATAATGAGGACCCTTTTCGTGTCGAGGCTGACGCGTCAGATTTTGCAACCGGAGGCGTACTTCTTCAGAAGCAAGAAGGTAGATGGAAGGTTGTCGCTTATAGATCATCAACGTTCTTAGATGCTGAGCGGAACTACGAGATCTATGACAAAGAGATGCTCGCTATTGTTCAAGCGTTGAAGGAATGGCGTCAATACCTCCAAGGGGCTAATCAACCATTCGAGGTCTGGACTGATCACGCGAACCTGACGTACTTCAAGGCTCCTCAGAAGCTGAACCGACGACAAGCTCGTTGGCGACTTGACTTGGCAGAGTTTGACTTCACGCTCGTACACAAGCCGGGAAAGACGCTCGGAAAAGCGGATTTATTGTCACGACGTGCAGACTACGACAAGGGCGAACACGATAACGAAAATGTTACGTTCATCAAGAATGAATGGTTGGTACGAGCAGCGGTTAACACATCCAGGGACTCACTTGTCGAGACAATCAAGAAAGCGCAGGAGGACATGGAGGATGGGGAAAGACCGTCAGGACTGGTGCTCAAGGATGGCATGTGGTCGAAGGAAGTAACAGTCAAGGTGTCGACGACAAGCTCGAAGAAGTTCTGGAACGTCTTCATACCAACATCGGTAAGAGAGGTCGTCATGAAGGAATGTCACGACTCAACGCTGGCGGGACACCCGGGAGCGAATAAGACAGTGTCGATGGTAAGCCGAAGCTTCTGGTGGCCAAACATGTATGTCGATGTTCGGAACTACGTGCGAGGTTGTGATCGTTGTCAACGAACGAAGGCTCTGCGAGTGACGAGGGCAAAGGTTTTGCACCCGAACGAGGTACCGGAGGCGCCATGGCAGATTGTCACGGTCGACCTGATTGGAGAACTCCCTGAGTCCAATGGTTTCAATGCGATATGTGTTGTGGTTGATCGCTTCAGCAAACAGATTCATGCGATTCCAACGACGACGAAACTAACAGCAGAGGGCATGGCACGCATCTACCGCGACCAAGTTTTTCGACTACATGGACTGCCAAAGAAGATCATCCACGACCGAGGCGTTCAGTTCGACGCAAAAATGATGAAGGAACTGTACAAGCTCCTCCATATCGAAGGTAACCCCTCGACGGCGTACCATCCCCAGACCGACGGCCAAACAGAGCGAGTTAACCAAGAACTCGAACAATACCTAAGGCTATACGTCAACCACCGTCAATCGGACTGGGCAGACTGGTTAGCGCTTGCAGAGTTTGCATATAACAACCGCGAACACTCAGCAACGAAACTGTCCCCATTCTTTGTCAACTCGGGAGTGCACCCAGTAGGCTTCACGGGCGTTCGGACTTCATCTTCAAACATGTCAGCCGAAGAATTCGCGAAGCACGTCAAGGGTATTCATGAACTCGCGCAAGCAAACCTCGTCAAGGCCAACGAAGACATGAAACGTTTCTATGATCGTCATGCAGGAAAGTCTATGGAATACGAGGCGGGCAGTAAAGTTTTTCTTGATGGGCGTAATATCAAGACGACAAGACCGACGAAGAAGATGGATGACAAGTGGTTCGGCCCTTTCGAGATTGTCGAAAAGGTCGGGGCAAGCGCATATCGACTCAAATTACCACGCACTTGGAGGCAAGTCCACCCCGTCTTCAACGAGGTCCTGCTTAAACCGGCTGTCGAACCATCCTTCGAGTCTCAGCAAAAACCTCCACCGCCTCCACCGGTCCTTGTAGACGACGAAGAGGAATACGAGGTCGAAGAAATACTCGACTCGCGTCTACATAGAGGAAAGCTTCAATTCCTCATCAAGTGGGTCGGATACAACGAAGCAACTTGGCAACCCGAATCGGACGTTGGCGATAATGCGAAGGAAGCAGTCGATGAGTTCTATCGGAAGCATCCAGGCGCTCCAAGAAGATTGTCAATACCCCGGCAGAGTCTTCGTGCGATACGTAAGTTCACGACATCGGAAGGATATAGCGGTTGGTCGGGACGCCCAACCTTGAAGGGGGGGTGATGTTAGGACTCGAACATTCTTATTCTTCTTTTTCTTTTCTTTTTCTTTTCCTTTTCCTTTCTTACGTCCTTATTTCACTCACTTTACCTTTTCCTTGTATGACTCATTCACCTTTACTAATTCCGTTTACTCCGTCGTGGCTTATTCATCTTCAGTCATCTGCCATGACTAAATCCGTTCCTTCCGACTAAGACGCTCACTAATCACTCCACCCCATTCTCATGTGATTCCTTATTAGAGTAGACCTTTCACACACTCGAAGTCTATATAAGTAGATAGTTTGACTCTTTCGATTCCTTGTCTTACTATTCTACTTACCTTCACTTCGACATAGGTATCTACTCTTGTATTATTAGTTTATTGAATTCTACTTACCTTCACTTCGACATAGCGTGCGTTTGCTCGGCAGTTCGCGTCTAGCTTACTGTTTGTTGTTGTGTTGGCCGCCTCGAGATCGACGCCTGTTAGTCTCGCCGCCTAACAGATCCTTCCTTGAGGTAAGAGAGGACAAAGGTGATCTTGTCGTCATCATCCTGGAAACTCGAGTCGTAAGCCTTGAAGTAGAGTAATACTTCGCGCCTGAAGTCGAGGTAATCTTTTCCACCCTCATATTGGCGTGGAGGTGCTACTCCCTTCTTCATCCCTCCGCCATTAACTTGACGTAATGCTAATGCGACTGCCGTTGCGAGGGTAGTGGCATCAATCGTAGGCTGTGCAGCAGGTGCTGACGTTGTCAGAACTGGGGGAGCCATTGATGGTTCTGGGGTTGTGGTTTGACTTTCGACTTCGGGGATTGGCTCTCGTGGTTCCGTGAAAGACAAGGATGTTGTGAGTGGTGGGGCTTCAACTGGAGTTGTGATGATTGGTGGTGGAATGTTTGATGAGCCTTCTTGAATGTTGAATAAGGAGATGTTTGCATCGGGATTGGGTGCCCAAGGAAACCAGCTTCCTTTTGCATCTTGCGACTTCCAAACCTTCCGTGCATCATCCCAGATGAGGTCGTACGAAGTTCCGTGAAGGCGAGCTCGATAACACTTGTTAGTTTCGCTCCAACGGACTTGGGGAAGAGCGCGACGTTGCTCGTCAGTTAGGTCCACCTTGACGAACTGGGGGTGGGACTGGAATGGGTGTGTTCGAACGGGCCCGACCTCGGATGTTCGGCTCGTCATGGAAATGAAGGACTACGCGAAAAACTCCCACGTAGATGACAAATGAAAGACTGGTAGAAGATTGTACTCGTCGCGTTACCCACGAACACGTCAGATGACCTCCCCACCAGATACTAATGCGGAGTGCCACGTTGATGTGAGTGGTTGTTAGGAATTTAGACACGTTGGAGTCGATCGGACAATGACGGGCTAGATAGGGGTTGCTCGGATGAATCCGGGATGGGCGCAGTGGTAAACCATCGACGTTAACTCCTTGCGTGGAGTAGCGATAGCGAGCGCAAACAAACGTTTACATGGGCTAGAGGTAGGTCTTACTATTATGTTAGGCGGCGAGACTAACAGGCGTCGATCTCGAGGCGGCCAACACAACAACAAACAGTAAGCTAGACGCGAACTGCCGAGCGAACGCACGCTATGTCGAAGTGAAGGTAAGTAGAATTCAATAAACTAATAATACAAGAGTAGATACCTATGTCGAAGTGAAGGTAAGTAGAATAGTAAGACAAGGAATCGAAAGAGTCAAACTATCTACTTATATAGACTTCGAGCGTGTGAAAGGTCTACTCTAATAAGGAATCACATGAGAAGGGGGTGGAGTGATTAGTGAGCATCTTAGTCGGAAGGAACGGATTTAGTCATGGCAGATGACTGAAGATGAATAAGCCACAACGGAGTAAACGGAATTAGTAAAGGTGAATGAGTCATACAAGGAAAAGGTAAAATGAGTGAAATAAGGATGTAAGAAAGGAAAAGAAAAAGAAAAAGGAAAATAAAAATAAAAATGTTCGAGTCCTAACAGTATTGCACTACGAAACAGCAAGATTGATTATCCCAGGATTGGAGCAAAATTATAATGTTAGGATTGATATTCTCGGATGAAGTGGCTAGTCCGAGCATACCAGAACAAGTCCCTGCTTCCTCCTTTCATACTATTATAGCTTGGAGAGAAGAGTAGTAAAGGTTTAAATGTACCAATAATAAGCGAGCTAAGGGCTCGAGCTTGAATTACTAATAGAGCAGAGTTTCAATCAAAGGGGTACAGTTATGATTGAGAGTACAAAATAATTTTGCTGAGGGACAATGCCCCGCTCAGCTGGCACTTATATAGACTTTATACTATTCACTACTTGCTACCTACTGCTACTGGAACCACCTCACCATTGGACAGGACAGTATGTTTCAGTGTGAGTTGCTACCCACCTATGTCGACACCAAGTCCTAGCACCAAGTTACTACCGCCCTTGTGTCGACATTGAATAAAGTGACATCACCTGTGTCCACTTCGAATACTTCCTTCCAGATTAGGTAGGCTTTCTTCTAACCTCCATTGCTCCGAAGCTTCTTCCATGCTTCTTCCGATCCCATCGCTTATCACATGTTAATCCTTTCCACTGATCTTCCCACTGATCCTTCCTTGGTTTGCCAAGCACATGCTTCCAGGCTGCTCCGTTATCTTGGCTGAGCTTCTGCTGCTAATCGGTGATCATGAGGCTAGTCATGATCTCGGGATTTGCGACCGGCAACTGCTTGCCGATCTTCTGAGGTTAATCTCGGTGGCTGTGTAAAATAGGCTTCTAGCCTAATGTGCCTAGCCGCTATTGCAATGTCCAATAGCTGTAGTCTGGTGCCCGTCATTAACCTGAATCGCTGACCGATGTGTCGAGGTCCATACCATTCGTCAACTGTAATAACCCCTGTATCCGATGTTCGCCAAGCCTTTAGGAATCCTTCAATTGCTTCTTCCGAGAGTTCGATTATGTCCGAGGGTGGCAACAAGTATACTGGCCAATCAACTTCCACTGCGATGTAAGGGCACAAGGTCTGGTGACAATGCTGATTGATCCAAGCTCTCACGCAGACCTTCATTGCATACATATCCCTATCGCTGAGCCATATAGTTACTTTGTGATCGTATGCACTCATTCTGCGGTTCGGCAATGGTTGGTCTTCTGTTGTTTCCGAAGGCCCAGGTTTGTGCCGAATCTTGACATCGGCTGCCTCCTTCACTACCAACCGTTCCACGAAATTCTTGAGGAGCCATTCCGAAAGAACCCAGCTGTGTTGGTATGCTAAGTAGCAATTACTGCACACCAGACTCTCATGAACTAGACGTCTGGTTGCACCTCGTCGATAACGTCTCTTCTGCAGGAGTTCAGTATACCTCGCAACATTACTGCTCTCCATAGTTCCTAGGCCTCGTATTTGTGGAGGAGGAGTATGTCCAATATGCATCCTAGCCATAGTCGACCATATGCCTACTAAATCATCACTCTCGCTCGATTTGACTTCGTTGTTTGCAGCTACCTCGTTAAGTACTGGCTGTAGTAGCGGACCTGTATTATCCCCAGGTTGATAGCTTTGAAGCCCTTGCTCATAAGCTGGATTTGGTTGCATAATTCAGTGTGCAAATTGTCTGATACCACGCCGCATTAGCTAACCACAATTTTTGTAACATAATGAAGGTGGAGGGTGAATTGGAGATGATAGTACATGGAACGTCCTGGGTGTAGAGTAAGAGTGTGGGCTCTATTCAGGCCTGTGCCGCTGAACCGGTACAGGTTAGTGTGGTGCACTACAGTGTGAACAACCTACTCTAAGAAGGAATCATGTGATGAAGGAATGGAATGATTAGTGAGCATCTTTGTTGGAAGGAATGGGTTTAGTCATGGCCAATGAC
This sequence comes from Sanghuangporus sanghuang, assembly GCA_009806525.1. Classification (NCBI taxonomy): domain Eukaryota; kingdom Fungi; phylum Basidiomycota; class Agaricomycetes; order Hymenochaetales; family Hymenochaetaceae; genus Sanghuangporus; species Sanghuangporus sanghuang. The sequence continues at coordinate 306,859 of VVIT01000016.1, read as the reverse complement.
TGAAGATGAATAAGCCACGACGGAGTGAACAGAATTAGTAAGGGTGAATGAGTAATGTAAAGAAATGGTGAAGTGGATGATGACATAAGAAAAGAAAAAGAAAAATGTTCAAGTTCTAACAACCAACTACACCAAAATTTATTGACTGTCTGATTTTTACAGTCCCTCAAACTTGCTCATTTTCTTTGAAATTTTGTATACACATCAACTGATGCATTAACCATCTACCATAATTTTTTTGAGGTGATAAAGGAAGAGTTGAGTGAGAAATGTGAGGTGTTCAAAGGAATGGCAGTGTTTAAAGGACCGGTATTTGCCTGTATTGTTATCATGTGATCTCCCTGTTCACTGGATATTCATTGCACTTCACTTATGTCTATTATGTATGCTGGGATACTTCCCTATCGTTTCCGATTTGTTTCTTTCTGCATCTAGACTCTACTATTCAATCGATCAATTCCATCGTTGCAGGCTTCGTAAATAATCACTGCACTCATCATACGTGACTTGCAAAATTCTCTTCTCTTCCACACAACATAGCGGCGATCGCTCAAAGAGATTGCCGAGCAGCCGATCAATGCCGATCACAGAATTACCAGTAACGGTCCTGTATACTCCTGGTGAACGACGACGATGGCACCAGAGTATTCACAGCGAGCAACTCATCTTTCCTCACGACCATCATCTAACTCTCGCCCGGCGACACGTTCGTCGTCGCCGACATCTCCATCGCGCCCAAGAAGTCCATTTCCAACGACATTACGTCCATCAGCGTCGTTCTCATCCATGAAGCGACCAGCCTCACCTTCAGCTTCGCCTGCCACCACAGGTAGCCCTCAACGGGTGACTGCCACGGTGGTACCGACACGTACTCATTTGGCCTCGCAGGATATAGGAGGTGGTACAGTTAGCTCGACAAGCTCGGTCGTTGGTGTGAGCTCGAGTCTTGTGAGTGCTGAAGGCGCTCTGATAAAGGAGAGCACATCAGGTATAGAGACGGAAACGGAGGCTGAAAGTGACGACGAAACCGAGACAGTAGGAGAAACTGATGCTGCTAGAACTCATGCTATTGCCGAAGGTCACATTGAAGAGCCTGGCGGGGAAGAAGAAGCGCGTCGAGTGCTGCGAGAACAACTCAAACGCTCCCTCACTCAACGACACGAGGCAAGCAGCGACGCAGATCCTTCACTCTCTCCAGCTACAGAATTATCAGAGGACAAGCGTAATCTGAATATTGAAGGTGAGCGACTTGTATACTACTTTTGAAGTTCGTGGATGTCTCACAAGATGCATTTCCCAGAAACCTTGACTCCGCGACAATACTTCGTGCTGACGGATGCAGGGAAACCCGTCTTCGTCTCGAGCGGTTCTCCTCTGGCCGCCGATCCAGATGCATTGGCGTCGACAATAGGACTCATGCAGGCTCTTATATCTGTTTTCCTTGATGATGGAGACAAGCTCCGCTCCGTCAACGCAGGACGAACACGAATAAGCTTTCTCCTTCGATCTCCGCTGTACTATGCTTGTGTTTCAAGCTGGGGTGAACCAGAGAGTGTGGTGCGTAATCATTTAGATACTTGTACAATTTTGGCGCCTAAGTAATTAACTTACTCGACCGCCCCAGGAAGACACGCTCTCACCTCGAATATCTTCACCTTCAGATACTCAGTGTTGTTTCTGCTGCCCAGCTGCGTAAAATCTTCGAACGACGAACGAACTTCGATCTACGCAGATTGTTGAGCGGGGCAGAGACTTTTCTGCACTCGCTATTAGCCAGAATGCAGTGCGATTTAGCCATGAGTACAGCATCGCTACTTTGTCTTCCCATGGATCCAAGTTTGAGAAGGAAAATTGGGGATGCTTTGGTCCCGTCAAAGACAAAGGTGAGGGAGACTTATGATACCAGTGTATGATAAAGGATTCATCGATTTTAAGGATATACTATATGTCATGCTCATCGCCCGCGGTCGAGTGATCACACTTGTCCGGCCAAGGAAACATTCGGTCCATCCTGCAGGTATTGACCTCGTTCTGGGAATCTTTGGTGTCAGTCCTGACAATTTACTCGCTCAGATCTTCATATTCTCCTCAACACTATCCACGCACCCGCTATAGCTGGTTCACCCGCTTCTTGGCTTCCAATATGTCTCCCGAAATTCAATCCGGGATTCCTACATGCATACGTGACCTTTCCGCAACGAAGTGAAGCCGAATCGTCGTCTGGGAGCCAAATGCAGGGTACATCGACTAGTGGGAACTCAACCCCTAATGAACCTGTGTCTGAGAAGGCTTCACAACCGATTGGACTTGGATTGATATGCCTTAGTGGAGGAGGAGGCGGTGAATTCGAAACTATCCGGGCGTGGTGTGAGGATGTGATAAAGGTATGCTATTACAAATCTTCTCCTGAGTTCAACCCCTTAATACAAACGTCAGAGTCTTGAAACTTCTGGGTCTCTGGATTCCTTGGCGCGTACAATTCGCCGTGGGCATACAGAATACGCCGTCTCTGTACTTGGTGTACCCGATCTTCGACATTTTATTTATAAAAGCCGTCCTCATGTACAAGTCACTCATCCAGAGTGGGGACAGGATTATGATGATACAGAGACTCGACGGCGGTGCGTACTTCTCATTCCGAATTTTTGACAACATGGTTGAATGCGCTTTTGATAAGGTTGATCACGTTGTACCAAGTGGTGCACGACAATATTCACGGGAAGTCAGGCCAGAAGGAAACATTGAAGTTGCAATACATCAAGACAAATCGAGAAGCAGTCATGGGTTGGGTATGTTGTAGACTTTCAACGTTTTTTTTTCTTTCTCTCCAGTTACTAATAGTGTCCACGGTGCAGATTACACAACCATTCGAACTCTATATAGCTGTCTCCCCCGAACTGAGCAAAACGGCAGTTGTCGGAGCAGCTAATTCTGTTGTGCGCTGGGTGAAGCGCGAGGAGGCGCGATTGTTTTTACGCGATGCGCCTGTCTTCTAGTTAGGCCCTGCATCGACATAAACATACCCAATTCTTTTAATCTTGTTTTCCTATCTATCTGATTGCCTGCATAGACGTGTTGTACTCATTGACGATATTACAATGTCTTCTCTTAACCGCAACCCTACAGGTGACGATATCCGCGCCTATAAACGGACGCCGAGCCGACACTGTTGTTTCCTTCCGAATTTGTACAGACAAGCACAGTAAATTGATAGCCGCGCCGTGTTGATCGCAAAAAAGTTCCACGCTGATTGAATTGATCACTGATCAGAGCATTTCTTCTAACGGACTTTTCTAGTCTAGACCTGTTTTCCTCCGGTTTCTTGGGTTACGGCAATTGCGTCCTGTAATGCCCGTCGTGCGATGTCGCGTATGGGTCGTGTGTATTCTCTCAAACCTGTATTTCGTCTTGCCCATCGTCCTCGTCTTTCTTTTTCCTCCTTTCCCCGCGTCTGCCTTCCATGAATGATGGCCTCTGGCTCCGAAGAGCGAGCTCGACCCGACGCCGAGAATGGCGAAGGAGCTAGCAGCACGAGTTCGATTTTTACTACCGGCACATCCGTGACCACAAGTAGCACGACAATTGCACCGAGCTCGCCACAGATGCCGCCGACCCCGACTGCAATGACACCGCTCATTACTCCAACCCCAAGTCCGCCTGCTGGGAAAGCGAGATTCCAAATTCCTATTCCTGGTGTTGAAGTTGATCGTCCGTGGATGCGCAGCGAACTGCTTTCTCCCAGTCGATTTTCAGGCCAGTTCTTCGTAAGGCTTTTTCTCTCCCTTACTTGATAAAAATAGCTCGTGTGATTGATTTCTCCATCGGTAGGATGATGGGCCGAGTCCGTACAATTTGGCGGACTTGGAGGCGCCTCGACCTCCCTATGTACGATCGTTTTCGGATACCAGCAGCATGTCTAGCAGAGTGCGCTGTCCTATATATTCTCATCTTTGGTGCTAATTATTATAAAATGAATACTTCTGTAAACGGAACTATAGTTTTCATTATTACCAGACCCAAGTACATGGGGCAGCGTGATGGACGCCACCGTTGCAGAACCGGACGATGAACTACACACACCAGACCCAGACAGGGATAAGACGATTGACAAGGGCGGGACTGTCTGCACACCTCGAGGCATGCTGAACCTGGGATGTCTAGTCAGTGTATTGGCCTGCCACTACTTACTTCATGGCCTTTGCTGACCGTTCGTTCGCGTGCGCCTGATTGCATGTGAATGATCAGATCGTTCTCTTGGCTTCGCTACTTGCTCTTTTGTACGTTCATCAATATTTGATTCTACGACTCCAGACTCTCTTGACTAACACGTTGGTGACGGTGATGAATCAGCGCGGCTTGGCCGATAATACATCACTTCACTCATAAGCATCCTTCGAATCTTTCGAGCGTCACTACGAACTCGACGGGGCAGGTACCAGTAGACGCGTGAGTCCCGTATTTTATTCTTATTCCCTGTTTTACGGTCAATTCATGATATGACCTATAACCCCGCAGGGTACGTCGATCCGAGCTGGACACTTCATGAGGACGATGAAAGCTATCCCTATCTTTCCACACCCATACCTAGGCTCTCGTAGGCGTGCGCACTCGGTCCGCACTCACACTATCATTTCCGACATCTGGTATATTTACTCCTTTCTTTGCATATTAGCTATCGAAACGGACTGCATTATCATCTATCGTCTCTCTTTTTGGTTGTATTCTTTATATCATTCCACTTATTTGATACCCTAAAGCAATACCTGGCAAGGAATCGGTTCAAGAATCTGGAGGGACGGTAACTTACATAGATACTTATTGTAGATCACACTCCTCGTCCTTACTTACTTTCTCGGTAGTTTAGTCTGGATATGCAATGCCACAATTTGTTGCATTAGAGATACAGTACATATCGAAACGAGTGGACTGAAATGAGTGTTTTACATGATACAGTAATGTCAGGGTCCGTATAGTGTTCTTGCGAGTATATATGAAAAGGAAGGCGCTTCCAGAGCGAAAGCTCGAAGATAGAGAAGGAAGGGGACCGAAACGGGAAAACGTCTCTTGAAGATCTGAGAATGTCTGCAACACATCCTTCACCAGCCGAAGACCCTGTATATGAAAGAAAATCAAGATCGGTCAGTACAGGTAACTCAAGATTGATTCGCGCCAAAACAAAGCCTTACTCTTCATGCAGCTCAACTCCACCACACGAGTTGCAAAGGGAATTATCCACGGCCTTCACCGCTTTAGCAGTCTCAAGCGCGAGGCTCGCCGGACCGCAAACACCAACAGCGAGACCTCGTGCATCTGGGACGCTTGCCGTGAGACGCGCAATTGAGTTCGCAATCCTCTGCAGGGGCGGACGGCCTGGCTGAAGCGAGAGGTTCGGCGCGAGCGTCGCCAAATGCGCATCAACTACCGCACGCGCTTTGCCGCCATCGGTATCGGGCTTCTCTGCACGCGTGTAATGCACCGTGATGCGCAGTACTACACCCGGGACATTGGCCACAAGACCGAAGAGAGTGGAGAAGCTTGGGATCATGGGAGCAAGCGATCCTGATTAGAACAATGCCGTAGCTTGTATTAGGCTCCTGTGGTACGATATCGGGAGAGAAATCTGTGAAGGAGAAAACCGACCTCTTTCCTGCGTACTCCAGACTAACTCAATGAACTTGACTGACGAGCGTCCATTGAGAATGTCCTGGACCAGTTCTTCGGCCGCTCCCAGGCCAAACGTGATTCCACTTCCACCAGCGACAAGCAAAACAGACGAGTAACTTGACATCACCATATGACCCATTCCTCCTATAATGCCATCACTAAAGCCGTAACAACGTATGCGAAAACCCGACGTACCGTATGGACCCTCGACAATCACTCTCATTTCCCGCGTAGACTGCATATTGTAGCCGTTTTCTGTACCATCTGTTCCTGACTGGCTTGCGGCGGTATACAACTTGCGCGTCCATCCACCCGCCTTCTTACACATCAACACCATGCCCTTATCTGATTCACCCGCGGAGGCGATAGTAAACGGATGAGCAGTCGTCCATCCGAACCACCCCATGCTGCCCGAGAGAACTCGAAGACGAACATGTTGCCCTGCACGCCACCCTGCTCCGACGCTTGGTACCTCAATGTGGGTCAGACCAAGCTCTGGGACAGCTGTAAGTCGGGCAGTAGCGAAACGCGTTTTGACAATCCGGAACAGGTGATCAAGGCCGTAGATCCCGAGGGCAAGCAGAACGTACTTGCCGCAGACCGCCTGGTGATACCAAATCTGTGAGAAGCGTCACAGGCATGAGTTCCATACTATCTTTGAAGTAAAAACCAGGCGTACACCAACGAAGAAAATAACCGTTCCAACGATATGCAGTATAAGGAACACAGTATACGCATTGTTCCGAATCCCGGAGGCGATGAACAGCAGCGTAACGCCAATAAGACCCATTTGCCCGGCCTGAATGAAGGGCGCCTGAAGTGTTTCGAAGTTCTGGGTACTTACAAGCGTGATAACTGACGAAATAAGCACATTAGCTCTCAGCAATATCTTAAGATTTCTACGAATCGCTCACGATAAGTAGTCGCATGGATATTCGCGGTGATGAATACTACGAGACCGACCAAGCGATGCAAGAAATTCAGCTTTAGTGAAAGTAAGTGAGGACAGGAACGCCAGACTCAATCCGTCAAGTTCACCTTTTCATATCCAATCCCGAGCAACATCCCAATAACGTTGTTCTTCGTTCCTAATGCGATTACCACAGGAATCTGTGAGATTGCAATGTAGCCCAGACGATTAGGGTTCATAATAGGATTACCGCCGCTCAATACGATGACGTGTATGGTCACAACATATGCGAGTGTGAGGAGGAATTTTCCCGTTGTCTTGTTAGCGGCGAGGGGGTGAGTAAATATCTTGGAAACCGGATGCAGAATGGTTGCGAGCGAGCGAACGTGGATTGGATAAACGACATCACCACGACCTGAAGGTATTGAGGCCCATTCCTTTCCGGAGCGAATATACGCATTATGATCAGCCAGCGTGTGCGACTGGTCTGAAGCTCTATCTCCGAATGAAGTCCACCTTGTGTCAGGGCGGTAAAGCCGGTCGTTCGATGAGATCCGCTGTATCATCGGGTTTGGAGGTGGACCCGACCTCAAAAGCAACCCGCGTGTCCATTCGGTGAGATTACTGCATCGACCAATTGCCCGAGGCAAAAGAGCCAGGAAGAAGGCGCCGACGACGCAGAGGAGGCCGATGTCTAACCAGAAAACTATAACTTCGTCTGGACTGAGACCTGTCGGACCACCTGCACCTCCTCCCCCCCCTGCATTCCCCGTTGCGGCTGTCTCATTCGAGCTCATTGTAAGACTTTCAAAAACACGTTATGAAAAAAAAAGTCAAAAAGGCTTGCAGAACCCGCTGCAAGCACTAAAATGAAGGTGAAAGAACGAGAAAAAAAAGGTATGAAGAATAGAAGAATGGGAGAAGGAAGGAAGGAAGTCCTTTCGAGTTCAGCTGCGCACCCTTATATTTTAGAACAGATAGGCAAGAAGGTCCGCTTGTTGCTGCGACCGATTGGTCGCCCTTCAACCACAGTGACGACAATAGCCTACGCTAGTGTTCATTCGTTAAGCGAGGAACGAAACCGTATCGAGACCTGCATCTCTCGGATTCGGAGCACGAACTGCAGATGTGAAATGACGAAAGGGTTCAAATTTCTCATCATAACGAACTAATAGACAAGGAGTTTTGTTTGACTTGAAATTCTGCTCCCTCAGCAAGGACAAGATTGGTTATTGGTCACGATTGTAAGGCCAGCAACCAGATGCACGCCTCCGTTCGTCGGCCTCCGAGAAGAAGATACCCTACAATTGGGAGCTTACCGCCTCGTTTCCCTAGTTTCATTCAATGCCAAGCCACGTTTTTAGCAGCTTCTTGCAACTTCAGGTATTCTTCGAAGACGAGATTTTTATGGACTGCTAAGATTAGCAATACTATGAATGTCTTATTCATCGCCTAGAAACCCAGTTCACCACGGAAGGGCGCGTTGCCATCTGTTGCCACTGTAAAGAAAGCCAGGAGGTGTCCCATCAAAGCCACAGTATCAGTCACCGGCCGCCGACGTGTATCGCGCAGATACGAGAGCGCCACCGGCTACCACCAGTCGTGCATGCGTTTCCAACACAGGATGGCATTACAACTAAGCGACTCGAGTATTGAACTAGAAGTGGGAGGATCGAAGAAAAGAAAAGACGTTTTGGGCCTTGAGACAAACAAACAAACTTCATTTTGGTTTGGTAACACCATGTAGCACGTGATCGTGACATTGCTCACGCACGAATTCAAACTCCGAGTCGGAAGTCACTGCAATCATGGCGACGGGCAAGTTGTCTTCTCCCACTGCGATCGATCTCAAGGTAAATGAATTGCGGTGCTGGTTGGAAGGAAGAGCGGGATCTCCATGTGCATTCGTCGCACCAGTCACCATGAATCCCAACCGCTTCCCGAAGGCTCTCGGTCTCGTCAAGGTCAGTTGAGTTTGATCAATCATATAGTACTAGAATTGCAGCGTCCGTGGACGAAGACCGTCTTGAGCTAGTATTCCTGCCTGCTCCGTAATCAAAATGCTGGAGCAACAAATATCAGTTGCGAGCCCATTTGTGACCGAGATTCTAGTATCAATTGAAAACCTGTCTTTTCTCTGTGTCTCTAGCAGTCGAGAGCTCATTTGACTGAAAGAAGCCCGAGAACAAGGACTTAATAAGGGAACTTCCATCAAGGCGACGACTACAACGATAAGTACGATGGAATCCGTCTGATAGAAGAGCTTTATCTGTCCAAATTCAGACCTGTCGTTTTTCCCTCTCCTTCAACTTTGCATCTATGAATATCGTTCCATTCCTTCCACAGATGATGACACAACAATACAAAAGGCACAAACATTTGAAGACAGGCAGTCGCAAGCAACTTGAATACATTGAAACGAGGGGCAAGAAAAGGACGCAAAACTCTATAGCGCAGGAGAACGTAATGGAATGGCGAGGAAGAGAGCGATGCGAATCAGAAAACTCCTCGGCAACAGAAACTCAAGAATGGGTTAGCAAGGGTCGGGGAAGATTGGAAAGGTATTCCGAATGAGTTGCAGCTCCATCCGAACTTCTATGATGAAGAGAAACTCTGTTTAGCGAATCGCCGAGCCAGCTCGGCACATACGATGAAGGTGAAGCAAAAATGAATACCGGACGTGACCAATCCGAACAAAAATAACGAGATGAATCCTGGGTCGCCGGAAAAGGTGGTTCACGTACTCGGAGCGCAGCACTGAAGTGTCGACACATCAAGCGCGCGAAGGAGGAAAAAAAATATAGACTCCGACCACGGTTTCCCAATGGGTGAGAAGACGTGTGAAAATCGCTTACCACCCAAATACTCTAAAAATAGAATAGCATCAAATAATCAGCATCAGAACTGTTGTGTTCCTGAGAAAGGACGAGATTGAAGGGGATAAAAGGGATTGGCTGAAGGGAATGTGGGGACGTACTCTTCGTGTACTTCAATACCCCCGCATGCAGACCTCATGTGCCCATCAACACCTCTCACAGCCCTCTGTACCTCCCCAGCGAGACCCAGCGGTCCACACACACCTACCGCGAGGCCCTTCGCGTCCTGCAGACTTGACGTAAGAGAAGCGATCGATGACAAGGTGCGCGGGAGAGAAGGGCGGCCGGCGTGAAGAGTGAGGTTCGGAGCGAGCGTTGCTAGGTGTGCGTCAAGCGAGGATCCGCCGACCTTCGTGCCTTCTGGTGCGAAGGCGGACTGCTTATCGGCCCTCGTATAATGCACCGTGATCCGCATGATGACACCCGGGATGTTTGCGACGGAGTTGAGAAGAGAAGCAAAGGTCGGAAGCATTGGTGACAGGGAGGCTGAGCCGCGATCGTAATTAGAGATTGGTGTTTAAAGGTACGAATTGAATGAAGGTGAAACTCACATTTGTCCTGCGTGATCCAGACAAGCTCGATAAACTTCACTGCGGACCTTCCAAAGCTAATGTTCTGCACCAGTTCCTCCATTTGACCGATGCCAAAGGTAACACCACTTCCACCGGTGACGAGCAGGACTGAGGAATAACTTGACATCACCATATTGCCGAGCCCGCCTACTCATGATTTATCAAGACGCGGAGCAGGATAAAGATGGGCTCTAACGCACCGTATGGACCCTCAACAATCACTCTCATCTCCCTAATCCGCTGAGCACCATATCCTTCCTCCGATCCATAGCTGCCAGAACGGCTCGCAGCAGCATAAAGCTTGTTCGTCCAACTGCCGGCCTTCTTGCACAGGAGAACAAGCCCATGCCCAGACTCAGAATCACTTGCATTCGCAATCGTGAATGGATGCGCAACACTCCACCCAATCAATCCCATCTCGCCTGACATGACGCGAAGACGGACATGTTGTCCGGCACGCCATCCGGCCCCGACGCTGGGCAATTCCACGCGGGTGATACCGAGCTCCGGAACGGCAGTGAGTTTGGCGACAGCGAAACGTGTCTTGATGACCCGCAGCAGGTGGTCAAGGCCGTAAATCCCGACAGACAACAACGCCCATTTAACGCATACCGACTCGTGATAGCAGATCTACAGGTAAAGCAGACATCGTCAGAAAGGGTTCTTTTGAATACTGATCGGGCACCTCGATGAAAACTTACGCCGATCAAATACAGAACATATCCGGTGATGTGGGAGTAAAGGAAGAAGGTGTATGCCCTCTGGCGGACAACAGGGATAGAACACACGAAGAGAAGAGACACGCCGCTCAGACCCACGAGTCCCCAAACGACAAAGGGCTCGATGATGCTCTGGGCAAGGCGTTCGTTGATGGCCCATTTGTAAACTATGATGGGAAAGAGGACATCAAATCAGTACATCCAGACGGCGATAGCGCATCGGCTTACGATATCCCAAGGCATGCATGCCAGCGGCGGCGAAACTGACAATGCCGACGGCGCGGTGAAGGTAGTTTAACTTGAAAACGGATCAAAATTGGGTAAAAAATAGCCCAATAAGCTTGAAACAAAGACATACCCTTTCGTAGCCCATCCCTAGCAACATACCGATGACATTGTTTTTCGTGCCCAAGGCGACCGCTACCGGAATCTGCGAAATAGCGATAAAACCGAGTCGGTTGGAATCCGCCAGCGGGTCTCCACCATTGAAGAATACCAAGAAAAGGACACCCGCCAGGTAGACGATTACGAGCAAGTATTTGCCAAGTGATTTCCCGGGGGAGACAGGGTATCCGAAAGGTTTCGACAACGGATGGAAGAGGGATGTAAGAGATACAACATGCGCAGGTGGATTTGTCGCTTGACCGGAAGGCGCTGAAGACCACTCCTTTCCAGACCGACCATAGGCGTACGCACTAGTACTGTGGTTTGCGAGGGTATGCGACTGGTCTGATCCGCCATCAACGTACGTCGTAGCAGTATTGACGCGATGAATGCGATCCTGGTTTCTCATACGTTGTACCATAGGATCTGGTGGGCTACCTGCACGCAAGATCAATCCGCGCGTCCACTCTGAGAAGTTGCTGAGACGGCCGATCATGCGAGGAAGAAAGGCAAGGAAAAATGCGCCGACGACGCAAAGGAGAGCGATGTCTAGCCAGTAGACCATCGTCTCACCAGGACTCGGGCCATCGAAGCCGCCGCCGCCGCCGCCGCCTCCACCTCCTCCGCCTTGTCCTCCAGAAGCTCCTGCGCCGCCGGTTGTGGCTTCAGAAGACGAAGAATTATTAGCCGTTGCGGGAGGATAAGAGCTCATTTCAGTAGCTATCCAGACTATTGTTGAAAAAATTGAAGTTCCAGCAAGACCAGTTGCTGATATTTAAGACGGAAAACCCGAAAGTAGTGACCGTGAAGAGAGATAGAACGGGATTGAAGAGAACAAAGAGGGAGATGAGATAGAAAGAATGGTGAGATGAGAAAGGAGAGTGGATCGTAAAGACAGAAAGAGGGATTGACAACGTTTTGTGTCTTTATATTATATTACACCAACCACGAGAGGGCTTGAACGGCCTCCGTTGTCTGACACCAGGATTGGAACGGCCAGATGGTCGCACTCAAGCCGAGATGAATCAATCCTTTGTTTTTCCGAAAAGAAGCTTATTAGGTAACACATTCTCACGGGATACCGGTCAATCTCTTCTCCCTTTAGACAATACAGTATACCTCATATTCACATTAGGGGCTATTGCACACATTGTGCTCAACCACACGCTCGTTGGTCACCGAAATGAAGAATTTCAACTTCAACCCGCCGTTAAGAATTCCGGAAGGAAAGACTGAGGAAGACTTGGAAGAACTGGCGACTCACCCACGGCATACGGAATGACACAATAGCGGGACAACATAGTTACCATTCCAGCGGCTCCATATTAAACTTGCGCAGGCTCAGCTGCTCGCTCGGCGGCCGCAAGGAATTGAATGGGACCCTCCACATTGGAGACTTGCCCTATAGACACCCCTTATCCGTTCCCTTGGTTTCTCTCAACGCCAAGCTAAACTTTCGTCCACTTGGATGGATAGGAGAACCGCATCTCTCCACCAATAGAACTCTTCGATGCCTTCGGAACCGGTTCAGATGAACTTGCCTGGATTTCCGACGCAGCAACAGGCAGCAACCTAAACGTCGGACACGTCACGGAAAAAGATCCTCGTTGTTCGATATGTTTTCGGCTATTCAAATATTTGACAAGTATCACTGCGACTGCGCTCTATAGTACTCATCGGCTGCCGATATTCGTCGCTTTGTCGAGAGGGCCAAGCAAATCGTTCTTCACAACATATCTATAACCGTCTACTTCATAAGGAACAGTTTTCGCCGTTTTCGTCTATTCATCTGATTCAGTGTTGGATTTGAGCATGAAGCCCAACGGACGGAGCTCTACATTGATTGCTTCCCGCAAAGAGGTTGGAATAGGTGAGGAATGCTGCGTGTGCTGAAGGAATGGAACACGCAATTTGACGGAGTGAAAGACGTGCGATAACGGCTTGACCACCCTCGCGCCCTGTTCATTGAAGAACAACGTGCATCTGGATCATGCACAACACAAGGTATGCCGTGATTGTTGCCAGAGACGAATGATTACAATTGTCAGGTGCGCAGCACCAACCTGCTTTTAGTGATTGGACGTGGATCATCCTCTGTGCAAACTATGGGAGGAGACCTTGTGAATTAACTTTGCGTCTCATCTCGACTCATGCTTCGGAACTCCGGGTCTTTGAAGCTGTATCCATTGTGGTTTTAAGTTTCATTTGGGCAAATTATAGCAAGCCATTCCCAAGGTACAGAAGAGCCTGAATATACCTCGTACTCACAAATATGCAGAGAAATCCGTTGTCTTATTTCTCAAGACGCTTTTTTCTCCAGAAATAGTTTTTGAGTTAGGGCTACCCGTACACGGAGTCGCAATGGAACACGATAAGCATAACGAGCGGGCTCAAAATAAAACACTTACGCAAACGCTGAGCCGTTGTTGGAGGCTTCACAAAGAGTATCGCTACAATGTGTGCACTTAACTGAATTTTACCATGGCAATGGGGAATAGCTGACTATTGAATGAATTGTGATAATGTGAGTGTAAAGTCGTCATTTGACACAAATCAGGATGATTGCTATGTTTTGTGGTGAAATTCTGATGTTTCTATCATTTATCAAGATTGAGGAATATTGGAAAACCTCGGCAGGTCTCAAAGAACTACCACTTGTCAAAGTGCTCTTACTTCATATCTTGCCTTGTGTTAGGATCGGTATTCTTGGACGAAGTGGCTAGTCTGAGCGTACTGGAACAAGTCCCTGCTTCCTCCTTCAGTACTAGTATAGCTTGGAGAGTAGAGTAGCAAAGGTTTAGATGTACTAATAATAAGCGAGCTAAGGGCTCGAGCTTGAATTACTAGTAGAGCAGAGTTTCAATCAAAGGGGTACAGTTATGATTGAGAGTACAAAATAATTTTGCTGAGGGACAATGCCCCGCTCAGCTGGCACTTATATAGACTTTCTACTATTCACTACTTGCTACCTACTGCTACTGGAACCACCTCACCATTGGACAGGACAGTATGTTTCAGCATGAGTTGCTACCCACCTGTGTCGACACCAAGTCCTAGCACTAAGTTGCTACCGCCCTTGTGTCGACATCGAATAAAGTGACATCACCTGTGTCCACTTCGAATACTTCCTTTCACATTAGGTAGGCTTCCTTCTAACCTCCGTCATTCTGAAGCTTCTTCTATGCTTCTTCCGATCCCAACACTTATCACATGTTAATCCTTTCCACCGATCTTCCCACTGATCCTTCCCTAGTTTGCCGAGCACATACTTCCAGGCTGCTCCGTTATCTTGGCCGAGCTTCTGCCACTAATCTGTGATCATGGGGCTGGCTGTGATCTCGGGATTCACAACTGGCAACGCTTGCCGATCTTCTGAGGTTAATCTCGGTGGCTGTGTAAAATAGGCTTCCAGCCTGATGTGCCTAGCTGCTATTGCAATGTCCAATAGCTGTAGTCCGGTGCCCATCATTAACCTGAATTGCTGACCAATGTGTCAAAGTCCGCGCCATTCGTCAACTGTAATAACCCCTGTATCTGATGTTCACCAAGCCTTTAGGAAACCTTTGATTGCTTCTTCCGAGAGTTCAATTATGTCCAAGGGTGGCACCAAGTATACTGGCTAATCAACTTCCACTGTGACGTAAGGGCACAAGGTCTGATGATGATGCTGATTGATCTAAGCTCTCATGCAGACCTTCATTGCATACATATCCCTATCGCTGAGCCATATGGTTACTTTGTGATTGTATGCGCTCATTCCATGGTTCGGTAATGGTTGGTCTTCTGTTGTTTCCGAAGGCCCAGGCTTATGCCGAATCTTGACATCGGCTGCCTCCTTCACCACCAACTGTTCTACAAAATTCTTGAGGAGCCATTCCAAAAGAACCCAGCTGTGTTGGTATGCTAAGTAGCAATTACTGCACACCAGACTCTCATAAACTAGACATCTGGTTGCACCTCGTTGATAATGTCTTTTCTGCAGGAGTTCTGTATACCTTGCAACATTACTGCTCTCCATTGTTCCTAGGCCTCGTATTTGTGGAGAAGGAGTATGTCCAATATGCATCCTAGCCATAGTCGACCATATGCCTACTGAATCATCACTCTCGCTCGATTCGACTTTGTTGTTTGCAGCTACCTCATTAGGTACTGGCTGTAGTAGGGGACCTGTGTCATCCCCAGGTTGATAGCTTTGAAGCCCTTGCTCATAAGCTGGATTCGGTTGCATAATTTGGTGTGCAAATTGTCTGATACCATGCCGCATTAGCTAACCACGATTTTTGTAACACCTTGTGCATTTATACATTTTCCACTCCACTGGTCACTCTCTTACTGACCATATATAGCCTAACTGCTAGTTGTGCATTTGGAGTAATGTTGTTAGGCGGCGAGACTAACAGGCGTCGATCTCGAGGCGGCCAACACAACAACAAACAGTAAGCTAGACGCGAACTGCCGAGCGAACGCACGCTATGTCGAAGTGAAGGTAAGTAGAATTCAATAAACTAATAATACAAGAGTAGATACCTATGTCGAAGTGAAGGTAAGTAGAATAGTAAGACAAGGAATCGAAAGAGTCAAACTATCTACTTATATAGACTTCGAGCGTGTGAAAGGTCTACTCTAATAAGGAGTCACATGAGAAGGGAGTGGAGTGATTAGTGAGCGTCTTAGTCGGAAGGAACGGATTTAGTCATGGCAGATGACTGAAGATGAATAAGCCACGACGGAGTAAACGGAATTAGTAAAGGTGAATGAGTCATACAAGGAAAAGGTAAAATGAGTGAAATAAGGACGTAAGAAAGGAAAAGGAAAAGAAAAAGAAAAGAAAAAGAAGAATAAGAATGTTCGAGTCCTAACATCACCCCCCCTTCAAGGTTGGGCGTCCCGACCAACCGCTATATCCTTCCGATGTCGTGAATTTACGTATCGCACGAAGACTCTGCCGGGGTATTGACAATCTTCTTGGAGCGCCTGGATGCTTCCGATAGAACTCATCGACTGCTTCCTTCGCATTATCGCCAACGTCCGATTCGGGTTGCCAAGTTGCTTCGTCGTATCCGACCCACTTGATGAGGAATTGAAGCTTTCCTCTATGTAGACGCGAGTCGAGTATTTCTTCGACCTCGTATTCCTCTTCGTCGTCTACAAGGACCGGTGGAGGTGGTGGAGGTTTTTGCTGAGACTCGAAGGATGGTTCGACAGCCGGTTTAAGCAGGACCTCGTTGAAGACGGGGTGGACTTGCCTCCAAGTGCGCGGTAATTTGAGTCGATATGCGCTTGCCCCGACCTTTTCGACAATCTCGAAAGGGCCGAACCACTTGTCATCCATCTTCTTCGTCGGTCTTGTCGTCTTGATATTACGCCCATCAAGAAAAACTTTACTGCCCGCCTCGTATTCCATAGACTTTCCTGCATGACGATCATAGAAACGTTTCATGTCTTCGTTGGCCTTGACGAGGTTTGCTTGCGCGAGTTCATGAATACCCTTGACGTGTTTCGCGAATTCTTCGGCTGACATGTTTGAAGATGAAGTCCGAACGCCTGTGAAGCCTACTGGGTGCACTCCCGAGTTGACAAAGAATGGGGACAGTTTCGTTGCCGAGTGTTCGCGGTTGTTATATGCAAACTCTGCAAGCGCTAACCAGTCTGCCCAGTCCGATTGACGGTGGTTGACGTATAGCCTTAGGTATTGTTCGAGTTCTTGGTTAACTCGCTCTGTTTGGCCGTCGGTCTGGGGATGGTACGCCGTCGAGGGGTTACCTTCGATATGGAGGAGCTTGTACAGTTCCTTCATCATTTTTGCGTCGAACTGAACGCCTCGGTCGTGGATGATCTTCTTTGGCAGTCCATGTAGTCGAAAAACTTGGTCGCGGTAGATGCGTGCCATGCCCTCTGCTGTTAGTTTCGTCGTCGTTGGAATCGCATGAATCTGTTTGCTGAAGCGATCAACCACAACACATATCGCATTGAAACCATTGGACTCAGGGAGTTCTCCAATCAGGTCGACCGTGACAATCTGCCATGGCGCCTCCGGTACCTCGTTCGGGTGCAAAACCTTTGCCCTCGTCACTCGCAGAGCCTTCGTTCGTTGACAACGATCACAACCTCGCACGTAGTTCCGAACATCGACATACATGTTTGGCCACCAGAAGCTTCGGCTTACCATCGACACTGTCTTATTCGCTCCCGGGTGTCCCGCCAGCGTTGAGTCGTGACATTCCTTCATGACGACCTCTCTTACCGATGTTGGTATGAAGACGTTCCAGAACTTCTTCGAGCTTGTCGTCGACACCTTGACTGTTACTTCCTTCGACCACATGCCATCCTTGAGCACCAGTCCTGACGGTCTTTCCCCATCCTCCATGTCCTCCTGCGCTTTCTTGATTGTCTCGACAAGTGAGTCCCTGGATGTGTTAACCGCTGCTCGTACCAACCATTCATTCTTGATGAACGTAACATTTTCGTTATCGTGTTCGCCCTTGTCGTAGTCTGCACGTCGTGACAATAAATCCGCTTTTCCGAGCGTCTTTCCCGGCTTGTGTACGAGCGTGAAGTCAAACTCTGCCAAGTCAAGTCGCCAACGAGCTTGTCGTCGGTTCAGCTTCTGAGGAGCCTTGAAGTACGTCAGGTTCGCGTGATCAGTCCAGACCTCGAATGGTTGATTAGCCCCTTGGAGGTATTGACGCCATTCCTTCAACGCTTGAACAATGGCGAGCATCTCTTTGTCATAGATCTCGTAGTTCCGCTCAGCATCTAAGAACGTTGATGATCTATAAGCGACAACCTTCCATCTACCTTCTTGTTTCTGAAGAAGTACGCCTCCGGTTGCAAAATCTGACGCGTCAGCCTCGACACGGAAAGGGTCCTCATTATTTGGGATTACCAGGACAGGGGGGTTCGTCAACCGCTTCTTCAACTCCTCGAACGCCTTCTGCTGCTCCTCTCCCCACCTCCACTCTGTCTTCCCTGTCAATGACGTCAATGGTTTGACGACTGAACTGTATCCTTCGACGAAACGACGTAGCCAATTGCCTAGACCCAAGAATTGCTGTACCTCATGAACGTTCTTCGGAACTGGCCATTCCTGAACAGCGACTACCTTTTTCGGATCCATACGTACTTCGCCATTACCAATGATGTGTCCAAGGTACTTGACTGTGCTGACCTCAAACTCGCACTTCTGGGGTTTCAGGAAGAGTTTGTTCTTCCGGAGGATCTCGAAGACTCGTCTGGTTCGTTCGCGGTGCTCCTCCAGGGTATTTGAGAATATGAGTATGTCGTCGAGGTAAATGATGACAATGCCTTCATGGATCAAGTCTCGGAAAATGTCGTTCATGAATCCTTGGAAGGTAGCCGGCGCATTGCATAAGCCAAAGAACATTACCGTCGGTTCGAACAATCCCAGGTTCGTCCTGAATGCTGCCTTCCATTCATCGCCTTCACGGATCCGGATGTTGTAATATCCCCAACGGACGTCAAGCTTGGTGATGTACTTAGCGTCTTTGACCTTATCTATGAGCTCATTGATTAGCGGTAACGGGTACTTATTCTTGACTGTCCCGTCATTGAGCTTTCGATAGTCCTGGATCGCTCGCAAACTCCCGTCTTCCTTCTTGATAAAGAAGAATGGCGACGCCATTGGAGATTTCGACTGCCTGATACGTCCCGATGCAAGGTTTTCCTCAATGAATGCCTTCATCGCCTCTTGTTCCTTGGGCGACAGTGGGTACACCTTACAATCACTTGGCTTAAAATCCGGCTTCAGATCGATGGCGTGGTCCCACGTCCGATGATCAGGTAACCGTTCGAAAGACTCCTCGCTGAAGACGTCGGAGTATTCCTCGAGATACGATGGCCATTTCTTTGCTTCGTCCATCCTCACCCTTCGTACATACTCATCATCGATCTCCTCCTCCGACAACACACATCCGCACTCCTCAGGACAACGCGTAAAATCGATCTTTCCAATCTTCCAATCGATCTCGGGGTTATGTCTTTGCAACCAGTCATGACCGAGGAAGATGTTGGATGATGCCAGTGAGGTTACTGCCAGACGGAGTTCTTCTTCATGTTTTCCAAAGATCATGCGTACAATGACATACTCCTTGATCAAACCATTCTCGTTGCTCGTTCCGTCAGCATTGAAAACAGGTCGTGGACGAATGTACTTTTGTGTCGGAAAGTTATACCTTTTAACAAAACCTTCGTCAATGCAAGAGCCGGTGCATCCCGAGTCGATGAGTGCATGGGCGTCAATTAGATACTCATCTTGCTTCGGCGGTTCTAAGGTATCTACCTCGTCGTCCTTCGCTACCTGTGGGTGTACAATGCTGACGAAGGCATCAAGTTCTTGACCGCCTCTCCTCCTAACGAATTCCCCACATGTTACATCCTCTATCCCTTCGCGCCATACATCAGCCGCGCGCCTGCCAACAACATCCCATATTGCCTCAGTATCGTTCGCCTGGGCGACAACGTTCTCACGGTAAGGTTCACCCGTCACAACCTCATTTTTTGTAGCGGTTTGAATCCGCTCTTCCGCCCTCCATACATCTGAGTCGCCTCCTTGCGTACTCACTCTTCGAGCAAACAACTCATCATAGATGTCGAAATCATCGTCCTCTTCTGATTCGCTGGGTGTCACGTCGGATAGGACATTTCGAAGGTTAAAACCGCCTCGCATATTCGCATTTAGGTAGTGTACATCGGGGCGATTATATCTTAACGAACGCGACGAAAAGAGTCCTTTAGCCGTTTGACCAGTCGTTCCGACGTTTACGCCTGGTCGTCCTGAAAACCCTCACCATCAACTATCTCCTCCAGCTCAGTTGGCACTGCTCGCACGTCGACGCTTTCGAAGTCTGATTCCTTCGCATTGCCGAGTTCTTCGAGGAAAGCCAATCTGTCTTCTGGTTCGAGAGCGGCGATGATGGACCGTATTGCCTCACGACCGCGTGGACAATCTCTAATGAAGTGGCCGACCTTCCCACACTTGTAACATGCACGTCGGGCGCGTGCTTGGTTCATAGCAACGTCCATAGGCTGTCCCAGTCCTCCATACGTCACTCCCGTTGCATCACGACGATCCTGTTGAGGGAAAGGTGCCGTTGGCCTTGTCACTGCTTGGGGGTAGGGTCGGGCGAAGTTTTGTTGACGAGGAGGTGGTACCATTGGACGTTGTATTCCTCGACGTTGTTCATGAAGGTGCCTTATCTGGCGTTCAACGTTGTCTACCGTGATGGCCCGCCTCTTCCAATCATCATATGTCTGCGGCTCAGGATCGGTTCGCATCACGCCATCGATTACGGCTGCGTTAAGTGCCTTCTTCAGCTTGTCAATGAGGACGCCATCATGTTCTGGCTTCGTAAGTCCAGCATTTACTCGTTCGATGTCGAAGTCATTCAGGAACTCGCTAGCAGATATACTTTTCTGCCGCATTCCATCTAGCTTCTCGAAGGCCTTCTGGTGGCGGTTGGGGTCGACGAAGGAGGTATCTAATTCCTTGAGGAACGTCTTCCAAGTGTCCGTAATTAGGAATTGGCCAGTACTCGATGCTTCGTTAACATAGTTCTCCGCCCATGTCGCCGCTGATCCTTCCTTGAGGTAAGAGAGGACAAAGGTGATCTTGTCGTCGTCATCCTGGAAACTCGAGTTGTAAGCCTTGAAGTAGAGTAATACTTCGCGCCTGAAGTCAAGGTAATCTTTTCCACCCTCATATTGGCGTGGGGGTGCTACTCCCTTCTTCATCCCTCCGCCATTAACTTGACGTAACGCTAATGCGACTGCCGTTGCGATGATAGTGGCATCAATCGTAGGCTGTGCAGCAGGCGCTGACGTTGTCGGAACTGGGGGAGTCATTGACGGTTCTGGGGTTGTGGCTCGACTTTCGACTTCGGGGATTGGTTCTCGTGGTTCTGTGAAAGACAAGGATGTCGTGGGAGGTGGGGCTTCAACTGGAGTTGTGATGATTGGTGGTGGAATGTTCGATGAGCCTTCTTCAACGTTGAATAAGGAGATGTTTGCGTCGGGATTGGGTGCCCACGGAAACCAGCTTCCTTTTGCGTCTTGCGACTTCCAAACCTTCCGCGCGTCGTCCCAGATGAGGTCGTACGAAGTTCCGTGAAGGCGAGCTCGATAACACCTGTTAGTTTCGCTCCAACGGACTTGGGGAAGGGCGCGACGTTGCTCGTCAGTTAGGTCCACCTTGACGAACTGGGGGTGGGACTGGAATGGGTGTGTTCGAACGGGCCCGACCTCGGATGTTCGGCTCGTCGTGGAAATGAAGGACTACGCGAAAAACTCCCACGTAGATGACGAATGAAAGACTAGAAGAAGATTGTACTCGTCGCGTTACCCACGAGCACGTCAGATGACCTCCCCACCAGATACTAATGCGGAGTGCCACAATGACTTAATCGAATTCGAGTTTGATCTCGACTTCTTCAATCTTAACCTCGACTCTAGGGATGATCGGCTTAAGATGGTATCCTAGCCCTATAATAACGTAGTCTCCTTTCTTGTCCTTTCGCGTGATGACGTCGTTCGGGTCAAAGTCTGGGTGGAGCACAACGTCTTCCCAAGGGATGATGTAACGTTTGGGTTTCACGTAAGGACCACGGCGTTGGTTACGGGTACGGCGCTTAGGGGCCAGGGTGGTGTTGTTTTCGGAAACTACCGGAAACACGTCGGAGTCAATTTGATTACGACGGGCTAGATAGGGGTTGCTCGGATGAATCCGGGATGGGCGCGGTGGTAAACCGTCGACGTTAACTCCTTGCGTGGAGTAGCGATAGCGAGCGCGAACAAACGTTTACGCGGGCTAGAGGTGGGTCTTACTATTATGTTAGGCGGCGAGACTAACAGGCGTCGATCTCGAGGCGGCCAACACAACAACAAACAGTAAGCTAGACGCGAACTGCCGAGCAAACGCACGCTATGTCGAAGTGAAGGTAAGTAGAATTCAATAAACTAATAATACAAGAGTAGATACCTATGTCGAAGTGAAGGTAAGTAGAATAGTAAGACAAGGAATCGAAAGAGTCAAACTATCTACTTATATAGACTTCGAGTGTGTGAAAGGTCTACTCTAATAAGGAATCACATGAGAATGGGGTGGAGTGATTAGTGAGCGTCTTAGTCGGAAGGAACGGATTTAGTCATGGCAGATGACTGAAGATGAATAAGCCACGACGGAGTAAACGGAATTAGTAAAGGTGAATGAGTCATACAAGGAAAAGGTAAAGTGAGTGAAATAAGGACGTAAGAAAGGAAAAGGAAAAGAAAAGAAAAGAAAAAGAAGAATAAGAATGTTCGAGTCCTAACAGGATCAGCGGCAATATGGGCGGAGAATTATGTCAACGAAGCATCGAGTACTGGCCAATTTCTAATTGCGGACACTTGGAAGACATTCCTCAAGGAATTAGATACCTCCTTCGTCGACCCCAACCGCCACCAGAAGGCCTTCGAGAAGCTAGATGGAATGCGGCAAAAAAGTATATCTGCTAGCGAGTTCTTGAATGACTTCGACATCGAACGAGTAAATGCTGGACTTACGAAGCCAGAACATGATGGCGTCCTCATTGACAAGCTGAAGAAGGCACTTAATGCAGCCGTAATCGATGGCGTGATGCGAACCGATCCTGAGCCACAGATGTATGATGATTGGAAGAGGCGGGCCATCACGGTAGACAATGTTGAATGCCAGATAAGGCACCTTCATGAACAACGTTAAGGAATACAACATCCAATGGTACCACCTCCTCGTCAACAAAACTTCGCCCGACCCTACCCTCAAGCAGTGGCAAAACCAACGGCACCTTTCCCTCAACATGATCATCGTGACGCAACAGGAGTGACGTATGGAGGACTAGGACAGCCTATGGACGTCGCTATGAACTAAGCGCGTGCCCGACATGCATGTTACAAGTGTGGCAAAGTCGGCCACTTCATTAGAGATTGCCCACGCGGTCGTGAGGCAATACAGTCCATCATCGCTGCTCTCGAACCAGAAGACAGATTGGCTTTCCTCGAAGAACTCGGCAATGCGAAGGAATCAGACTTCGAAAGCGTCGACGTGCGAGCAGTGCCAACTGAGCTGGAGGAGATAGTTGATGGTGAGGGTTTTCAGGACGACCAGGCGTAAACGTCGGAACAACTGGTCAAACGGCTAAAGGACTCTTTTCGTCACGTTCATTAAAATATAATCGCCCCGATGTACACTACCTAGATGCGAATATGCGAGGTGGTTTTAACCTTCAAAATGTCCTATCCGACGTGACACCCAACAAATCAGAAGAGGACGATGATTTCGGCGTCTATGATGAGTTGTTTGCTCAAAGAGTGAGTGCGCAAGGAGGCGACTTAGACGTATGGAGGGCGGAGGAGTGGATTCAAACCGCTATAAAAAATGAGGTTGTGACGGGCGAACCTTACCGTGAGAACGTTGTCACCCAGGCGAATGATACTGAGGCAATATGGGATATTGTTGGCAGGTGCGTGGCTGATGTATGGCGCGAAGGGATAGAGGATGTAACGTGTGGGGAATTCGTTAGGAGGAGAGGCGGTCAAGAACTTGATGCCTTCGTCAGCATTGTACACCCACAGGTAGCGAATAACGACGAGGTAGATGCCTTAGAACCATCGAAGCAGGATGAGTACCTAATTGACGCCCATGCCCTCATCAACTCGGGATGCACCGGCTCTTGCATTGATGAAGGTTTTGTTAAGAGGTATAACTTTCCGACACAAAAGTACATTCGTCCACGACCTGTTTTCAATGCTGATGGAACAAGCAATGAGAGTGGTCTGATCAAGGAGTATATCATTGTGCGCATGATCTTTGGAAGACATGAAGAAGAGCTCCGTCTGGCAGTAACCTCACTAGTATCATCCAACATCTTCCTCGGTCATGACTGGTTGCAAAGACATAACCCCGAGATCGATTGGAAGATTGGAAAGATCGATTTTATGTGTTGTCCTGAGGAGTGCGGATGTGTGTTGTCGAAGGAAAAGATCGATGATGAGTATGTACGAAGGGTGAGGATGGACGAAGCGAAGAAATGGCCATTGTATCTCGAGGAGTATTCCGACGTCTTCAGCGAGGAATCCTTCGAACAGTTACCTGATCATCGGACGTGGGACCATGCCATCGACCTGAAGCTGGATTTTAAGCCAAGCGATTGTAAGGTGTACCCACTGTCGCCCAAGGAACAAGAGGCGATGAAGGCATTCATTGAGGAAAACCTTGCATCGGGACGTATCAGGCAGTCAAAATCTCCAATGGCGTCGCCATTCTTCTTTATCAAAAAGGAAGATGGGAGTTTGTGAGCGATCCAGGACTATCAAAAGCTCAATGATGGGACAGTCAAGAATAAGTACCCGTTACCGCTAATCAATGAGCTCATAGATAAGGTCAAGGATGCTAAGTACATCACCAAGCTCGACGTCCGTTGGGGATATTACAACATCCAGATCCGTGAAGGCAATGAATGGAAGGCAGCTTTCAGGACGAACCTAGGATTGTTTGAACCGACGGTAATGTTCTTTGGCTTATGCAATGTGCCGGCTACCTTCCAAGGATTCATGAACAACATTTTCCAAGACTTGATCCATGAAGGCGTTGTCATCATTTACCTCAACGACATACTTGTATTCTCGAATACCCTGGAAGAGCATCGCAAGCGAACCAGATGAGTCTTCGAGATTCTGTGTAAGAACAAGCTTTTCCTAAAGCCGCAGAAATGTGAGTTCAAGGTCAATACTGTCAAATATCTCGGCCACATCATCGGCAACGGCGAAGTACGTATGGATCCAAAGAAGATGATCGCAGTCCAGGAATGGCCAATTCTGAAGAATGTTCATGAAGTGCAGCAGTTCTTGGGTCTAGGCAATTGGCTATGTCACTTTGTCGAAGGATACAGTTCGGTCGTTAAACCATTGACGTCATTGACAGGGAAGGCAGAGTGGAGGTGGGGAGAGGAGCAGCAGAAGGCGTTTGAGGAGTTGAAGAAGCAGTTGACGAACCCCCCCATCCTGGTAATTCCAAATAATGAGGACCCTTTCCATGTCGAGGCTGACACGTCAGATTTTGCAACCGGAGGCGTACTCCTTCAGAAGCAAGAAGGTAGATGGAAGGTTGTCGCTTATAGATCATCAATGTTCTTAGATGCTGAGCAAAACTACGAGATCTACGACAAAGAGATGCTCGCTATTGTTCAAGCGTTGAAGGAATGGCGTCAATATCTTCAGGGAGCTAACCAACCGTTTGAGGTTTGGACGGACCATGCCAACCTGACATACTTTAAGGCCCCCCAGAAGTTGAATCGTCGACAAGCCCGATGGTGACTTGATTTAGCAGAGTTCGACTTCACCCTTGTCCACAAGCCAGGAAAGACACTTGGAAAAGCTGACCTATTATCACGACGTGCAGACTATGACAAGGGCAAACACGATAACAAAGACGTCACCTTTATCAAGAGCGACTGGTTAGTCCGAGCAATGATCGAGACGTCAAGGGATGCATTAATGGAGAGGATCAGAGAGGCTCAGAAGGAGATGAGCGAAGAAGACAAGCCATCAGGACTGGTGATGAGGGATGGAGTGTGGTCGAAGGAAGTAATGATCAAGGTGTCGACAACAAGCTCGAAGAAGTTCTGGAACGTCTTCGTACCAACATCGGTAAGAGAAGTCGTCATGAAGGAATGTCACGACTCGACGCTGGCAGGACACCCGGGAGCGAATAAGACGGTGTCAATGGTAAGCCGAAGCTTCTGGTGGCCAAACATGTATGTCGATGTTCGGAACTATGTGTGAGGTTGTGATCATTGTCAATGAACGAAGGCTCTGCGAGTGACGAGGGCAAGGGTTTTGCACCCAAACGAGGTGCCGAAGGTGCCATGGCAGATTGTCACAGTCGACCTGATTGGAGAACTCCCCGAGTCCAACGGTTTCAATGCGATATGCGTTGTGGTTGATCGCTTCAGCAAACAGATTCATGCGATTCCAATGACGACGAAACTAACAGCAGAGGGCATGGCACGCATCTACCGCGACCAAGTTTTTCGACTACACGGACTGCCAAAGAAGATCATCCACGACCGAGGCATTCAGTTCGACGCTAAGATGATGAAGGAATTGTACAAGCTCCTCCATATTGAAGGTAACCCCTCGACGGCGTACCATCCCCAGACCGACGGCCAAACTGAGCGAGTTAATCAAGAACTCAAACAATACCTAAGGCTATACGTCAACCACCGTCAATCGGACTGGGCAGACTGGTTAGCGCTTGCAGAGTTTGCATATAACAACCGCGAACACTCAGCGACGAAGCTGTCCCCATTCTTTGTCAACTCGGGAATGCACCCAGTAGGCTTCACGGGCGTTCGGACTTCATCTTCGAACATGTCAGCCGAAGAATTCACGAAACACGTCAAGGGTATTCATGAACTCGCGCAAGCAAACCTCGTCAAGGCCAATGAAGACATGAAACGTTTCTATGATCATCACGCAGGAAAGTTGATGGAATACGAGGCGGGCAGTAAAGTTTTTCTTGATGGGCGTAATATCAAGATGACAAGACCGACAAAGAAGATGGATGACAAGTGGTTCGGCCCTTTCGAGATTGTCGAAAAGGTCGGAGCAAGCGCATATCGACTCAAATTACCGCGCACTTGGAGGCAAGTCCACCCCGTCTTCAATGAGGTCCTGCTCAAACCGGCTGTCGAACCATCCTTTGAGTCTCAGCAGAAACCTCCACCGCCGCCACCTATCCTTGTAGACGATGAAGAGGAATACGAGGTTGAAGAAATACTCGACTCACGTCTACATAGAGGAAAGCTTCAATTCCTCATCAAGTGGGTCGGATACAACGAAGCAACTTGGCAACCCGAATCGGACGTTGGAGATAATGCAAAGGAAGCAGTCAATGAGTTCTATCGGAAGCATCCAGGTGCTCCAAGAAGATTGTTGATACCCCGGCAGAGTCTTCGTGCAATACGTAAGTTCACGACATCGGAAGGATATAGCGGTTGGTTGGGACGCCTAACCTTGAAGGGGGGGTGATGTTAGGACTCGAACATTTTTCTTTTTCTTTTTCTTTTTCTTTTTCTTTTCCTTTCTTATGTCATTGTTTCACTCATTTTACCTTTCCTTGTATTACTCATTCACCTTTACTAATTCTGTTTACTCCGTTGTGGCTTATTCATCTTCAGTCATCTGTCATGACTAAATCCGTTCCTTCCAACTAAGACGCTCACTAATCATCCCATCCCCCTCCCCATGTGACTTCTTATTAGAGTAGACCTTTCACACGCTTGAAGTCTATATAAGTAGATAGTTTGACTCTTTCGTTTCCTTGTCTTTCTATTCTACTTACCTTCACTTCGACATAGGTATCTACTCTTGTACTAATAGTTTATTGAATTCTACTTACCTTCACTTCGACATAGTGTGCGCTCGCCTGGCAGTTTGCGTCTAGCTTACTGTTTGTTGTTGTGTTGGCCGCCTCGAGATTGACGCTTGTTAGTGTTATGAAAATTGTGGTTAGCTAATGCGGCGTGGTATCAGACAATTTACACACTGAATTATGCAACTGAATCCAGCTTATGAGCAAGGGCTTCAAAGCTACAGACCTAGGGAAGATACAGGTCCGCTACTACAGCCAGTACCTAACGAGGTAGCTGCAAACAACGAAGTCGAATCGAGCGAGAGTGATGATTCAGTAGGCATACGGTCGACTATGGCTAGGATGCATATTGGACATACTCCTCCTCCACGAATACGAGGCCTAGGAACTATGGAGAGCAGTAATGTCGCGAGGTATACCGAACTCCTGCAGAAAAGACGTTATCGATGAGGTGCAACCAGACATCTAGTTCACGAGAGTCTGGTGTGCAGTAATTGCTACTTGGCATACCAACGCAGCTGGGTTCTTTCGGAATGGCTCCTCAAGAATTTTGTGGAATGGTTAGTGGTGAAGGAGGCAGCCGATGTCGAGATTCAGCACAGGCCTGGACCTTCGGAAACAACAGAAGATCAACCATTGCCGAACCGCGGAATGAGCGCATACGATCACGAAGTAACCATATGGCTCAGCGATAGGGATATGTATGCAATGAAGGTCTGTGTGAGAGCTTGGATCAATCAGCATCGTCACCAGACCTTATGCCCTTACATCGCAGTGGAAGTCGATTGGCCAGTATACTTGATACCACCCTCGGACATAATCGAACTCTCGGAAGAAGCAATTGAAGGATTCCTAAAGGCTTGGTGAACATCAGATACAGGGGTTATTACAGTTGACGAATGGCACAGACCTCGACACATCGGTCAGCGATTCAGGTTAACGACGGGCACCGGACTACAGCTATCAGACATTGCAATAGCAGCGAGGCACATTAGGCTGGAAGCCTATTTTACACAGCCGCCAAGATTAACCTCAGAAGATCAGCAAGCATTGCCGGTCGCGAATCCCGAGATCATGGCCAGCCCCATGATCACCGATTAGCGGCAGAAGCTCGGCCGAGATAACGGAGCAGCCTGGAAGCATGTGCTCGGCAAACCAAGGAAGGATCAGTGGGAGGATCGGCGGAAAGGATTAACATGTGATAAGCGATGGGATCGGAAGAAGCATGGAAGAAGCTTCGGAGCAACGGAGGTTAGAAGGAAGCCTACCTAATCTGGAAGGAAGTATTCGGAGTGGACACAGGTGATGTCACTTTATTTTATGTCGACACAAGGGCGGTAGCAACTTGGTGCTAGGACTTGGTGTCGACACAGGTGGGTAGCAACTCACGCTGAAACATACTGTCCTGTCCAATGGTGAGGCGGTTCCAGTAGCAGTAGGTAGCAAGTAGTGAATAGTATAAAGTCTATATAAATGCCAGCTGAGCGGGGCATTGTCCCTCAGTAAAATTATTTTGTACTCTCAATCATAACTGTACCCCTTTGATTGAAACTCTGCTCTACTAGTAATTCAAGCTCGAGCCCTTAGCTTGCTTATTATTAGTACATCTAAAACCTTTACTACTCTACTCTCCAAGCTACAATAGTACGAAAGGAGGAAGCAGGGACTTGTTCTGGTACGCTCGGACTAGCCACTTCGTCCGAGAATACCAATCCTAACAGTTAGTCTCGCCGCCTAACAAGTCGGTTCCGAGTCTCTCAATTCAAATCTTGAACTTGGGACTGATAAGACGGGTTGCTGAGCCTTCCTTTGCGAGGTCGTCTGGGTGGCTCAGGCGTCCGATCTGCTATCCTTGGCGATCTCCAAACATTGTAAGTCTTCCTCTGGCAGAATTCAAATACGTGAGACTGCGAGAGACCATTCCACTTCAATTTAGGTCAATCCGCACTGGGTTCCACCGTTACAATGCAGATTACCATGGAACATGTGTCACATGCAGGATTTTGGACTTAGCGTGTTGATGCTTCTTACACCGTAAAAGATTATTTCAGTTGCTATTCCCTTGATGATGGACATTAGGAAACACTATCACCTCTGTCTATATTGATAACACCCATAACATTAGTGTCTGCTGTAATACTTTCCCTATACACTCACTACAATTATAAACCAGGAGAGTCATAGTCATCACTTGACAATACTGATTGATATACAATTCTGATATGACAAGCGAGGCCTGACTGGGATCAAGATCAGCTCAAACCAAGAGCATTGTAGGGAATTCAAGGCTGCTTGCATTTGCTATGATAAGGAAGAGTTATTATGGATAGTTGATGGAGCATCTATAAATGATCAGGCTTTATAAATGACTCAGGCATTGGCAATACAGGAGTTCGATTGGGATTCTCGAGCACATACTATCATACAGAAAATCTCACCTTATTCTTCTTTCACCTTCATGAATCAAGTTGGCCTCCAAAGAATGCATGGGATCCCAGTGTTTCCTACGATGAATGCATACTAGACATGATTTTGCTTGGAAATATTTGCTCGTTGTGCCGACTAGGAGCAAGAGTGCTTGGCAACCACAAGAATTCTTAATGATGAGCAGCTATCAGTTGGCAAAATGGATACAATTGATAAAATCTTCACTTGTGGGTATTAGATCATCGCCTTAAGACACAAACAACGGAATGAGCAGTATCTTCCCAAGAAATCATGAGTCACGGCACCATGATCCAGTCAGTTGAGAAACAGCACTGGAAATGAACTTGTGAGATTTCTCATCCCTTTTCAAAACTCTCCTATGGAATCGGAAGATGTTAATCTGGGAAAAGAATAATGGCAAGAACATTCAGGTTCTTGATCGACGATTCAAATGGCGTCAGAACAAGATCAACTGATGGATTCTCCGAATCCCAACCCCGGCCCTTTGATGACCGTCTGGTTTGTGCTGGTGATGCGGACTGATAGTCGGTTTCCTAGACTCGAAGACCTGAACAATAGACTTTAGGGTAAAAGACTCTCATAATTTTAACATCCAAACTCACCTTGCGTCGAGCGAGGCCAGTCTCCAGACTTTTTTTCATACACCTACAATGGATGCTTCGATGCCTGTGAGACATCTCTCTCGATTTGATAGAGTTTCTGGTGATGAGACAGGTGTTTCAAAGCTGAAAAATCGTGCTTCAAGTTCGACGACCAATCAATGCTTTTACAATCGAAAGAAAATAGAATACATAGCTTCAAGTTCAGCCCTGTTACATCTCGCACAAAAACATCTCAAGAAGAACAAGAAAACAAATCAGGGAATGTCGAGAATACATCTAAGTTGAAAGATCATCATCAGCCAAAAGGAACGGTATAGATGGATATACCTGTGGATAGTTGAGTACGGAAGAAAGGAACGAAGGGAAGGGAAGACGGGTGTCCTCATGGGAGGGAAAAGAGAAACCGAGCAAGAAAGGTAGGCTCGAACAAGAAAGCGGAAATAGAGTGCTCGAATATAAATTAAAATCAAATTGGAAAGAAGCGTCGGGTCAGATGGTAAAACAACATCAAGGAAGGTCAAATGTGTAGTTAGGAAAGAAGACAAAATATGAAGCAAGAATGAGGAAACAAGAAATGAAATCAAGCAAAGATCGTGAGTCATGAGCTTCTATGTACGAAAAGCGGTTTGCATAGTTAGAGATTACAAGCCTCCCCATACTGCGATACCTCCAGCGCCATACATACCAGCACTATCCTCCACCCACTCGTTTGCTGCACGTCGCCGTTCACTCGATCCAATGGAGAGAACACTTATTCCGTCTTTTTGCTGCGTCTTCGCACGGTGCTGGCTAAACTGCGCCGCCAGTGCCTCAAGCTTTGCTTTCTCCTCTGCCTTCTTGCGCCTTTTCTCTTCGGCCTTTGCGGCCTTCTTGATATCACGCGCATCGGCCCAACTAGATACGATACTCGCGTTATCTACTGAACCATTGAAAGATGGCGCTCTGTTTGTGTTCTCGAAGGTAAGAGAAAGAGGCGAATCGCCTGGGGAGGGTGTTGGACCGTTCATTTTCTTTGACTTAATGCGAGACTTGAAGAAGCCTCCTCCTACTGGGCTGCGCCTACCACCGCTCGCACGTTTCTCCACGGTACCATTTGAGACGCCGGAGGTGACGCTCGCTGCGAAAGTCAACGTGTTCGGTGATGGTGGAGGTCCGCTTGTCGTTCCAGGTGGCGAAGAAGTAGGTGTAGGCGATTTATGTAGAGTACGATGTTGCGGAGCCTTCGCATCCTTGATCATAAGTCCATCGCGTGGAAGACATATGTCTGTCCAGCCTGTTCGTCCCTCAACCTCTGGTTCGACGATATCAATGAATTGCACATTTCCATTATTGTAACCGTCCACCTGTGCATACGCATAACTATTGGAGCGAGGACGAGTGGCACCAAATCCGTTCAGCCGTCCAAACATCGCGCTGCTAGTGCTAGCTGTGGAAATGCTATGATTTGTGCTGGTACTCATACGGCTGTCCTGTGATGACGCAATTCTCATGGATGGCGCCGAAGGAGACAAAGGCGACGGCGATGAGACGGGCTGGTATTTATTCATACTACCCTGCCGAGTCAAAGTGATCTCATCAGAACTATTGAGTTCGCTGACACCATAGCTATCAAACGACGTTTGGTGGGGTGTGTCTTCCCCAGCCGGCGTAAGCAAAGGCGGAGAATCCGGAGTCAAAGGCGATGGCCTCGTACTTCGACTGCTTGAACTTCCTCCCGCGTAATCGCTGTCATCTGCCGTCAATGAGTTCTTCCGCATGAGACTGGACTTCGATGCAAATGGCAAAACCGGTGTCGCTGCACCAGCACTAATCGGAGATGGCGATGGCGTGGAGTTTGCTGCATACATAGAAGCAGTCGTGACTAGCAGACTAGACCTTGGAGACGGATTGATGGAGGATTGCGGTGAGTGGGGAGGAGAAGGGGGTGGTTGTGGTACCTGAGGAATAGCAAGATCTGCCAGAGCTGAATAGGCCTTTCTACGAACAGGAGACAAACTGGCTGTTTCGACCTCCACAGAGAGCGTATCTCGTTCTTTGCCTTTCTCGGACTCCCGCCTAAGTTCCTCGTCAATGTCCATCTGAGGTGATCTTGGAACGGGACTCAGTACAGAAGGTGACGTTGGAGGAGGCATACGAGGTGAGAGTGGCAAGGGAACTGAGTTTGGAATAATAAGAGCTGGAGGATGTGGATCAGTAGAACTATCAGGTGTCTGATCCAGTTCCGCGTCACTGCTGCTATCGCCATCTGCAGCTTGTAGCGCCATGTAGATGCTATCCATACTCAGATTCACCGAGTGTTTGATACGTGATGATCGAGTTGCTGATGCAGATGCCGCAGTCGGCGTGGCAGTCTCAGCGCGATTTTCGCCACTCTCGCTGTCGTCTTCCGTTTCGATTCCACTCATCTCGCTCTCACCCTCGCCATCGAGATCAGCATCATCATCAACATCAGATTGCACGTCCTCGGGCCACATCGCCTGGCTATTCGCATTGCGTTTCGGTCGCACACCTGTCACACATAAATCACGAAACGGGAAAAGGGACAAAAAAGCGGAAAAAAAAATTGATATTAGTCAATTATCTAAAATCTGCGTTGAGGAGATAGAAGCTGTGCTGGAGTACCATTTGTTCTCGCATTCATATCTCCTTCTGCTCCCACAAGTATCTTTCCAAGCTCCGCATTCCTAACCGTTCCTCCACCCGCACCTGATCCTGAATAGGGCGTGTAATTCATACCACGTAGGTCAGACATGCCTCGTGCTCGCGCAGCAAGTGCTTGTGCCTCGGAATTACTACGATCGCGGTCAGTAGGTCCGCCGCCTCCTCCTCCACCTCCACGTGGAGGAGCGCCGCTACCTCCGCCCGCGTTTGAATTACCACGTGCACGGCCAGTGTTACGCCTGCTAGAGGCCATAACGGCTTTCAGCGCCCTGCATAGCAAAGTAGTGAATCAGATCGATTTTCAAGACAAGACAGATGAAACTGTGAGTACCGAATCTGCAAACTCTGGCATCCACATAGCGTTGCGACCTCGTACACTCCAACGCTAGTTGTGGGTGCGAGTGCGCGGTGCATTGCATGACGTACAAGACGTTGCAAATGTTGCAGGCTATACGAAGAGCTCAGCAGGAGCAACTGGCTCAAAACAGCCGGGGCGTGTTGTAGAGGTGTTAACAAGGCTAGCGTATACACGTATTGCAAGAGAGCCATGGAGACCGCATAAGGTTCACCAAGCATTAACGCGCGGGGCATCATGCGAGGATCGGGTCGTGCATCAGGTTGCTGCCCGACAATCAACGGCACAGGGGCAGGGATGAGCTCGCCGTCTGGTGGAAGAAAAGGAGCTGCATTAGCGCTCGCTAAGAGCTCTGGGGACCCTAATATGGCACGGTTAGCCTGATCCTGCAGTAGACGCCTTTGATCGCGGAACCAAGGCCAACGAGATTCCAGCAAACGCCTTGAGCAAGGGATGCGACGACCATCATCACACACAACCTCGAAGTCTGCGAATAAACCCTCTTCAAGCGCTGCCAGACCCAACTCCTGTGATCGTTCGTCAAGTTGTCGAGGCGGTGGCTGATAGATACCAAACGCCTCAAGGTCGAGCACCGCGACGTCATCCCAAGCAAGTAAGCGCCTATTGTAGTCCTCGACGAGCGACCCTTGCCTATTCCCGAAGATAAGCAAACTGCTTGTACCCTTGGCTGGTGAATTCCATAGGGCAGCACGAAACCAGGAACCTGTAGAGAGGGCTGCCCCTGGATCAAGTCTCGACCAGGCCATGGTCGTAAGGTCCAATGCCCATATCGAGTAAGATTGATAGGAGTGTGCCAGGTACGTTCCCGCGAAGATAAGATGGTTTCCGCAGATTGCTCCCGTGGGGAAACGTAAACCAGGGGGTAGGACCGTACCCGACATCGCTGCCGACCGGTCGTTCACATCAAATTCACTCACAGAACCCGCTTTGGGGGTGAATACCTCCAGCTCACGTTTAACGTCTGTGAACTAGATTACAACAATAAAGTAAGAATTAACTTAAGACTCTGGACAATATATACCACGTACGTTGTAATTACTATAGAGGAAGATTTCATTTGGGGATTCATCTGTCACCTCCGTCGAGTATGGTAGATGAACAAGATTTTCCGAAGGAGTATACTCTCCTTTGCTGCTCGGCGGCCTCTTCTCGACATTGAATCTCCCACCGAGCGGACCTAAGCTTGATTCTGCATTATGCGCAGTACGATCTCCTGCATTCTCACGCGCAGGATCTCTCACACGTAGCTGCGCAGCAACAGCTACCGATCGGTATGTTCCCGCATGACGTGGATACGGCTTCCTTGAAGCCCAGCGTTTTGCTCGAAGATCATACACGCAAATGTCATCGAGCCAAGCATTTTGTAGATCCTGTCCACCGATGATGTACAGTCGTGAGCCGCTCACAGAGCTCAGATGAGCATAACGCGCGCGAGGGACAAATTCGTTACGCGTATCATTCGTGGTTGCGATGGGGTCAATGGGATCCACAGCTCCGCCTTCTACTGCAGGACTGTGAGGTTCAGCAGGAAGCCATCGGAAGGTTGAGAGATCGAGAAAGCGAACGTCATTGAGGACGACGAGATCGTCAGAAGACGCAGCATCGGGCTTGTGTCCCATACCACCGAAGATAATCAAAAAATTTTGCCCTAGGATGAGAACAGTATCAGTCAACAGAATTCTAGATAGCTCCGATAACTCGAAAAAAAAAGCCACTAAAGAACCGCATGTACACGAAGCACGTCAATGCATCACGCGTCTACCATGCACGTATTAATGTTTGCATTTTCCGGATTTTCCTTGCAATGGTCTTGGTTCATCCTCACGACAAGTGGCCCTCGGACCGCATGAAGTAATACCCTCCCGTGAGGAGCGCGCAATAACTGTGCCTGATTCCCCAACGCAGAGTTGACGACGAAACGCGCGAAACTATGACCAAGCTCAGAAGAAAGTTACCGTTCCCTGCCCGAAGTATCGCATCCCATTACAAACAGAAAAATTAACCATATTTAGCACGCGTTCTCTACCCGCAAACACCGAAAGGCCAAACGTACGCGCTAAATGCGCTAGCGCGTCGTACCAAGAAAATTAGAAGTTCAGAAGAGGAAACACGAGCTCACATGAGTCTGCACTGTGGAAATATCGCGCTCCCGGGATATCGTCGCCAGGGAATGGCGGAATCTTGGTCCAGACAAAGGTCTCCAGGTCGAAGACATGCAGATCAGAAACCATACGACGTTCGGCAACCAAGCGACCACCGAAAAGGTACATTTTATCACCGACGATTGTGGTTGATGCGCCGACCAGTTTGGGTGGGACTGTGCCCGACGTCTTGCGCGACGAGGTCGTGAGGTCGGAGACGGAGTGCATGGCGTCTCTGTATCAGTCCGGTTGCTTGGTATGAAATGAGTGATGGGTTGCGACAGATAATAGAGACGGCAGTGAGTGGCGTGCACCGGCAGCGAGAGCAGCGTCACAGACGACGCGCTCAACGTTGACCACAGCGACAAGGAGGAGAGGAGAGAGGTGTGAATGAAAGGAGAAAGAGGAGGCGGAAGACGAATTTCAGCTAGGGCAATGGCAATATTATACAGATGCACGTGGTTGGATTAACGTTTGATAGCCATATCCGGTAACTGTTTATTACTTCATCAGAAATTCTGTCAAGAAGAATTCTTTCAGTTACCATCTTAGACATACCCATGACAAATACTTGAGTTATGTCATAATATAACCCAGAGAACGAACGCACCGGAGCCGCTATGATCGAAATTTTAGTGGTCATGCATTGAACACAACATTCCTGCTGTCAAGCAACTCCTCGTCCTACATTTCTTTCTTGCAATCGCGGATCCAATTTCAGTGATACATTATACACATGTTCTCCTAGAGTTGTCCATGTGCTCTTGCTTACTTCCTCACTTACCCCGTTACAGCACCTTACAGCTCACTCATCAGAAAAAGGTCAGAGACCGCATTCGCACGCGGACCCTTCTTGACTTCCCTGGGCTCGGCAGCTTTATCTACTCATTCGCGGCTTTCGCGTCTTTCCGTGCCCCAGCATGCTCCCCAATTACGGCCAAATGCCGAGAGATCCAAGATACTTCCGATGTCGAGGCGAGGCTATTAACCTAAACTATTCAAGAGGCTGTCCTTGTTGGCTCCTGTTGGCTCTCTTTGCGCGCCCCCCTGGCAGTTCTGATCAGAACAACTTTCGCGAGTTTTGACTCTCATGGATTTCAGCTGAAAGATAACGCGCGCGAATTTCCCAGACGCGAATGAAAAGGCCTCCGTTCTTGATCTTCTGCACTCCAGCTTTTTCCCAGTTCTATCGTCTCCCATTGGCCTTCGAAGTCTTGAAAGAATACTGTCCTTTCGCAGTAACCTTGGACTCTGTCGCTTATCATATTCCAGACTTTTCTACTTCTGGGATAATGATCACCATCCATATCCGTCATCTTTACTCTATCCAGTTGTCTTTACTGTTTGTTCCAAGGTACGATGCCCCAGCGTTCCGTCAATGCACGAGATACTAATCAATTCTCCTCCTACACTTGGCATTTGGGTGTCATCAACGCTTTGGATTAATACTTGAACTCAAGGACTTGACTACAAAAAATGTTTGTAGCTTTCCCCCAAAGAAATTTGGTATGTTGAACATTATTGCTTCTAGTGAAGCGTTGTCATTCGTCACCACGTGTCAGATACATCTTTCCCTCGTTCGTCCCCTTCTCTCCTCATTCGCTTCTCCCGCTCGTCTTCTGCACGTACTGGCGCCTTCCGTTCCCTCGTTATCTGGATTCACAACTGGTAAACTTTCTACAGTTTCAGCTTTGGCAAAATGGCGCCATTTCATTCTGACTAAAGTCTCTCTCCGCCACTGGATTTGTCTTTATACAACCAATTCTCTTATCGAGAAAATCCATTGATCTTCAACTTCTCTTCTAAATGTGTGCTCAGCACCAGTCTACTTCCCAGTGCTGTTACCGGGAGGGCAGATCTCGGTCCCGCTCCCATCTTGATGAATCAGATGGATTCAGCCTTCTTTACATCTATCGGCAACTATTTTGGATGCTGAGTCTCAGATGCACTTAGCGTACGTCTTCTGCTGAATACAATATATGGGCGTGTGAGCCGAAACTCAATGATTCGTCGTGCTTTTCTGTTCCGCGCTGCTGTGCACTTCATAATCTTTGAGACGCAGAACATATGGTCTTTCGGATAAACGGATTTTAGGCAGATCAAGGGTAAAGTGATTGTATTCTCCGTTAGGATCCTTGTAACGAGCTATCGGGGGATCCGTCGGGAAGGTCCATTTCGTACGTGCCGACCGAAACCAGGTGCGCAGGTCGGTCATTTCCAAGTTTCGATCCCAGATGCTCTGCACTCCAATCCTATTTCTCTCGTTCATTAGCTTTACAATATATTGTCGTTCTGGACGAAAACGACAGTACTTCGCCACGACGATTTGACATCTTAGGGTCCACGATTCAATGCTGAAATACATGAAATTTAATACTTCACTTCAGATCTATAAGATACGCTGAAATCAGGTTCGAAACAGCAGCTGATCTCACAACAGGTTGGAGAGCCTAGATCTACTGCCCCTCCTCCTAGACCCATATATCAATCAAGAAGATATCAGCGATGTTAGATCCTTCTGGACGTCGAAGGAGTAATAGTGAATCGCCAATACATCTCGAAGCTCTGCCAGTTACAAATCAAGAAGGAAGACTTGGGCGAGCTGCCCGAGAGGTTTCGATTGCGATTTGCGAGATCAGCTGTGAGTAGGGAAGACTCTCAAATGGAGATTGTTTGGCAAGCGGACATTCGTAGGTTCTAAGCAAAGATATGAAGAAAGGCTCTCTCAAACATCATCCTACAGTACGCCTGAAGGCAGTGGCGGCCGCACGTCATATTATACCTTTCTTTTTGAGTTCACTGCCGCCGGTCCCGAGGGACCTCGGATATGCATAGACAGAATTGCTCAGGAGAGACTCTGACCGGCACTAGAGAGAGTCGGGAGAAGAGCAGTATCGCCCGCCGTTGCTTTATTGGAAGATATGCAGTATAGCTTAGCTAGTCCCTATCACAAGATGTATCTCACGCTATGCCAGTATGAGAATCCAGATTGCGCATTGTATGTGAGAATCTGTAGAGTCTGTAGAGTCGTGTGCGTTTGAACGAAAGACGCCAATGTCTCTAGACACGAGTGAGTTCCTCTGATACGGCAAAAGGCGAATGGTCACCAAAATAGTCAGCGAATAAGAATTGCACGGAAAGACGGAGTGACACGAGCATTGAACAGCAAATATTGGCTATATACTTATATGTATGAGGAAGATACTGTGAAGGTGACCCTTTCGATACACATGCAGAAAGCATGGTAGGTATGCATTAAGTGACCAGGCCGCTGGAACGCGATGTATGGAAGAGTTGCGACGGACGAGCCTTGTTCCTGGTGTTCCTGGTCCTCATTCCTTAGCCGACACAGCACGATATTAAAACGTCTACTTATCGCCGTCGACAAGGTGTGATTCATGCGCCTGTTGGGCTGGCATATGGTACGCTGATCCACAGAAATATAGCACGGCATCAGTATCTGGACGTCCCGATCCGTTGAGACATAAGATAATGGCTCGGTAGGGTACGCGTAAAAACGTAATTAACGGAGATAGGAAGAAGACGAGAACTGATCAACAGTACAGCTTTCGTAAGTATCTTTTTGAGCGTATAGAGAAGATACAAGCTAGAATGTTCCAGTGACGAAGAGATCGGAATACCGGGCTTCGCATTTTCTAGATCTCTGTAGCAGAGTTCATCAATGATAACACCGCGGGGCTTCGGGTAAGATGGAAAGCTAAAGCGCTGCAAGACCAGGCTGCACCTCGTTACATTAGAGCACGACCTTGATGGTGGACCACATCATATCCGTTTTGCATGCGGAAGCGGTGTAAAAATACACAGCTCGAGGCACAAGATCTTCTTAGTGCACTTACCAGGAAATGCGTGAGGGAGGTAATCTTCTTGTTAATTCACGAATGACGTTTGGCGTAGCTGAGTAGCTTGCACAGGGGAAGGCTGAAAAGGCGTAAGGTCAAGACATGCTTCAAGTATTGTCGGTTTATGTATGCAATCGTATCTTCGGGTGCAGTTTCAGTACCAATGCTGTCGAGCTCTCCTGTAAATGCACCAAAAGCATATCAGATGAAAATGTACTGTAAATTTGGTATCAAATGAGCGCTCGGAGAAATTGCACAACGTACTTTTGTAATCACGCCACGATCCGGGAAACCAAGCTGAGAGTCATTCCAAATGCGGTATCGCACGGACAAATCTGATAATCAGATGTATGCCTTGTATAGAGAGGGACAGTAGAAAGATTCAAGAGATGATAGGAGGTGAACAAACGCCGGAAGGGACTGAAGATCGCTATATTACCCTGATATACTGTCGGATCTTGTCAAGACACTCGCACGTTCTCACTTCACTTTGGCTATGTAGGTACTCGTTATTCTAATCAAGGCCAATCCCAAGACGACAACTCACCATGCGAATTAGCCAGCCATCAAGCGAAATGAATCCAAAATTGAGAATGCTTTATGGGCGGACCAGCAGGCCGCAGAACAGATGGTTTAGTGGAGTGGGAATGCGGAAGGGGTTGTCGCTCAGCGGTGTTATATGTATAGAGGCTTGGGACCGCGGGCTGTGCTTTTACATACTTCCATTCTGCTGTTGCCCAGGAAACTGAGCATGCAAGTAGTGGAAGATATGTCCGCAGCTGAACGCTTGGATCACATCGGTATCTGCTTCCAAGGAGGAAATTATCTTGACTCAGGTTACAGACACTTCTGAAAAAGAAAGAGAAGACCAGGCTGGAGAGCGAAACGAAACGAGTCAGATCTCGAAAGAGACGTTGTGATGTTCTACACAAAAGGACTTTTTGGTCTACTAGTATATATGACTCGTGTACACAACGTGAGGATCCAGAAGAACAATGGGAAATCAGACAACTGGCGCTCAATCGGGAACTGTGAAAGGAAATACACGTGATGAGATAGTTGCATAAGCGGTGGCTGTTCTGCATACCACAATCTCAAGCACAGCGAGTCCTGCTGCCAACAACCTCCCAACGACTGTCCCACTCTTTCTTTCTCACCACCACCACCTTCGCCCTCGTCGTCTGAAGCGGTGGTACATATAGATCGCTCATCGGTGTCCAGACGATCCTGAAGACACCGATATCCGCTGTATTCATCCACTACGTCAGGGAATATTCGCCCTCGGAGCTCATCCACATCTCACGACTGCACGAGCTCAAGATATCACTTTGTTCTGAGGAAAAGCTACGATGGAAAATTATGCGAAGATCGAGAAAGTCGGCGAAGGTACGTTCATTTAGCCCCTCTTCATTCGTGGCTTCGCACTCATAGATGTGGCACCAGGCACGTACGGCGTCGTCTATAAAGCGCGCGACGTAAATACAGGCAAGGTCGTAGCACTCAAGAAGATCAGACTTGAGGCCGAAGATGAGGGTGTTCCGAGCACGGCTATCCGCGAAATCAGTCTTCTGAAAGAGCTCAAAGACGACAATATTGTCAAGTCAGTCAAATTTCTCTTTTGTCACGCGTGAACCGCGCCTGTCAAACCGCATATATTCACTCTCTTGGATTAAATTATTTTTGACAGATTGCTAGAAATTGTGCATGCAGACCAGAAACTCTACCTTGTCTTCGAATTCCTCGACATGGACTTGAAGCGTTACATTGATGTCGGGAACCAGCACGGCACTCCCATTACACTTGATATTGTGAAGGTAATTGTCCTCTATATCATCGTCCCGAGTAGTTTCTCCATTATCATGTTCGCTCCGACGCGTCACCGGAGCTGATGATCAACTTGGTGTATCATCATTCCGGCCCTGTGCGTTTCGCAAATTCTTTCGCACAGAATCGGATTTACTCGCCGGCGGCGAGCGGCTTGTTCGCCTCATTCAATTTCCCTTTGCCCCACTTCCCGATCCCTTGGCGAAGCGTTTCTTATTGGGCCTGCCGTTCATCACTCCTCGTGTATCGGCCCGTAGTCGCGTGTTTCGTTGTGCGACATTTTATTTATACGGATCGGATCGCTAATTTATGTTGAGCGCGATCCAGAATAACGCACGTGACCGCTACTACCCATTTTGCGACAAAGTCCATTCTTCTTTTTACACTGAAACTGACGCTCAACTTTGCCCGCATCGCACAGAAATTCACGCATCAACTTAC
Source organism: Sanghuangporus sanghuang (assembly GCA_009806525.1). NCBI lineage: Eukaryota > Fungi > Basidiomycota > Agaricomycetes > Hymenochaetales > Hymenochaetaceae > Sanghuangporus > Sanghuangporus sanghuang. Next base: position 264,976 of record VVIT01000016.1, on the reverse strand, counting down.
TTCGGGCTTACTCTATTGTCACGCGCACCGTATCCTTCATCGGGATCTGAAACCGCAAAACCTGCTCATCGATAAGGACAACAACCTGAAGCTCGCAGATTTCGGATTGGCTCGAGCGTTTGGTATCCCTCTGAGGACATATACGCATGAAGTGAGTCCACTATTCCATTATTTTATACACATACGAGAAACATACGTATACGGATTTCCCCGGCGCCTATCAAGATCTTCTATCATAACCACAATTGAAGGATATGATTTACATGCCTTCTTTGTTCCCAGTGTTTCTACTGTTTTATTGTTCAGTTCTACTGATAGGGCTAATTCACTGTTCTTCTCGTACATAAGGTCGTCACTTTGTGGTATAGAGCTCCAGAGGTATTGCTTGGCTCACGACATTACTCAACCGCCATCGACATGTGGTCCGTCGGATGCATATTCGCTGAAATGGTACTACGTGGATCACCGCTTTTCCCTGGGGACTCAGAGATCGACCAGATCTTTAAGATTTTCAAGTGAGCTAGAGTACAAAACGCCGATGATAGCGATAGCTTATTCGGGTGCCCTATAGACTCCTAGGGACACCGAATGAGGAAACTTGGCCAGGAGTTAGCCAACTTCCTGACTATAAGTCGTCGTTTCCGCAATGGCAACCGCAGAGTTTATCACAACACTTGTCTCACCTTGATCCAACTGGTGTAGACTTCTTACATGTGAGTATTTTGCTTATTTTGTAGACTCCGCATTCCTCTCCAGGTCCTGTGTGACACTGCCTTCTACTTATATTACTGCGCTCCCTCTGATCAGTGAACATAACTGATGACACAACTTGATGCAGAGTACCTTAATATACGATACTGCACGACGTATTTCGGGTCAGTCTCTTTTCCAAATGTTCGATCGGCTGTTTCTTGACTGTTTCCCTTCACATTGACTTACAGCCAAACGTGCACTTAAACATGCATACTTTAAGGACTACAAGCCATGAGCCATTGACGTGCTTTACTCCCGCCCGTTTCTTTTCGTCTCTTTCCATGTCACACTCTTACCACAGTCTTCGCGTAAATCGTTGTTCATGCCACTCAATCCGCCTGTTTGTCTGTCTGCATTTTGCCATTCGACATGTAATTCGACATGTACAACATACCCATCGCTCTGTTCCGATGCTCACGACCATCTCATATTTTTGCACACGATTAACAGTTTTTCAAATGTCTGCTATGTCCTTTCACGCCCTCCCTACTCCTTGATGAACGAGATACCCGAGTATCCGTGCTTCTTAATGTAACGAACAGTTCCATTTTTGAGCAATGGGAATTTCCTTTCACCACTTCTCTTCTCGTATTTATGGACTTCGCCAGTTGTTGGGCCGCGTTACTTTCCGACTTCCGGTGCCGGTTGCTTCTCGTCCGAGTTTAACGAGTTTATGAAATCCCGTTGTTCATTCTAAAGTTCCACTCCACAGACATACGAGGTACTGGTGCGGGATGCCGCGAAAGAGGATTCGAAGTCCAGCTAGGTCTACTTACTGTTTGGACCCTCTGTCCTTGTGATACACTGTGAACATCGGAGGAATTCCGACAGCCGAACATGTAGCTTTTGGTGAGCTAGTATAGCTTAGAGAAGAGTACACGGAAACTTATGTTAATTACACTCACTCCAGACAGCCATGAGAATGTCGTCGCTGAGAGTGAGAGTGGGTCATGGACGTTCCTGAAACAGACTAAGACATAAATACGAGAACTGTGGAACGTGATTTCAAGATGACTGAAATACAATACAAATCGGATTGCTTGCTTCGGATAAACAGAATACCGGACCTTTCCCTATGGACTTGGGATACAATATTTTGAAAAGCTGCTATAGTTGTCACTACCTTCTGGTATTGTGAGGTTGACGTATTTGTGCTCGGTTTGCGCCTCTCTGAGATCTGAAATATTCTTCTTTATCACGATTATTCGTACTTGGATGGGAGTCTTCTCGGTTAGTTTATTTCAATGCTCAATCGGACAGAACTACACTCTCGGATAATACTACGAGATCTGGTCCTGCCTCCCACTTTCTGAGTCAGCGCGTAGCGCGAAACGATCGAGGAAGGAAATAGGGGCAAGAGAAGTCTCTTTCTGAGTTTAACTTTATGAGGACGATAATCGATGGCATTGATTCCTCACCGAAGTGCCAATTGTACTCACAGGAACCACCAATCCTATGCCTTAAGAACCTCCACACCCGAGGAGCACGTCTTCGAATCTTAGACCATTAGTCGCAAATGACGAAAGCGACTTTAAATGGCCATTAAGCATCTTTCGATCGCCCAATGATTGAACCCATCTATAAAAATCCTCATGGAGTGGTGGTTAATCCGTCAAAGGCAGAGCCCCTATTGGAATGCGGGGAAGCAGAGAAGTCATCGATAGGCTCCGATTTGTCTCCGGCTTGAAATCGATTGGGTTAAATGACAGGACTCCGCAGTTCGTAGGGACCACCTGTGATCGCAAAGTCTAGACGCGAGGTATCTTGGAAAAGCACACATTGACGAAGTCTCTTGTCTTCGTGCACTAAAGCAGCTTTACCAGATCCGACGGTCAGGATAAGCACAAGTAGACAGAGAGTGATACTGGACTAGACGAGAGGCAGGCAAGGCGTTGGACATGAGGACGTTTTGCGAAGTTTTGGAAAGCATTATCCTCTTTGGCTAATACAAGATAATAAATCAATGCTTCCATTGAAGGCGTGTCGTCTAGAACGCCGCAGAGCCACATGTCTTCGGGGAGCAGTGCAGTGATTTTGGTGATTGTAAGCCGATTCCGGTTATGTGAGAAGTCCGCGGGAGAGCCTGGGGTTGAGGACGGATCCAATAACATCCGGGGTAAACCGAAACCACGAATACGGAGGGCGAGCGAGAACAAAACTTTGTCCAGTGACGAAGTGGTTGGCGCAGTCAATGAGCCGGGTACCTGTGTCCTGTCCTTCCATTGTCTCCTGAGAGAGAGAGAGAGAGAGAGAAAGAATGCAGTATGCCTTCCGATTGCATCGATCACGATGGAGCAACATTTATTTGTCGTTCCTGGGAGATAGGTTTCATACCCAATTAAACCTAGAACGTCAAGGAGATAGAGTGGCCGTCATGTTCGGAGTTCATCGATCGGAAAGCGTGTAGGACGAGAAGCTGGCTTGTTTTATTCCGCTCCGATACATTGGCGGGCAACATCATGGTGAAAAGGAAATGCGAAATGGGCAGCCTGAGGCTTTTTGTAGTAATACGCAATACGTGGGAAAAACGCGTGTAACCCGAACGTAAAATATTTTCTCGCGTCGCGACGCGCTGTTCACAGGGCTCATAACTTGTTTCTGTCCCTTCACCTCCTTAACTTGCTGGATTTTTGTAGGCCATCCTGCAAGCCGCTCAGATATGGGATATATGGCCAGGATTTAATTTATTTAGCGAAACTGGTTGCTCGCGTCATGTCTCCGTCTGCCATGCACGTACATCCCAGGAATTCTGAGTAATAGTAGCAACAGAGTAAGGAGCGGGAATGGGCAGGGAGCTGTCAAATCCCTTCCCTTTTTTTCCGTCCGAAAGCTGCTCTCAAAAAAAGGTGAAGTCCAACGTCTCCGTTATGGGACAGCCTGCTGCTTCGAAAGACGTAAGTAGGGAATAAGATTTATGCTTCAACAGATACAGATTCGTTGTCACCCAAGCAAGGTGGCATGCATAACATTTGTTGTGCGTTCCGCGCTATTGGGTCTAGCTTCAGACCCTCTTTCTGGACCTCGTTGCTCTCGCTTATTCTTTTCGACAGGAAGTTCTCCATGTTGCTCTCCGTACAAGAAGGCGTGGCCCGAGCTTCCCGGGTAGTTAGACTATGAAAAAGTCCGTTTGAGGTGAGAATAGCTTCTTCTGGACGAGAGTAGTTCTAATGCTTTTGGATACCGGCAGTATGCGAACAATGCAACAAGAACGGGAGTTACGTGCACACCAGCATGGCATTGGACCTCTTTCGACCTATTATGGTCTTCGCAAGTGAATATTCTCCAGATGCTTTTTCTTCATGTCGGATAACCTTGCTCGCACGTCTTTGGAGCTCGTGCTCAAGAATCCTTCCGTACTTCTGCGATGCTGTGTTGGCATCTAGAGCAAGTAATTTATTGTTAGGTCCCGTGCTTTCCCTGATGAAGGCAATAGGCGGATGCGGGCGACTCTGAGTGTCATTTTCTTCTTCTGGCCGTCCAGGCTCGTCTCGAAATTTTCTGGGCTAGGTTAGTTTCCGACAGAATACGAGGCTGGCAGAGTCTCCTTGCGTCGATCTATTTACCTTCCTATTCACATCGGTTTCTGATCAGCAACATTTCCAAATTGGGACGTGTAAAGAAAGAGGTAAGGTCTAGAATGTTATTGACCATCCCTGTTTTTTTTTTCTTCCTGTTATCTGACCAGAAACCATCCATCGATATCGTAAGGCTGAAGAAGCCGCCAAACAAATAGGTGTATTCGCTTCGCTCTGGTTCGAAGACAGTCGCTGAAGTGTGACCAGCGGTAGATCGCGATCGATCAAGATCCGCCGAGACACTATAAGACCCAGCCCGCTCTGATTATCTTCATCGTCATCCTCTCCTCAAGTACACGAAACACCAGTACATTCACATTCGTCTTTCAAACTTGCATTTCATCGGTCATTATGGTATGCTGTTTGTCACTGTCTAATGGTCTTGCAAGCGGTCCTTCATTGGTTTGACACTCATTTCGTCTGCGTTCCAGGGAGTAACGATTGAGGCGATTACACCAGGCGATGGCAAGAACTTCCCAAAGAAAGGAGGTATGCTTGACGCAGCTTGCTGGTTGACGTAGGATTTCTCATCGCTTCGGTAGATATCGTGACGATTCACTACACTGGGACTCTGGAGGATGGTACGAAGTTCGACTCGAGCGTGGACCGGTATGTCCTAACCGTCGCTGTTTGACTTACACCAATCACTTTATCGTGCTGTTTTCAACAACCTTACAGGCAAAAACCGTTCCAAACTGAAATTGGTGTGGGGAAGGTGATTAGGGGCTGGGACGAAGGTATGTGTCTTATCTGTTCGGTCCTGTCTGCCAGGGCTCATGGTGTCCGCCTCCTGTTTTAGGTGTTCCGCAATTATCGCTACAACAGAAAGCCATTTTAACTTGCACTCCCGACTATGTGCGTACTATTGCGCACTTTCTGCTGACTATCTTGACGCCATAGACTATAGGCTTATGGTGCTCGTGGATTCCCGCCTATAATCCCGCCAAACGCTACACTCAAGTTTGAGGTCCAGCTGCTCAGCATCAACTGAGCCACTCGTATCTTCGGACGCGGCGCTAATTCGGAGCGATACGTATCCCCAGATTTCTACCTTACTCCGTTCCTACTTTGTCGTCAGTTCTGACGTCGTCCTCATCACTTTGGTTTCGCAATTCCTGTATGGATCTAGCATCAATGTACTTATGGTTGTCCCCTCATTCAAAGGGAATCGCATGGACTATTCTGTTATTGTCTTTGGTAAGTTTACGCGCTGTTAGAAGCGCGCGCTGGAGTGCATCGTCAGTTATCTCCCCTCATCGATAGATCGGAACGGACAGACATTGTATCCGAAGGTCGCGACTCAAGTCGGAAGAAGCACGTGCAACGCGAAGATCCCGGATGAAATACCCTATTATCTCTGAAACTCCGAGTATATCTGGAGAGGAATGTCATCGATAGTGCTGTACAGAAGAATAAGGACCATTTGGGGGTTCAACAACCGATACGGTACGGCGAAACCAATGTACGACGAAAGATATGTAAACATCCCGATTTTAGAACAGCTTAGGCGCAAACTTCAGGGGTTCTGCAATTAAATTATGATGTAGATCAGACATGTGCACAATTCGCCGACTCTGGTTCTTTTGAGTTTTTGAATTAGACGTAAAGAAGGCCAAGGTGAATTCATAACTTTAATCGATGAGTTATTTAATCTGCAAATGATTAGCTGCCATTCTGTCGCTCTATCCACCTCCAGACCAGAACACGAGAAGCTGCAACTATAAGCAGTCCGATATCCATCTTACCCAAGTAAATGTCTCAACGCCACCTATATTTGTTGTCAAGAGTACTTGCTAAAGCTGATCATGAGAAGCACAATTGTTCGGGTGTTCTGAGGTTAATGTCTTCCCAGGATCAAGAAATGAAGGGTGCTCATAGTGCGTCGATGAATTGTGATCCGCAACCTTCGCAAGAAGAATAGAAGGAGCGTAGAAGCTACTCCATGAGGTTTCAGTGAGGTCCTTGATGCCGGTCTGTTTCCTGCAAAGCCGTAATTTGTTATGAGAATCCGGTAAAGTGTTCATACGTGAGCTATTTATGTAACTGTAAAGACGGGTACTGGGTTGCTTAACGATGGATAGAAACCGAAGCCCCTCATCATTATTTCTAGGATCGGTATTCCCTGTCGGATACGGAAGTTGTTGAAGAATGCCGAGTTCCCGGCCTTTCGAGCACGTTGAGATTTCTTCAGGCAGTCGGCTATTTCATTTTAAAGCTCATTAATTTGACGAGGTTCTGCAGTTTATTGAGAATTGCTATCAATATTAACATTATTTAGCTTGCATACCGGAAGGTGCATTGATATTTCATCAAGGCATTCCAATCGCAAAGCTTTATCAAGGTGAGATTTCGTAGTAGCACCTTGAAAACTACGGGTCAGTCCGATCAAATTCTACGCAATCATTGTATTGGAAACACGAGGTGAAACATGGACCCGACGCGCGTACAGATATTTGCCCGTACGATGCTTTCTGTTCCTGAGCTACCAAGGTATGAACAACCTTGTCCGGTTATAGAAGCGGGGAGACAAGAGCCAACTCAGCCTTTCAAGTTGATTACTAATATACAGTATCAATTGGAGTGACCGATATGGCAATCGCCTCTTTCTTCTACGTTCGTCAACATTATATTATGGCCCAAGTTCTTGTCTCTGAAGTGATTATAAATGAAATATTGTCTTGGTTCCCTGTCAACCTCCGGCGAGTATGATGAACTTTTTCAATCGTGTTAGCCTCGCCTTCTCATCCAGCCATACCTGGTGATAACGCTATAGTCTCTTTGTCTCCATCTATCTAACAATCTGTTTGTTCTGTTGCCAATATAAGCATAGTCGACCACCAGTAAGAATTTGCTCAATACGATCCCTCATTATCGTTCACAGCACCCAGTCTCTCTGCTTTTCGAGCTCGGCATGCGTTTCCTCGAGCTAAGCGGTGTACGTTCGAAGGCTTAAACTGGCTCGATCGTGTCGTCATCATCGACTCGGAGGGCGATAATAGTGCTCTCTGCTCAGTTCCGACGGACGATAGCGATTCGATAGACAGTGTAGCAGACTTGTAGTTCATCACATGCCCAGATCCGAACCACTTGGGCAAGCAAGCAATTTCCTGGAAGATCGGAAAAAAAGCAAATATCGATATCACCATTGAAATTTAGGTTTTCTCCGTTTGGCTTACTTTACACCGGCAGTTGGTTCCCATAAACTCTCTGTACTGCCCTTATTCCTTTATCCCAAGCACGACATTCGAGGCGTATGTGGCGAAACCTGTGCAAGTTATGCTGGGCGGCCAATATTTACTAAGATGCATCTGTCTGGAATAATCCATCTCATGCAGGTGAACTTACTGTCTTTGAAAATCCTCATCTGTCAGATATGAGCACTCTAGTCGCCATATCTTGCACGAACGATTTGCGAGGTACGCGAACGCGGTCAAAGGGATTCCTTTAGAGAATATTCAACACGGAAGCAATTCATGTGACTGCCGGCTGTGCCCGAATTACGTAATGTCAAATACAAGACGGTATAATTTATAAATGTTCAGAACAACTAGAACTTGTGCCTTCTCTCTTACATCCGTCATAACCTGTGGTTCAATGACTAGGGACTAAGTCTTCATTATATTTCGCTTGCACCATACTTTTCACACTGTTGTGTCTTGCGAACAACTCGACGCTCAACCACTAGTGGCTCATTCGTTCTTAGACGCCCGCAGGAATCGGCGCTATCTGGGAAGAATAGCACAGTCATCTAGCGTTTTTGACTGTAGATATGGCAAATGGGACATCCCTTGAAGGCTGGGATGATGAAGGTCACGCTAAGAAACGTGCGAGGATAGAGCAAGGCAGCATTTCGGAAAGTGCTAACGGCGAGAGACACATGGATATTGTCGCATTGAGCCACGATGACATTAAAGAGAGTATGTGCCACACTTTCTTGTCTGATGTTTACTGACCTCAGCTTCTCAAGCCAAGCCGAATAGGATGAATACTCTCGCGGTGAAACCAGGACTGGAGGGTCTTCAAGCTATTCCTTCCATGCGAAAACCACGCGTACGAAAGGGCGACTTGGGAAAGCTGTCCAGGATACTAGATCTACCAGTAGAAGTGTTCTGCCACGTAAGCAAATCGTCGAGTTCGCATGATATTCCAAATCCATACATTACTACTGAAGATCGCAACCTATTTGCGGCCTCTTGATCTCTTGTACCTCGCTCGAACAAGTCGTGAACTCCGTGGCTTTCTCATGTCTAGATCTTCCAAGTCCATTTGGAATGCATCCATACTCGCTATCGGGATGCCGTCGTGTCCCGTCGATTTGAGTGCGCCTCAATACGCAAATCTATATTTCGAAAAGGATTGTCACGTAAGAAGTTTTAAAGCCCGTTTGGCTTGTTTTGCGCTCAGCAACTTATATAGGCATGCGGCCGTTCGAGAGCAACTTACTGCGTGAACACCTTGCGCATTCGTTTATGTAACGATTGCCACGGACTAAAGTTGGTTCATCTTACCTTTTAACAGCCTTCTTATTTCACGGCTAAGTACTATACGCTCAGCATCATTCAAGGCAAAAAGCTAGCGGAAGATGCCTTCGGAGTCGATGTCAGCAGAATTCAAGAAATATACTCCTTATTGCCCTGGAGCTGTAGTACGTACCGCTTTAGTATTATCTTTTTTACTGAGTTCAGCTTGAGAGGATGTCCGTAGTGCCAATTTACTCAGATACGGCACCGCCTCTCGACCTTGCCACGGCCCATGCCAACAATTCCTATCTGAGATACGACTTCCTTTGCGTAATCGGTGACTATCTTAATATAGAGCCTGGTTCAGAAGAGCGTAAAGCCTTCGTACAGAAACGACATCAAATTGTAGAGGAAATCGTGAAGGTGGGCAAACCTACAACATGAATAGCACCTTGTCATATTTCTCATGCTGACAGTACTCCGTTCTAGAATGCAAAGGAAGTCTCCAATTGGGAGCGCAAGTGCTTTAAAGACCGTGTCGAAGCCGATGAAGCCTTGCGAGCGAAACGGAAGGCGCAGTAAGCTTAAATCTATCAAATGTCACCTGCTCAACATCGTACTCAAGGCATGATAGGATTGAAGAACGGCTTCAAGCATCCGACTACTGTAAGGACGAGATCGAGGCAATGTCATTTCTATGTGTCTCGCTACCTGACAACGAGAAGAATCTCAGGAAGGTCTGGACGCGACTTCTGGGTCAACCGAAAGAGGTGACGGAGCGAGGTGCGCTAATCTCAATATGGCCTTCGGGTCTCAACTGATAAGCAAAAGCTTGGAGGAGCATGCGTCCAAAGCTAGAATATATACTTCAGGAGAAGAGGAAGCTTCAGCGCAATCGCATTGTCAAGCAAAATCGCGAAAAACGCAAGACTGAACTTTTGAATCGGTACAGGACATACGCGTTACTTCACGGGCTAAAGGACAAACCAATCACGCTTTGCTTTGTCGATCTTTGTGAGGTACCTATGGTGACGAATGTCGTTGAAGAAAACGATTGTTCTGCCGAAATAACTTCGAGTCGTTGGGCAAGCATCCGTGATAAGCTTCCGCAGCTCATAAATGACCACTATAATAAAATTCGGCATGACTGCGGTGCTCTTCTAGTTTTGGCTTTGCAAAAAGCTGCGGAAAACATCGACTTAGAGCCATCGTTTCTGAATGTTGACAACACGCCAGACATTGTTCTGAGAGCGTATGCATTCTTCGGCATGTATCGGGAACTACAGCCACCTTCCACTTTTCATGACGTCGTTTCTCTACGGTCTAGAAAACTCTTTACCATAAAGGATTGGGGCCCGTGGGACCCAAAAAGGATTCAAATTGAGGTTCTGATAACGCAAGCGGCCTGCGCCTTACTATCTTCGCTTGGCTTGAGCGGGGATACTACCATGGAGGATATGGACGCTCTGGGAATGACGTTAATCTGCAACCAATGTGACCCTGTCTCCCGGAACCGGATGTCGTGGGGTTATCTGGTACGATCGGTCCGCTGGCTTATTCCCTTGCTAAATTTCTGACACGTGCGTTAAAGGTCTCGCATCTTTGCAACGAAGTGAAAAAATATCGGGAAAAAGAGCGTTATTGTCTGGAAAATGGAATACCTTGGAAGGAGAACCACAAGGTCAGAATTGACGACGTACGGCTTGCATTTTACGATCCCAATTTCTCGGCACCTCCGATCGAGTCGTATACCAATGTTGTCAACACAACCCATGCTTATTGCATCTATTGCTGGCGCTTGAGCATACAGGAAACTTTCCGGTATGAAGAGCTGTACAGTGCCCATATGCAAACATGGTGCGTTAATTCAGAGTTTGACGCTCCTTCATAAATTGACTTTTTGATCAATAAGCCATGGCGTCCACTCATAATTTTTTTTCAAAAGTTCTCGTCTTAGACGCAATAGTTTCATTGTTAAAGAAATTCCTTGTCACTGGTGTTGAAAGGTCGAAGGAACATCCATGTATCATTAGTCACCAGTCCACTTCCGGTTCCCAAGTGCGTCATAGGCACGTGACGAATCCGCGATGATGCATAAATATGTATGTACTTGTAATAAAGCACTGCTCTTCAGGAGTTGCAATCCATCCAACTTGACAGTCACTGTGAAACCAAAGCAAACGATGGCTATTCCGGATCAGAATATGCACCCACACGCGACAGGTGAGGCAGCCAAGACGACCTCTGCACACCAAGAGCCTCAAGAGATTGTATTCTATAGCGGATGGGTAAGATTACTTCTGGTATATGTAGTTCGGGGACGCTGATCGGACGCTCTACGAATCCCTATGCAGTTCTGCCCCTTTGTGCAGCGTACATGGATCACACTCGAGGAGAAAGGAATCCCGTATCAATACAAAGAGGTTAATCCGTACAAGAAAGAAAAACATTTCCTTGGTGCGATCCTATCTCTTTCGACTTCGCGCTTCTTGGTTGACCAATGGTACAGAAATCAATCCAAAGGGTCTGGTCCCAGCCATCGAATACAAGGGCAAAGCTCTCTACGAGTCCCTTATTCTCTGCGAATTCTTGGAAGACCTCTACCCAAACAACCCGCCGAACATCCTCCCAGTGGATGCATACGACAGGGCTTTTGCACGTCTCTGGGTCGATCACGTCACCAAGCGCGTCATTCCGGCGTTCATGCGACTCATGCAGACACAGGAGCAGGAAAAGCGGGACGAAGCACGGACAGATTTGTACGAATCGCTCAGGCAAATCGCTCAGAAACGTCAAGGACCGTATTTCCTGGGTGAAGATTTCACCCTGGTCGATGTCGCAATTGCGCCATGGGTCATGCGTGACTATGTGCTCGCAGAACATCGTGGGTACAACCGTAGTGATGTTTCTAAAGCGTGGGTCGAGTGGGCAGCTGTTCTCGAGAAAAGGGACAGTGTCTTGAGAACGATGAGCGTGAGTAGGGAAATAGTTTACCCGTATGGGATGATGACGGCTAATGCGGCTGCACAGGATAAGGAAAATTATGTGGACATCTATGGGCGATACCTCAGAGACGAGGCACAGAGCGAGGTTGCGAAGGCGACGAGGGCGGGAAGGATTCTTCCTTGATCTCTGTTGCTCCTTTACAGCAGTGAGCGAGCGAAATATCAGCGGACCGAACGATCTGGCTGAAGTTCAGTTTCCAAGAACATATCTCCACATTCCAAATGTAATGTTGAATACAAATCCAAGTATGAGAGCCATTTGCATCCTCCGCCTGCCATGGCGCAAAAATGTTATAAGTCTAGGAGTCATCGGATGAACAGACCTAAGACTCACGAGAACACAACACTGCTTTGTGCCTCCTGGCTTCTTCCATCCTCCCAAAATACTGCTGGGCGTGCTTCGTGAAAGAAAAAGAATGGAAGCAGTGGGAAGAAGAAGCCGACAATAAGACCTTGCAGTAACGTTGTCGAGGCCGATGAAGGTGAGATTGGAGAGTCCGTGTCACTCGCTAAGGAATCAATCCATCGTTCTTCCAGTGCGCGAGCATGCTCTTCATCTAACAATCCGAATCGATAAAAAATTCCCGTAAGCACCAAAAACATCAATGATCTGCTTATAGGATAACACCCACAGTCTTCATCGTCACCGAGCGGCTCCGAATCAAGATAGTTCATAGCAGATCGACTGTGGAACGTCCGGCGGAAATTAGCTATGTCCTCTTCGGAAAAGCCTGCCGCAGCAAGACGGTCAAAGCCTCTGAGGGGTTTTATTTGGGATTGCTTTGACAAAAAGTTAGTCAAAACATTGCGCAAAGGCAAGTGAGACCGAGAGCCACCTGGACGTGTTCCTCGTCTTCATCCTCGTTCTCGCCAACTTCTGCACCAACCGAACAATGCAGCCATACTGGGGTCTGAATTTGTGATGCGGCCGTTTCTGTCCCTCCACTCTCTGAATCGTCTTTTGCCTTGCCTTTGCCTCTTGTGTCTTGAGTTTCTGCAGAACGCTTCTGACGCTTCTCCAAAGAATCAAGCCACTCAAGCAACATCATCTCATTCGAGAGTATTCGCCCAGAGTAGATTAGTCGCAGACGACGCTTCCTGGTCTGCGTTCGATTTTCGCGTATCTTTATTTCAAGAGGAGTAAATTTCTTTACGGTCCAACCTGGAGATTGAAAATGACGAACTTTACGCTTCAAGTCACGTACAGAGTCCCTCCGTTCGAGACTGAGAGCAAGATCAGGAATACCCTCCGTGAAACGGACGGTGACTGGTCTTTGAGCCGACATCTGAATCTGTTCTTCTTCATCTGGAGGTTCTATGGCACGTCTTTTGCCTTTAGCTTTTTCACTCAGACTAGTCATGGCGCAAAGCCAACGAAAGACGAAGAGAATCGTGGAGGTCGTAAAAGTGTAAGATCACTACGGGCAATTTAGTATTTTTTAGGTGATGATAAATGATCGGAAATTTAATTTGATATGCATTATATAAGTATGAATATCTCCATTCAGGATATTAAAAATATCCACATGCATCTAAACCTAGTTTATATATTCAATATCATGCCGCATTTCTTTGATGATGATATTTATTATATCATCGTGATTGATATGGATATAGAAATCAAATTGATATTTTCTTTATCAGCAAAGAATATCATTGAGGTAGATATTTTTTTGATGATATTTTCAATATCAAGTGTCTGTTATTTTAAATATCATTCTGTATATCAATGTCAATGATAATTTACACGATGAGCAGGCGATGAGCGGGCGCGATGAGGGTGCACAGTGGGCATGTTGTGGGCGCATGGGGGGCAGAGAGAGAGTGAACTGTGGGCGGGATGGGGGCACACTGTGGGCTGTTTTAGGTCAAGGAGTGTCCGGTAAGCGTTTTTGAGGCTCGAACGTCAAGCCTAATGGCCAATATATTATATGAGTAGGCTTAGCCGCGTATATGCGTATACGCCGTATATTATACGTGCGTATGCGTATCACACTTCAGATCCAAGTATATGCTCGTATAAAATACGAGCGTATGCGTATAAGCCTAAAATTATATGCGCATATCATATACGATACACGTGGAGCCCTAGTTTGCGGGGGTGCACATTGCACCAACAACACGGTCCGACTCATCACCAACACATCAATCCCAGGCTTCGTTGCCAATGAAGTTTTGCGCGTAAAATCACGATGAGGTTTGCGTGTACCGCCCATCAGATCATACTTTGGATACAACCAATGACGGGGCTCACAAGATTGTCCCAGCAATAGTCCACAGCACTGTTCTGAAGGTTTACGAACGAGAGCAAACAGGTTCTCAAAGTGAAGATCTGACATCTAGTTATGAATTTATTCCGGTTTTAAATGACAGCCTTTCTGCTGTGAGTTCTATGTTCTCCGACTTCTTTTGTGTGCTCCGGACACTCTTCATGCACCCACACACACTGTATGCCCTCTCTGCGCCCTCTCTGCGCCCGCTATGTGCCTCCAGCATGCCCTTACAGTGCCCACAGTGTGCCCCCATCCCGCCCGCAGTTCACCCTCTCTCTGCCCCCCATGCGCCCACAACATGCCCACTGTGCACCCTCATCGCGCCCGCTCATCGCCTGCTCATCGTGTAAATTATCATTGACATTGATATACAGAATGATATTTAAAATAACAGACACTTTGATATTGAAAATATCATCAAAAAAATATCTACCTCAATGATATTCTTTGCTGATAAAGAAAATATCAATTTAGATTTCTATATCCATATCAATCACGATGATATAATAAATATCATCATCAAAGAAATGCGGCATGATATTGAATATATAAACTAGGTTTAGATGCATGTGGATATTTTTAATATCCTGAATGGAGATATTCATACTTATATAATGCATATCAAATTAAATTTCCGATCATTTATCATCACCTAAAAAATACTAAATTGCCCGTAGTGGATGCACTTGAAGCGATCACGTGCCGTCCAGTAACACAGCTCTCAAGATAATAAATTTCCGGACTGATGTACAGTAATTATGAGAGAATATATATGTACAAAGCACTATTGAACGTTCCTCCATGCAGACTAATAACGACTCAGCACAAAGTACAATTCACGACCAAGTATGAACACTGCCCATGCAAGAGCTGTCCAGCGAATGACTCGCAGAGCAACAGGCAAATGATGCTCTTCCTCGATGCTGAAGTCTCCGTCGGTAAGTGGGGTTCCACCGAACAGGGGGGGGTGGCCTGCCTCGCGGGGTTCGTATGATGCATTGACGACGGAGTGATAAGTTGAAAAGAATCCATCTCCTGGGAAAAGCATGATTTTCTTCAGTATGTATACCCGTCCTTCCCATTTATTTGGGAGAGAATGAAATTAACTAACGTTTACGTCGCCTTACCGGCGCAGTTGCCCTGCTCACTGCGGTGCGTGCATGAGTATCCATACGCCTATACGCGTCTTTACCAAACCAAACTGGAAGCATGAGAATATGCGGCCATGCCCAAAGGATGAACAAGGCCAACGAGATTAGGTACGGATGCTCGAGGGCTAAAGAAATCAGCCGGCAATGAGGCCTGACCATCCAGACTTGGAACCTCGATGAACAGAGACGTACTTTCATTATTTACAGAAGTGGAAGCTCGAGAGACCCAATCGGTAAAGGTATACCAAATCTCCTTGAAAGTCCATTCCTCTTCCGCTACCGCGACGTTGTCGAAGGAAGCACTTGCTCCGGTCAGGATCGGGGACATGTTGTTGTGGGTTATACAAAGGTCTTTCTAACCGGAGAATACTAGTGCAAGAACATTAAAGTACCCATGAACACGCCGAAAGCGCGTTGACTACGTATGGGTGCACAGCTCCAAACCTTCACGCGTTGTTGATGATGCACGCTTCCTTCACACGGCTTTTTAAGCGATGTGTTTTTTGAAATGAATGACGTAGAGTGAATAGAAATCTGCGGACTCCATACTATACACGGTTACGGGAGAGTCTATTTCTTTGCGTAATTATTAACAGTCACCTTCTCCATCAGCTCGTTTGGTGGTATCGATGCCAGACTTTTCAGAGCAGTTAGCACCAGCTCTTCCGACTTGATCAGAAGCGCCTACGAAAGGTGTGAGATAATAATATATACTACAAACCATCGTACTCACCAGCTGCTTCGACATATATCGTCCACAGTAGAAGTCACCGACGCCATACCAAAGCTGTACCATGATGGCTTATCAAGTAAACACGCATCCAGAAATAACGCGGTCACTTACACCTGGATAGCCAGAACGACAGTAGCACCCTCGTAACTCCCCTTCCTCGTTGAGACCCCAAACTTCCTTGGTCTTACCAATGATTTCGTCTCCAAATAGCTTCTTCATGCTGTGACGGATGTTGTAATAACCGGTTCTGTTGTGAAGAACGAGGCCAGGTGAGCTTCGGGAGTGACGAGATATAGGGAAATCGCACGCAAATATGACAGCATCTACTTCAAGTTCTGAGCTGTCAGTGAACACGACACCGTTGGATGTGAAGTGGTCGATCTCTATTCCATTCCTAATCTTTACTCTGCCGTCGATAATCATCTCCGCAACACCGACATCGATCCCTACAGCCCTTGTGAGTAAGCTCCCTAGCTGAGGTGTAATTCACGTACAGTAACCTGATTTTGTGTCAGAACAATCAACCTATGGATAGACATTCCATTGCTCACCTCCAGATCTCTCGAAGACGAGAATCTTATTACCAGCCCCATCTGGTCCATCCGATAGCTTAAATCCCTTTCTCTGCAGGCCCTCATGCATTTCGCGATCAAGCTCTGTCGATTCCTTATTCGTCTTGATGAGAATTCTCCTGAGCTGACCAAGCGGCATCGCAGCAGACCTGAAGTCGTTGACTTCAGTGGGAGTATGTTCCGGAAATACGACCTCCCATTCTTTTCCCTTCAACGCCGCTGAGACGACTACCGTCTCCGATCGCTGCAGCATTGTCACTTCCTTTGCACCACGCGCGACGAGGTCCTGGCAAACATCGGCAGAAGTATTCCCTGCTCCGACGACAAGCACGCGTTGACCCGTAAATGGATGTCCACCTTGGTATGCTGAAGCATGTATAATTGTTCCTTGATAAACATCTGCAGATGGCACTTTCGGTATAATCGGTTCTCCGAGAAGACCGGCTGAGAGTACGATGTGGTTGGGATGCAGAACGACTTCTGTTCCGTTCTTGTCGACGACGACAGTCCAACGGCCTGTGGATCTGTCGTATGTTGGTCCAGGCTTTATCGTAGAGGATGTCCAGACAACCAGGTCCTGAGATTCCGCGTATTGTTCAAGCCACGCGACGAGCTTATCTCGAGGTGTGAAAATTGGCCAGTTACGCGGGAAAGGGGCGTACAGCACTGACAATGTACAAGTGAGCAGCGATAGTAAGAATCCTGACACTGCACTCACGATGATGATGTGTTCGTGGCGTGTGGAGTGTCAACATAGGATAACGGTTCCGCCAATTATCACCCACTCGAGCTGTTTTCTCTATGACGATAGTGCGTAGATTCATCTGTCGAAAACGCGCAGCAATCTGAAGCCCTGATTGCCCTCCCCCAACTATACATGCGATGAGGTCCCAACTCAAAGTAACGAGTAAATATAACTTACTGATAAGGACTTGAGGGTTCTGCTCAACTGCCGCATGACGCTGCGCCTTCACTTCGCCCCACGACTTGGTATGTCCTTCGTACAGGCCAAGCTCATGACCAAGCTCTTCGTGACCTTTGATGTCAACAGCTTCGAGGTAAACCGTGAACGCCTTGAAGGTTCCCACGTCATCCGGTATGAGCCTCGCGATCCCTCGTCCCTTCAAAACAGGCGCTTCGAACGTAAACGCGAACTCGATGCCTTCTCTTCCTGAATAATCCGGAGCTCTGAACTTCGACGGTAGTATACCTGACTTGTCGTCTAGAACGAAATGTCCGACTTGTGTACCAGGTAGCACCTCGCGCAGATAACTGGCTATCTTAGTAGGCCCCTCGAGAGCTCGAGAGTCCCACGTGAATATCAGAGAATCTCTCAACCAGCCTTCTGGCAAGAACAATGATGCGACTGAACCTGCATCTTTCGCTGCCAGGTAACCAGAGAACCGGGAGAGCCAGTCCAAAGCAGTCTGTCGCAGCTGAGACGGTGCACCATTCATGATCGTTTGATGGAAGAGCGTATACTGGACATTCGGACGGAGAGTCAAGGGAATTATTTAGATCATACAAAGCTGCTGATCTCGTGAACTCAGAGTATAGCAACGAACTTCTTCTGAGCCGGCATCTTTAGTACGAACTTCACAGTTTCTGGATCAAAGTTTTTGCGCAATCCCACACAGAGGATAGCGTGTGATTGGTAGTTTCTCTCATGGTATAAAGATGAAGTATGGACTCACGATAGCACGGAGCGTCAAGGAGGAGAGAGAAAAAAAAAACTTTGGTACAAAAAATCGATCTCACAATGAAAACTCGGTAATCGCCGAGGCTCTAAACAAGTCATGATACAAGACCAAGGAGGCTCGCCTCGAGCTCGTTTATCAAACATCACGTCCAAATAATATGATGCCCTGGATTGCCATGGAAGTGCCACAAAAGCTCAGTTGCAGGCGAGCTTTCAACGCAGAACCGTGGCTGTGAAACAAGAACACATAAAAATTTTCGTAACTCGGTCGATACAAGACCACTTCTCACTTCCCTGCACAGCAGCTTATACAGAAAGGTAGGGAGTTTCCTTATACTCCTGCCTCGTGAGTGTCTATTCCTTAGTTTTCTCGGTCTCCAGTTGATATTCTACAAAGCGTTCAAAACATGACCAATGTATTTGTTTGAAGCTAAAACCGTTACCATTGTCGAGTGCCTTGTCTTGCTGATTGATTTCAAGCACTCTTTCATCGAGCTATTAGGCACACACGTGTCGCCTTAGCTACCTTCGCCTTTTGGTCTCGCCATCGAGTTCTTGTCTGGCCGAAGCGCTGTTGAAGCTCAGCTGCAGACGAACATTGATATATGAAAATGCTATACCAGACAGGCGACATATAAAGGACCCCGTATGTGGACAACGGTCGACAATCACGCCTCAACCTCATCAGCTAGCCCACGATATGGGAGATAGTGCTCTCACGGACTATCTGAATTGGTCTCAGATCGTGCACGTAAGTACAAAGTGCTTTGCATTTGTCCGGATCACTGACTATCTTTCTGGATACTGTTTAGTATACGGAAGGTGAGTATACGGAGGTAGACAGCAGAGAAACCTCTACTCACGATTCTGTATCGTCATCCGGGTTGTTTGAAGTTGCTAGTCTCGCACTTCTAGTACGTGTGATTTAGTTGTGGCTGGCTGTATTACGAACTGAGTGTGGCTGCTCTGACTCCAGACTTATGACTATTTCCTGACGCTTCGGACAGAGGTATGAGTTGGATACCGAGAGACAATTTTCTTATCGCTCGACTTGCTCTTTTGTCAGGTCGAGCTCGTTTGGCGATCTCGATGGAGCTTTGGGAGTGTATTTTTCCTTCTAACAAGATACACGACCTTTGCTGGTTCAGTTCTAAAGATAATATGTATGCGAACTTTCGAAAGTCCTTCACAACTGATGTGACAAAATCTTCAGATTCTCAGCGTAGCGACCTGTATGAGAAGGTCCGTCTCTTTTTCCTTTGCGTCTTCAAAAGCTGAGACTGATGACTGTCTCAGCATCTCTGTGATAGTATCTATCGAAGCTCGATATGTTCGTACCTTTCCGTATTGACCGGTGCTTTGAACAGCTGATTGGCCATGATGACAGACCTTATGATCGGATCTGTGATTATGATAGAAGGTGCCCATTCTTTCCGCATACCAGAGGTACATACATCTGTATGACAAGCCATCCACTAGTCATAATGGTCATGAGGGTCTATGCGCTCTGGAGCCGATCTCGCCGAATGCTTGTGTTTCTGGTTGGGCTCATTTCGGTATGTCTCCCTTATAGGAACTTGCTTTTTGTTGACGAGGAATATATACTGTGTAGTGTGCTATTGTTTCTACTTTGGTAGTATTCTTCATATCTCAAGAAGATAATACATGTGAGTTTATTCGTGATCTATCACGACTCTTTCTAAGGCCCTGTTATAAGGGGGTGAAAATCCTATTCCACGACTTGGATCCTGTGTCTTCTTCAGTTTGAACGTCGCGAACTCGCTTCGTATATATGCAGTTTTCATAGTTCTCATGATATTCCAATTTGGTGGGCTAACTGCTATGACTGGCACAAAATGACATACTGACCCTACTCGTGACAGTTCTCATTGTACTTACGTTGTGGAAGGGAATTGTCCAGTGTCTGTTCTTCATTCTGCATAATGCTGTTATACACTAATTCCACCGGTTATACAGGGCGGCTGGCCGATGGGAGGTGTCATCTTCTAAAGATCTTCTACCGAGATGGTCGGTTCTCTTAATCATCAGTTTTGCCATACTGATATAACTTTTTCTGTGGTGCAGGAATCTTTTATTTTGTTTGTTTGTTTGGTAGCGTTTTATCAATTTCTTACATTCTGCCATGTAATGACCATCGATCAAAATTTCTCAGCACTGTCTCTGGCGAATTGCTTAAATATTGTTTATTCGAGAGACGCGGTGAGCCAGATCTACGTTCCATAATCAGCTCTAACTGATTGTCTATACACCTAGATCATCTATCTGATAGAGTATGCTCTAATAACGTCAAGCATTTTCACTCGACTTACTGACAATTATAGACCTCAGAGAGTCGTCCAGTCGATCCTTGCAACAAGAATGATTATTAACCTTCGAGAAGCACATGTGATCAACCGTCAGGAGGAAATACCGGCAGACATGCGTGCATCTTTTGTGCAAGCATCGGTCCCAGAATCTACATCTGGATCGTTCCGCGACGGACTACTTATGCAAATGAAGTGATGGCACTCTTTCCACCATTGCTTCGTCGACCGTTCTACGATAGTATTGCAAAAGTTCTGCGTTGCTTTTTTCATAATCAATTACTCTCAATATTATAGCCTTCCTCATGGTAATATTCTTTCTTTCTTTCTTGAACAGACGCAGGATACCGAACATCATGAATGAAGCAAACAAAGCCAAATAACGCGTCACGTCTGTGATCTGTGAGTCACGCGCCATAGTGAATACTACTGGCCGGCCCGACCTTCCGATATTGTTAATATCAATATTGAACCAGATTACAGAATAATTTCCTGAGGACAACCTATGAGTCTTTTGCTTGATGGTATTTTGGCAGTGATTTCTTCAACTCACCATCTTAATTCGTGTAAAAAGATACCATTTCCTTCAGCCGGACTCGGATAAGCCATTCAGACGTTCAATAATAAATGTCAATCTCTCTACTCGGCCAGAAGATACAAGTAATTCACTTTTAGGCATACGTGCAAGTTCCAAGTCAAATAATCCTAGCCCAGCCCATTAATTTATTGTTTCGAAGAATAATGCAGAATTCTCGCATACGTTCACTAAGGTGCACGTGACTGATTGCCGCTAATTGAATGGCCCCAGCGCGTGAATCGCGGAAGGGTTCATTACTTGGCTCCAGTCACGACGCAGTCGATATCGACAGCGGCGGCGACTTGCTCGATGTCCACGACAGACCTCGGCATACCTGCAGGGAATATTCAACATCAAGTAGACTCATTCCATCGCTCTCAGTCGACGCGAGCGGGCAACGCCGCGACTGACATCGCCTCATCACATAAGAGACCTGCTTCACCAATCTCTGACGAAGACAGAAAGGACAGAAAGAGAAGGAAAGGAGAAATGGATGGCTCAGTTGATCAACAGTCTAGAATGCATGAGCATCAGCCCATCGATGGGCAAGCTTTTGTCGATGACCTTTCCCAGGAGCTTCAGTGCGGTTGCTGTTCTGGACTCGTGTATAAACCGGTCATAGTAGTACCGTGCGATCATTTCTTCTGCGGAAGGTAAGATTGTCTTTGCACACATAAGATCGCACATTCATACTCTTTCTGCAGCTGCTGCACATTATGGGTAAAGGTGAGTCCCCCGTCTTTGAGATAGCGGTGATGTGGTATGTCCTCATTCCGTCACTGTCACAATTCTCAGAATGGCGGTACAAACTGTCCCGCATGTCGAAGTATCTCTACAGCAGTAATTCCCTCTCGCCCGCTTCAAGCCATGGTGGACGTGCTGCTCCGGGCTGCGCCTCATCTTCAGCGAACCGAACGCGAGCGTATGCAAGCCGATGAGATCTATCCTGTCTTGCGTCCTTTTAGAGTAAGTCTTAAACCTCCAAAGAAAGATTCTACAAATCTTTACACTCAAGTGATTTCCAGATACCGGTACCGAGGGAACCTTCCCCGGAACCTGTGATACCGCCTAGCTCAGACTTCCTCCAGCCTTGTCCTCATTGCGCTCCTAACAATCCTTTCCATTGGACATGCCCTCAACCCATTGCAGACCATGCCACCGACCCCGGTAATGCGTGGCGAATCGACGCTGGGCCACCTCCCGGACACGGCTTTTGTGGCAACTGGTATGACTTACTTTGTAGTTCACTCTGGCGGAAATGACTAATAAGTATCCATAGCGAGGTAGTCCTAGCCCTGCAAGCTCCATCAACTTCGCGTTGTGACTTCTGTCAGGTGTCCTTCTGCGGTATCAATGTGCAAGGACGTTGTGTTGCTCTCCCGATAGCAGCGCAAAGTCTTCACGGCATGTCAGACGTTGGTGATCTCATTCAAAGTCCGGAAATCTATGAGTGCTTTGAAAACAACACTGCTGAAGTCGAGCTTATGCTTGATTATATGACGAACCAGCGTCTTTCTCCGAAGCAGATCTACCGTCAAGTCTGTCATATCTCTTTCGATGAGAAAATCGGTCCTAAGTTTTCGCCAATTTTTTAGATCGCAGCGCGTATTCAGACACAACCTGAGGGTTTCCGTCCGCTTATTGAGCAAGAATTATTCATGGACATGCATGGTGTCAGCGGTGGTACCGATCCGGGTCCGACTGCGCCACGTCGGCTCATTTGTCGGCTTTGCGCGGCAGAAGTATTCCTATACGGATTACGGGATTGGTGGATCCGTGAGCGACAGAAAGCTGTGATCGAGGGCAAACTCGAAGAAAGAAGAGACTGCCCTGATGGACCATCGTGTGGTCAATTAAGCGATCCTGGTAAATAGCCCGAACCTTTTCTTAAAGATTCTGTTCTAACATTAGTCGTCTTCCAGCGCACGCGAAAGAATGTAAGTAACGCACTGACTTCCTGATTTTGAACTAACCAATCAAATGAAGTTAATCATCTTTTTGGGCCCGGAAATGTCGAGCCGATGCCACAAGCAACTGCATCCTCAATCTTACCGCCTACCGCAGCTGGCGATAGAGATATGTCGCCATCCGTAACCAGCTCACTCTTTTTGCCCCCAATTTCATCCGAGTCTCCTCCGAGCACATCTGCGGATCTCCCGAGCATCTCGAACTTAGTTGCGGAACTGACGAGACCTCGATTCGACATTCCGAATGACCTGTTCGTTCGCTTCAACCCAGGTATAGATGAAGAACAAAGAGAAGAACAAAGATCGGTTGGTGGACCGCCGTCTATGGACACGCAATCGAGGCCTCCACCTCAGGAAGATCTGCACATCGAAAGGAGAGATGAGTTGATACACTCGACGGCAGCAGATGACTTCGAGTTTACGGAGCCTTCGTCTTCTCAGTCGCGACTCTCTGTTGATGCACACCTCGCTCATAACCTGTTAGCCGATTACGGTAGTGAAACAGGATCCGATGTAGAGGAAAGAAGGGAAGACATTCGTAGAGGCACGGATGCTGATGCCCAATTCGAGGCATATCTTTCCGCTGCGGCAGCTACAGTAGCGCAAGCGGAAGCAGACATTCAGAGCATACGGCGCGCTCATAGTCCGTTGAAGGTGGACTCTGAGTCAGACATTCCGATGATGGACGATAGACCGCAGCTTCCACCGATGTCCGCTTTCATGCCCTTCCATTTCTTGGCATCGGACATCACGTACGGTTCGACAGAAACGGGTACTCCTCCGGCCTCAAGCGCGTATCCAGTCCACGTAGAATGAACGGGTGGTGACTGTCTCCGAGACTTGGAACTCCGAGACTTGGAAGTCTAATTTTTAAAGGTACATACAAGCCATCGGGGAGAAATAACCCCTTTCTCTGATCTCACTATTCCTTATTCTGTACAGCTCGCTGAATGCGATTCTTTGTAACATTTATGCTGGGAATGTAACGAATGTAATGACTTAAATCTCTTCTGTTGTTCAAGCTATTTTTCTTCCTGACTCGTTCGCATGTGTTTTCTCATCTAATGTGTGGGCCATCTTCTGTTTCTACCCTTAGTTCAATTGTATCTGCCTTTCCTCGCGTTCGCTTTAAACCCCACTGGAATCATGTTTGTATTAGTTAGGAACGATTACTTCCTTCGGCTAGGCGAAGTCGCGATCCTGAGATGTCACTGGAACCAGTAGGAGACATAAAACCCGTTACTTCAGACGGACTCACAGCCCTATCTCCCCTGCCCCAGAGCTCGAGAAAATATCTGCCCGTATCGATTGGTCTGAAAAGCGCGTCAAAAATCCCCTTAGAGCTGGCAGTGATATTTCGCGTGACTTAGTACTTTCACACGTGAGTAGTGAGTTATCTGCCACGTCAACCTCGTTATCAGATAAGATAGAATCCCCCCCTCTATCAGGTTCCGCCATTTCTTTTCCCCTCCACTGGCATGAGAGTGACGGATTTCCCGCCCGAGCTACTGCGGGAAATCATCAGGCTATCGGTCGATGCACCGATTTCATATTCGTCGGTCGAAAATGGAGCTTCTTGCTTTCCGATGATGTCCTCTGTGCCTTATCAGGCGGCACACGACAATGGTTGGTCACCGAAAAACTGGGGACGGTCGTCCCCACGTTTTTCGGATAAGCTAGCAGTAGCTCTGGTGTGTCGCGAGTTTTGGATAATATCGAACGAATTCTTGTACGCCGTTGTTTCGCTTTCGAAGGCGTCTCAGGCTGTCAACCTCGCGCATGGCTTAACGCATCACGCGACGCGTTGGAATCCGGCACCGGGGTCGTGGGTCAGGGAGTTGGAAATCAGGTCCTATTTTGAGCTGGACGAATCGACAACGAATTCGTTAAAGTGCATCCTTGATCATTGTACAGGACTCTCTGCGCTCCGGATCAGCGGATCCCTCCTCGACAGAAGACATCCGTCCGAAATAACGCATATACTCTCCGCCATCCCGCCTGGTCTCGTGCATTTTGAGTTTGACGCGATTAGCATATTCTCGCGTCGTGATCGCGAGCTTGCGCACTCGGAAAACGGACTTTACGACGCGTTGAGCCGGCTAGCTCCGTCCCTTCGAAATCTGAAGCTTCTGGCTTCGCGATATCTGTATCTATTCTCCGGCCGTTCAAACGTCCTCGTCGGGTTGACTCGGTTGGAGCTATGTTTCTCGTCCCCGGACTTGCAGATGATGTCAAATGCCTGCGGAGATCCTTCCATTGGATCATGGCCACTTGAATCACTTACCCATCTTAGTTTGTCGTATGTTCCAGTGAACAGAGACGATACACCAATGAACTTCCTTCTATCCTTACCACCTCCAAGCTCCATGCTTTTTCCCATCAGTCGAAGAGTTACCTTCCCATTGGACAATCTTCTGGCAGCCGCACCGAACCTCCGAGAGCTCGAGTATCAGTCGTTCTCTCTGCACTCCGCGTCACTGTGGCGGCAGTGCTCTAGTGCCTCGCTCCGTCACATCGTGGTTCGTGCAGATGGCGTCAGCTATTCCGAACTACACAGGAATCGAATGTTTGACTCCCTTCGTGAGCAGGTCCATCCCTTGGCCTCGAAAGTCGCTTTCCCGTCTCTGCAGGGCATTTCGGTAGTGTCGACTCGCCGTTGTATCTCTACGGAGATTATTGCAAGGTCCCTCGGATTTTTAAAGGTCTCTGGAATTGACGTACAACCGAAGGTCGTTGAAGGAGCTTCTGACATAGACGAATGGTTCTTCTGATTATGACATAGACTTTTAATATGTCAACGGTGAGTGCTTTGACCTTGCCCACTTCTCTCCGGCAACTTTCACATGTACAGATATTTTCAAACATAATCGGCTCTTGGCGGTATTTCTGAAATTAACACCCCATTGATCGAGCAGCAGTCTGTTGCAATTTACGAATGGATCCAATGTCGGGCAATATTCCATCAACATATAATGATCTAATTCCAGACCTGTCTACAGGATCGCATTATTTCTGATTGATATTCGCTTTCCCTCTCGCTGCTCTTTGCTTTATAGACGATAGACTATAGATTTGACCTTCTCTTTTCTTATACCCAGTATCTGAATTCTCTTGAGAGGTCCTCCTCCTCCGTTTCTTTCTCAACCTATACTTTGAATACCACTGATCTTAATTCGAATTCTTTCTTTTTATCCCATTGATCTCTTTGCCTGCAGTCCACAGAGCCGCCTTCGCTTGCAAATATTCTTGACCAACCACGATGTGATCTTCAATTGCATCTTAGTTACATAAGGCGTTCGGTCATCGAACTCTGAAGCGTGCCTTGCATCTTGCTATGTTTGTCAAATCCACGTTCCACCAGAACGGTTATCTTCTTTCTGTTCTATCATACCAAATCACAGGCACCTGATCATGCTATTGTTAGTCACCGCAGAGAATGGTTAAATGACCGGTGCCATTTGTCACGTATGGTAAGGTCAATAGTACACTCGAAGTTCAGAATAACTTCTATGCTGATGATCAAGTAGGGCGCGGGGCATGAGGAGTAGCTCTGATCATTGTTTTCAGAATAGTTTATTACGACCAATCCTATGTTTGAGACATGTTATCTTGCGCCGAACACTCCCTCACCTTTTAGCAACCCAGCCGTCGTTTTATTACTGCAACCATGAACCTTTCTACTCGATCCAGTGTTGAACCTATAGATCCTCAAGAAGTCCCGCTCTGGATGTCCGATACGATTACTTACCAGTATTTTCAAGTCGCAACTGTCACTCTCTTGGTATATGATGCTCGTAAGCATGCTATTTCATCCTAACCTTTATATACCTGATCACCGTTTTAGTGCTTACAATGAAGAAAGAGGTAAATGCTTTGGCGTTGGCTATCTCATATCCTTGCAATTATGTTCTTCGTCAGGCTAAGCACTTCTGGGTACGTATACCGAACTCTCCTTGAAGAATCTTGGCTGACACGATCCAGAGAATGCCGCGCAATACGGTCGACTTTGTGTATTTTGCGGTGCATATCAAAGTCTTATCATCTTAATAAATATTCAAGCTGGACTACAGAACCGGTATATCGGTATCTTTGGCGCTTCTGTCTATCTGCTCGGTGAGTTATATTTGCGAAGGATGGCGGCTACTCTAAACTTAACTTCCGACGATCTACCAGAGAACACGCATAGCGCAAACTTTTCTCTGTAAGCTTAAGTTTCATAAATAATGATTACCCCGTACTGATCTGACGACTAGCTGTATGTGAACACCTGCCCGACATAATCTCGAAATCAATGACGTATTCCAGGCAACTTCTCTGCATGGACGAGAATTGTTGCTGGTAAACATTCTTCGCCTATATTTTGAACGCATAAATGAGTATTTTTCAGATTGTATTACCATTGGCTTGCTTGATTGTAAGCATTAAAAAAGGCAAAACTTAGCAGTCATTCCAAGTCAATCTGACAATAACTCTAGACATACTAATGATACGAGTTCTCGCGCTCTACTCGCAAGGTAAGCATGTTTGCTCATTGAAGATACAAACTCATCCTTCGTCAGACATGAGGTTATCGATATGCCTCAAGACCTTGCTTGCGCTAGAGATTGCACTCAAGTTCGGATTATCTCTTTATATAACGTGGACATCACACGGTATGATTGAATTCTTGGTTCATTTCGCGTGTGCTGACATACGATTAAGTCACAGTCGGAGCTCTTGCCAAGGATATGATGGTCTGTGGCCACGACTTCTCACCACCGTGGCAACTGGGTATCGTCGACTGGTGAGTGCCTCGAAGCTTTCCAAGCATGACAGACTCAACATATTAAATCAGGCTAGTTCCAATGGTGTATGGGATCGTCCTCTTTGTGCTTGCTCTGTACAAGGCTACAGAATATTGGAGGATGTCGGCCGGCTTCAAAGGTTTTCCCCTTGTCAAGGTAGTTATACGAGATCAGTCTGTTTACTTTATGTTGTGAGTGGAGATCTCTTCCTTCAGAAAAATCACTGAAGACCTTTTCAGCGTCATTGCTTGTTCCATATTCAACATCATGCAGTTTAAGCTGCGGGTATCAGATAATTTCCTGTCTAATCTTCTGACTTTTCTTGGAAATCCTGCGCTCCTTTGTGTTCTTGGAAGTCGCATGCTGTTCAATCTGAAGGAAACTGCGGAGCGGGGAGAAAATCAAGGAACTAGTCTCAGGGTTCCATCCAGGACAGTGAGTCAGATGGACTTCGCAGAGACAGGAATCCCGCAAAGGTTTGATCCATCTTCTCCCTTCCTGTCCTTGTCTCTCATTTTGACGCACAGAGAGTTCGACACGATCGACATTTGATATAGAGGTGTGACACTCCATGCTGCATCTCTCTTAATCAACGTATCCTTGTGCAGTCAGCGCGATCCAGGTTCCCCAAGAATGTGTTTGTTGTTTCATGTAATGTATATATAGTCTGCACAGACTCGTGATTCTTTACTTCTATTCATTGCTTCTATGTGATCGGGCCGACCAGCTTTGTAGTGCACTTTTGAAATACATCTCATTCTCAGGTCGCGAAGGAGCAATTTCTTTGCCTCCGGCGAAACACAGGACATCATCCGTTCAAGAATCATCGGCGTTGAATTTTCACCCGATAGATAGATAATCCGAAATCTTCCTTCATTCTTTTCATCCGCACAATTTGAATTGACGAGGTCAAAATCCGAGGCGAGCGCAACCAAAATGGCTCTCGGAAAACCATATTTTGGTACGTTTCACCGAATGCCCGTACGCACCGTCCATGTGGATACATCAACGGAAGCAAGAGTTCTTTCTCGGAGGTAGTCGCGAGTCCGATTGATCCTCAACGGGTCGCTCAGGACGTTCTCGTCGTTATTCAAGCTTCCCACGATACGGGTCATTTCTTTCAGATAGGTATTTTCTTCATGTCCAGAGCGTTGCTACCATCATTCCCCAAGCAAGCGATGTCATGAGAGGTTCAAGAATATCTATTCACTGCACGTCATCCCATCATTTCAGCATTGGTCACCGCGCGTTCGGCAAAAGAGACCGAGGAAAAAACGTCCGTATTTCGTTAGTTTCTATTGCTCCGGTGTCATCCACTCATCACCAAATAAATCCCGGGTTAGGCTTGGGCGATACCAGTGGAAACGGGTAGGGCTGAGATGAGAAAGTCCTGGGAATCGTCACTCAAATACAGAACATCCGAATGATTCATTACCTTCTCGTGAGAACGTAATTATATGATCTGTGTGTATATGATATCAAGAACAAGCGAACGTGTTCATTATATGGAAGCGTTTACGTACCTCCGAGGGAACGTGTTGTAAATCCGATTTCGCAATAACAACTATGCAAAGACCAGCAGGGTAGTCAACTCTGTTCAGAATGATAAAGCCACGGAGAGAGGCGGACACTCACTAGTAATCTGTAACAGAGAGACAATGTGGAACGATACATCAGTTCAAGTCGAGAAATGAAAAGATGAAGACCTACAAATCCATTTTCTTTTGAACACTTCCACCTCCTCTTTTCCCTTCTCACCCGCCATAACTGTCGGATACTCCTCCTGCAGAGCTGGCTCGATAACAACGTCAAAATGCGCTAAGAAACGCCGTCGCCATTCGCGTAGCGTTCGAGAATAGTGAGGCCCTATATTGGATACGGAATCAACGACAAGTCGGCCACGCGAGCCTGATGTCAGCGACTGAATGAGTAGGCTGAGAGTAGGAAGGATGCCTCCTGGGAAGACTAGAAATGACTCAGGATTAGAACGGCACCTTAAGCACGGCTAGAAGGTAAAGTTACTCTGACGAAATCGGTAGATTCAGTTGACTCGCTCGTTGATAAATGAACAGGTAGTACATACCCATTTCCGTATAAAGTCTATCTCTTTCGAATAGCGCTCGAATCCTACGAGTAGTGTAAACGCGAAGATTCAAAGACTCGTACGACTGTACATACTCGCTTCAGGTATCGTAATGCTCTGGATAACCCCTACTCCAGTATGTGGTTTAAGTGCCCAGTCGATCACCCGAAAATATTCGTCTAGGTATTCCAGTCCGACAGCTTCAACCATTTCGACACTTATAACTCGATCGAAAAAGCCTGCCCAGGTTTCCGGCATTGCGCGGTAGTCCATCAAGTGCACTCTCACCCGGTCCGAAACTTCCTTGCCGGTTCGAGCTATACGCTGCCAGGCAAGAGACTGTTGGTGAACCGAAAGAGTTATCGTGTCGACGGTCGTCCCAGGAAATTGAGTCGCGATTCGTAAAGCTAACGAACCCCAGCCAGAGCCAATTTCAAGTACGCGTTGTCCTGGTTGAATTTTCGCGCAACGGATAATGTGATCGATTTTACGGATTTGCGCATCATATAATTCGTCGACTCCGCCGGATTCCGAGATTAATTCATTGTTTGGAGTAGCAGTTGCAGAAGTAATTGGTGTCGGTAGGTCATACTTTACCTTCTCCTGACCGCGAGAAGGGATCTCTGATGGGAGCGGTAACCTGAGGTCCGCATCAAGTTCTTTAAAGATTGCGCATGAATAGGTCATGTCCTCTGACAAGAATCCTTCGAACATTTTGTTTGAAATGTCGTAGTGTGCCGAGATATTTGAGCGAGAATTGCTTAACGTATTGACGAACCGCATCGAGGTGATTTTCTGCGGGAGAGAGAACAAGTAGGAAAATCGTGAGTCTAGGTTCTGGAGTCTCTCTCTGTTTCGAAGGAAGATCTGAGAGAAAGACCATAGATAAGGACATGTTCTATGATGAAGCCAGGATACTAACCTTGAAAGATTAAACCAAATCCTCACATTCAACCTCGCCGTACATGTATGCCTCAGCAAATCCGAGGTCCCCCATTGTCACAAGTCGGATCCAGAAGAGATCACTTTTGACCCTTAACTCGGACTGCAGCTCAGGATCATTGTGCTGTTCAGATTCCGGAAAGGTATATGTCTTATTCGCCGTTACGATTCGTAGCTGTCCTTCCACGATTTGCTGTAAAACGCTGAACATATTTGTCAGAAAGAAGCGGTCTAAAAACAGAAAGCAGAAAAAAGACGGGATTCAAAAGAAATAGGAGTTTGATACGGCCGCCGCTCTGTGTTTGGGAATCTTCCGGGACGAAAGTTGAAAACTCACCCTGTTACAGCTGCCTCGGCGAGCTTAGCTGTCGGTGACGCCGCCACTCTGAAGGCGCTCTCGCTTAGAAGTTGCCACGTCTTATCCGCAAGACCCAGGACCGAGAATGGGTGGCGCGCTGGAGTCTCTAGCAGCTGCTTCGACATTCTGAGAGCGACCTTCGCGTCTTCAATATCGCTTTCTGCTGGCCGTCGAAGAATGAATGCTTAGCCCGCCGCTGATGAGGAGGGAGGGTAGGAGTGGTTTGCGTGAGAAAAGCGTAGCATTGTCGCTGTCGTACTGATGGTTTGGCGACAGTCACGGTGACGGTGAGCCAGAGAATCGGGAATTATAAATTCCACAACGACGCGATCGATGTTGGGCAACCATCGAACCTCGCCGATCACTTCTGACTGACGGTTGACGGTGACAGCACTCGATCAGCACTCGATGATCAGCGTCGATTCGTACACGTGACCTTATCAAGGATTAATCTGGCAAATTTTCTTCAACCCATCTCACCCAGTCTACTTCCAACACCGCTGACCCAACGCAAAACTTCCCTTCAATGTTCGGCCGTAAACAAAGTCTCAGCGTCTTCTTCTCGAGATCTTCCCGTATCTGGTGCTGGAGTTTGATTGATTTTTTCATGGTTGAATTGCCTCAATTGATTTTTGAAGGAACATCCATCGCTCCGTGTATGTCTTGCAATGTTGTTGCTGTATTTGGCCATAAGGTGCAGTGTTCTACATCTATAATGGTGACCATATACAGAAGCGGATGGACGGACCTGCTTTGAAACTAACGATATATTCGAAGGTTTTTCGACCGACGATTGTCTGCTCTGTAACCACGAAAAAGTACCCTCGATAAAGCAGGCTCATCACGCTCACTGAGACCCAGTTAACTGAATCCATCGACTGCTTAGTCTGTAGTACCTGTCCTTGCGTTCTTCGCTTGGACTCTGCATGCGTGCAGGATAGGTTAACTTCAAGGATGACACAGCGCTCTTCAAACTGTATCCGGGAATTGGACCAGAAGCTTTTAGAACGACACGACTTCATGTCGAGTTGTCTTCTCGTTTCTCCCTAGCCTCCCAACTTACGATCTGCTATCGAAGCTCCTGCGACTTCATGTCCGGCTGCAATTGAATAGCCTTTCTTCTCAAACATTCTGACTGTTTTCGGCTTGTCCTGATCGAGACATCTGTTTGATTCGCTTCTGGCAATATCTGTGAGATTGGGTTTATGGAAGGACTACTTGGCGATTCGAAGCACTCTCTTTGACTCCGACGATCGGATGGTCTGACAATCATATATTCACGAAAGATGGAAAGGAATCACTCGGGTGCCTTATAATTGAGTAAGGAAGTTAGATATCTGCCGCATGGCCCTTGAATGTAAGTAACGTATCATGATTAGTTCATAAGATCTAAGCATTCGTAAAGCTTCGCAATGGCGCAACGAAATTCGATAGTGAAGGCCAACGAAACATGTGAAAAGAAATATATGGTCTTGTCAGGACCTTCTGGTCCGTTGTAAGGAAACGGCAAAATCAGTTCTCCATAAGCACAAATTTCTCTGGGACTTTTAGTGCCCAAATGTATTTCCTTGAAAAGAAGTTTGCCAAGATCTTCGCTCATAGTGATGATGAAAATTTTGAAAAGTACAACGTTTTCCTTTGGTGCCAGCGTGAGCAAGGGCAAAGAAATCAAATACATTCAACGGGCATATGCATCGATCTATACTTCCGTTAGGCAATTCATAAAGTGTTAACAGATAAGGGTTGTCACTTGATTGTATTTGTATAATACCCAATAGGATGAATGTACACAAGAATCATACGAAATGAGCTACGAGACGACTGCCAGTTACGACTCAAAGCTTTAAGTTAATCCGTCCGAGAAAGACTATGAAAAATTAAGAGAGTGGACGAGTCCATGAAATGGATCTCAATCAAATACGCGACGACCGTAAAACCATAACAAGCAGCGAGTGAAATACAGGAAGAAGGCACGGTGTCTAGGACAAGGAAAAGACCAGAAATGAACACGGTAGAGAAATAAGGAGAAAGGACAAATCTAAATCTTGATGCTCTCAAGTTCCTTCGCATCGCTTTCCTGGAATGGGTACTCCTCCTCGATCGAGCGGATGAGCGCCTCGTGCTTCGCGCTGCGAGGTTTGATGCTGATCTTGTACGGTACGGGGTGGCTGATGATACCCGGCTGGAACTGGACAATCGGCTCAATGACCTTGCCATTTTCAACGATCTTGCCGATGTTAAAAACAGCAAGCGCCTGCGCAATGCTGAGGTAGACAGAGGAATCTGCGAGCTCACGACCAGGGCAAATGCGGCGGCCGAAACCGAATGAGAGGGTGTGTGTGTCAGGCTCGGGTGCACGGCCGTCAACGCCAAGGAAACGTTCAGGCTTGAATGTCATTGGGTCGTGGAACACGGTCGGGTCATGTGTGAATCCCCTGGAGAAGGATCCTTAAGTAAGAAAGAACAGTCGCATGGAAGGACCAAAAATAAGGACGGACCAAATATTCGGCATAATCAGAGCACCCTTAGGGATGAAGTAGCCCTCGTAGATGTCATCCTCAGTTGTCATGTGCGGAACACCCATAGGTGCAACCGGGTGCCAGCGGAGAGCCTCCTTAACCACAGCATCAATGTATGGCAAGTTCTCGCGGTCCTCGAACGTAGGCAACCTATCCGATCCGATCACACGGTCGATTTCCTCCTGAGCCTTACGTTGAACCTCAGGGAAGAGAGACATAGCCAAGAAGAAGCACGCCATTGTCGATACGGTCTACACGTCAGAAAGAAGCCGGAAGTCAGTAAAACAGGTACGAAAAGGAACACACGAAGATCATTAGGTGTAGGGATGAACATTTGAAATAGTAGTGTTGAAATGAAACGGGTACGCACGGTATCGGCTCCACCGGAGTACAGTGATGCGGCAGTCATTTTGGCGACAAAGTCCTCCTCGGGGCTCAGATTACCCTTCTCAAGCAGCTTGGAGAGGTATGATGCCTCGTTCGTACCTTTCGTCATCTGCTGCTTGACGAACTCGTACGGCTTCTCGATGAGCTCTGTCACTGTCTTCCTCCAGCGGGCAGCAGTCCGCTTGAATCCAGTGCCCGGTACCCAATCCGGCAAATATCTCACTAAGTTCATATAGACCTTATCAGTACGGATCCAGTAAACGATAAAACTATCACGGAAGCTACATACGGAATGGCATAACGTCAACGATCCAAGCTCCCGGGGAGGTCGAAAGGGAGAACTGAATGAGAGCCTCATCGGCGAGGTCCACCAACGGATCCGACTTGAGAGGCTCAATCGTATAGCCATAAGCAATCTTTAGAATAATTGCGCCGGCCTCCCTAAAAATCCGATAAGTATACATAGATCAAAGTTGATAGCTTTACGTACGTGCGAATGTGATGAAGGAGATCCTCGGGCTTGTTAAGTACACGGAGCAGGAATCGACGGACCTCGACATTCTGGAGAGGGTAGAAGCGAGCAACCGCCCATTTCGATCCAAGAAGGCCGTGTACACTTTTACGATAGGCACGGAAACGGTCTGAATACGCTTGGCTCGAAAGGAAATTATCCCAGCCAACCCTATCGAAAGGTACATGAGAAAGCTTTGTAACACAGTTTCACGAGCGAGCATGAGACACTCACATTTCACCACCGAAGATCATTCTAGGACGAGACGAGTGCAAAGCGGAACGCTTCTCCATGATTTCAAACGCATGGCGGGAATCATTGAGAATAATCATAGTCTGTCCCAGAACAGTGATAGAACTGATAGGCCCTACAGACAGAAACAAATCAATTACTCGAACCAATTTGAAAACATTGAACATACCGTAGAGTTCCTTGTGCTTGAGCCAGTGCACCCATTCCTGCTCACCTGCAGGTGGCAAGTCGGCGACATTGCCGACAATCGGCTTTGGCTTAGGCCCAGGAGGAAGCGGCGCAGGAGTCTTCTTAGGAGTTAAAAGAGTCTTGACTATGTACAAACCAAGTCCTCCAAGGACGAGGTCGACAATAAGGAACGTGCCCATAGTGACGAATACCTTCGGACTAGGGGGGAGAGGCTAAGTACAGGTGTCTGAACAAGACAGAGAGAGAATTTGTTGATGAATGATGGGATGTATAAAGCAGACGGGGAGACGGGGAGACGGGGAAAACGGGGAGGAGACGGTTTTGATGTCCTGGCACAGCGAAATGGCTCCGTTTTGAATGGAAGAACTGCTTATATTCCGAGGCTAAAACATATTTAGCCCGGCGCACGCCTATTGCTCCTTGACACGCGTAGTCTTTGGGAAGGCAAGTTTCCATGGACTGTTTCTAACGTGGAATATAAGGGCCAAGATTGTATAACGTTTTTGATGCGATTGGACTACTGCCTGATAAGCCGGACCAATTAAAGTTTGGTGCTGTGTAAACTAACCGAAGGGGTGTTGATTTCCAGGTCAGGGTCGCAAGACAGGGAATTGCGATGATTTGAGGGAGATCCTCATCAGACTCACAGCATTGAATTATTTTAAATCATCTCGTTCGAGGCTTTGCAAGGCCGCTCAGGCCGGAATGCAGACAGACGCACAGGTCTGTCCATACAGAAAGCCTCGAACCTGCAAGTAATTCATTGGAGCCCAGGTGGTACAAGTTTGAATAGTGAAGCAGACGAAAGGAAAAGAAAGGTGTGAAAAAAAGGGTGACGACGTGATGGCTTGAGTTGATTACCTCAGCAGATAGATCCATGTGAGTCCCGTCGACGTATGTGCCTCCCTTGATGCTTCCTCCTAACTTGCAAGCGAACAAGCCTCCTCTTTCGTCGAATTTCTTCCGGTAGCTTTGTGGCAGGGAGCTGCCACTCACGGTGCTTGAGGTAGTTGACGGATCGAAAAGTGCACACTTCGCCATATATTCCATCTGCTCACCAGGGTGGTGTTTTTCCTTTCGCAACTGCCGTCCTTTTCTTAAGGGTGAAAACTGTGTGTGAGATTCGGCCTACCTTTTGCCGCTGAATTCGAATTCGAAACGGGGGAGCTGGTGCAATTTCTTCTCGATCATCGCCTCATATGTTCCGAAGCTAGTCAAGATAATTTATTCCGCCTATTTTGGGTCCTTTTTTCAGCGTCATCTCGTCCGTCTTGTCGGAGCCTGGAAACAACGGCAAAGGAGCTTCCAATCTTCTGGCCGACGTTTATCTCTGTTTGTCTGGCCCTCTGCACCCGCCAAAACACATGAGTGGTGCACGAAATGTTCCATGCAGGTTTCCGACACAGGAACACCATCGCCGTTGGACTTCTTTTACTTTGCGGAATTTGTCCTGCTGAATATGCACTGATGGCGTTTTACATCAAATTAATGATCCTGGATTCCTGGGATGGGTCTCATTCATCTTGGAACCACATTACACCATCCCTTTCCGGTGCTTCCTTTGAAGAGATATAGATAGGGAGCGAAATGACGAGACCCTTCGAGATAAACTTCAGGCGAGACGCCATCAGATTTTCTCATCATCTCGTCAGGCTCGCCTGTACGTATGTGTTTTTGAGAAGTGTGACTTGATCGATTTGATGGGGCTGACGAGCGTTGACGGGGCGTATGCGATTCGCACATCCCGCGAAATTCCATTTTTTCGCGCGGTTGCGAGGGCGGGACCTGTATGGACTGAAACCAGAAACGGGATTCGCGATAGAAAATGGTCAATATCTCGATCCCTTCCATAGACAGTTAGCTGGGAATATTTGTCACTTTACCCAAGCTTGGAAAAAGCTCCCTTCGTGGCATTGCAATTTATTTTTTTGAGGTTGCCGTCAGCCCTAATAACAACAGATGCATACATAACGCCGGCCAATCGACCGCTTCCTTCCCCCTACCGCCGCACTCTTGCCATCTGCTCCGGTCGCCCCCTATCATCGCGCCTACGCAGCTCTCGCCTCTCTTCTTTGTTCGGCAACACCTTACCTTTGTCGAGGCCATCTCGCGTTCCCCGATTTACTTCCGAGTAAACCGCAAAAATGTCTGATGCAGCAGCAGCAGTACCAGCCTTGGACGACACGGTAAGTTAGGCAATGGTCTTTCTGTTCGAGTTCCTAAACACTGCGCGCTTCTCAGATGGGTGTCCTCTTCATCGGTGTTGTGTAAGTTTGGTCCGTCTGATTAAAAGTAGCTCTAATTATTGACATATATGGGCCTGTCTACAGACTTGCTATGGCGTGAGTGGACTCGTTATAACGCGAAATTCGACTCGTAGTAGTCATTTAAGACGTAGACTGATGAATCCATGCCTGACAGACTTTGGGGGGCTAGTAGTGTGCAAGTTTATTACTACTTCAATGTAAGGTCTACGTTTTGAGAATCTTGCTGCGATCAATATTTCACACTTCTTGATTTTCAGCGGTACACGAAGGATGAGTTGTGGATGAAAACCTTGGTAATTATTGAAACTTGCGCTACCGACTTACACAGATGGATTAATGGTCAATAGGTTGCCGTGACATGGGCACTAGATACGACCCACCAAGGGCTTATTATACATACTGTATACACGTATCTCATAACAGAATACGGGAATGCTGTCTTCCTGGGAAATATCGTTGATACTT
Organism: Sanghuangporus sanghuang; assembly: GCA_009806525.1. Classification (NCBI taxonomy): domain Eukaryota; kingdom Fungi; phylum Basidiomycota; class Agaricomycetes; order Hymenochaetales; family Hymenochaetaceae; genus Sanghuangporus; species Sanghuangporus sanghuang. Next base: position 227,130 of record VVIT01000016.1, on the reverse strand, counting down.
TATTGGTGCGTTTAAACAGCCACTTCTATTGACAACACGACTAAGGTCGTTTTAGATTGAAGTCGTTTTCAGTGTCAGTGATGAAATCTTGACTGACTTTAGTGTTTGAGAGGCTGATCTCCTCTTAGTCGCTCATCGTCTTTATCGTACAAGCTTTCTTCATCTTACGAATCTGGAAGTGTACGTATGTTTTATTTTTATTTTTCAGATATGTTCCTTACGACCTTCGTATGTCCAGTGAGCCATGGAAATATTCCGATTGTCACTCTTCTGGTGTGGCATATTCCAAGTCTTGTTTGCATGCATTATCTGATTTGATTCGTACAGAGTGGTCTCGCCATTGCAAGTCTCATCATCTCTGCGAGTAAGTTCACATATCACAACACTCAGGAAAGGCTGTTGATTCAATAATGATGCATAGTTTATACTGATAAGGCGTACGACTAAGCTTCCCTGTTTTATTCAACAATCAACTTACCGTCATGCTCTTACAGTCTGAAGCTGAAGACGTTCGCTCGTCTTGTGGAGATTTTCGATCTAAGTCGCGCGATCAACATCACGAATGCGGTAACTGACGTCTCAGTTGCATGTTCTCTAATCTTCCTCCTTCAACGGTCTCGTACTGGCTTCAAGCGTTCTGACAGTATCATCAACCGACTCATCCTCTTCTCATTGAACACTGGCCTGCTCACGAGTCTTGATGCGATTGGGTCTCTCATAGGAGTAAGTTTTACCTGGCTCATAAGTAGAGCTGAGTGCTCATGGTTTCACGTTCAGAATGTCGTCTGGGGCGATACGTTCATTTACATTCTCTTCTACGTGAACATCAGCAGATGTATGTACAACTCCCACATTTTTAAAATTGTTTGCTTGACATTCGTTTCATGAGGATAGTGTACACGAACTCCCTAATGGCTACGTGAGTACATTTATTGTTCAATTTAAAAATCGTCGTGAGGTAAATGCATATTCGGTGCTTGCAGTCTTAACAGTCGCAAGGGTCTCAACGGTGTTGACGAGAGTAGTGGCGAGCAGAGTGTCTCTCTGTCACAGGGCCGTTACCGATCGCGGGCCGTGGAAATCGAAGCTCCATCTACACTTAAGGTTTGTCTACTTGCAATTCTTCGCAGTCTTCTTCTATCCGGTCGTACGCTTACTCTTCTCAATTTGTTTAGGGAAACAACCAGCCACGTACATTGTCAATCAAGGTCAACACCGAGACGGAGACAGTGCGGGATCAGGAAGAAGGAAACATTAAGGTAAGTTCGAACGCGCTGTTCAGCCAGTTGTTGCATTCATAGTGTGTCGCGCGTTTCCCCTTTCCTGTGACTGATTAGAACTACCGCTCCTTCGCCCCTATTTAGCACGGAACACCATCGGAGAGCCTATCGGACGTACAGTACCACTATGACGATTCGAAGCCACAGGCGTACCCTATGCACCAGATGGGCCTGTAGTCAACGGAGTGGCAATAGAAAAATTCCATGGCCTCACCCTTCCGGTCATTCAATTTTTTTCTTGCGGGCATATCGGACCATCTTCTGTCCGTCCATGGTTCGGCGGCCTTTTCCCTTCTCCGCATGTGTTTTTATCGATCTGTTTTGTTTTCGTCGTCTTATTCCATTCTTTATTCCCTTCTTGTACGCCACCGTCGGTGTCTTGTCGACGGCTGATCGGCGCTTTGCGTTCTAATGCATATAGAATCAGGAACCTTTTTCTTGCACATTTTTTGTACGCTCGTCGCTCACCTGAATCACCAAGCGTTGCCTTAGTATTCGTTCTTTTTATGCTGTGTTTTTTCTTGTCTGTGGATCTTATCTCGCATTTTTTACGTCACTTCATGTGCGCTCTATATTTAGTGCCAAATCGGGTTTACAGTATGACTCGGCAATGGAAGTTTTCACTTCTGAAACTACTTATTCTTTCGTTCGGTAAGATCATTTGATCCGCGCAAGAAAGCTAGTCGAAGCACTGTTCTATCTATTGTGTTCAGGTAAGTTCGGACAGACTCGCATCATCGCGCAGGATACATTTGCTCAGTGCGATACGATGTTCCGTCATTCATCGAACAAGAGGTAACTATGTTTTTATTTTCGCTTTGGCCGCTCACATACCGCCCTACGCGCTTAGCAACAAAATTGCAGAAGGTCGTAAAATTCTCGTGAAAGCAACGGTCACTATTAAAATCATTCAATTCGAATTCCATGAATTATGTCTTCTCTTCGTCCGTTGGAATGGAGACGCTATTAACTTCCTCACTTGCGTTACTCAACGCTACTTTTAGTTCACGATGTTAATGCGGTTTGGATCTTCTTTTATCAAGAGACCTATCTACTGCCGCAGGCCAAATTCTTTGGAATTGCTGAAACACTTGTGATGGTTTCTCCACTTGCTGTTAGCTCTACTCGACTTCCTTTCGTATTCACTTTTTTGGCTGACAGTTGATCCTCTAAGTATGTCTTCTAGTTGACACAAATGGCTGCGTCGCAAAAAGTTGACGTGAACTCTGTTCAACTACTAGATTGTTCTTAAGTCAGAACGACATGATGCTAAGCCTAGGACGAATCCGGAGTGTCAGCTAATTCAATTACAGAGGCATATATCTCAAGGCTCATTACATCCGAGTCTCATACGTGAAGAGACCTTGCTTCCCGCCATCCGGATACAGTCGACGCGACTTGGACGTCTGTCGCGCGGGAATTTTGTCCATTAGCGTCTTGAAGCAAGTCAGTCTCCTGCACAGACTGCACCCGATCACCAGCAGCTCTGCTTCAGCATGTGTATCTATCCCATACTCTGAGGGGACCTTCCATGCTCGAATCTTACTGTATGCATTGATCGCACTTTGGTACCAAGGAAGCACAACAGCTCAGGATTGCCCAGGTTCTCACATTACGAGCGCATGTAGTTGTTATCCGCACCTGAGCTCGGGGAAGATAATGTCACATATCTTGTGTCCAAGCTACTAGTAGACTCGGACAATTTACTTTCCTCCATTCACCGAATCCGAGTTGGACTGTCTTGCCGTCCATGTCATATTAGCCTTTCAATGTCTTTGCTTGGATAGAGACTCGACACCTTACCATTGATCAAGCTTTTTCTCGTTGGACTCTTGAAGCTACGGTGTCTGATGCCTATAAGCGTCAATTTCAAGCTGTTCAAAAATAATCATATTCGACAGTGATACTGTTTCTTGGGATCTGCAATCTCGACGAGGGCAGATCGTAGTCAGAGTCATTAATGCTAGAAATTTTCAGGGAAGGAGAGGAGACCTTTCACTGAGCTCGGTGACTGTCGGAAATCATGAAGGATTGGAGACAAATATTTGGGTAATTAGCGCGTCCGACGCGACACGCATTCGATCATGTGACCTTGTAGAGATTTATTGAAGTCACGCTACGCGTGACCGTAACAGGTATTTTCCTCCGCGTCTTCGTCACGGTGTGGCTACGTCTCTTGTCTCCTACCTTCTATTCATCATCTAACATCTTTCTGAGCTGCACAACATAGTTTAAGTGGCGCTCACCAGGCCCCTTCAACGACGCTCTTGCTTCTTATCCATGTCGTCGACGCTGCCGAGCCCTCCTCTCTCGTCGGAAGACAAGGAGAACCGACCACCGAAGACGACGGAATCGGAATCGTCACCACGGAAAGCTATTGAGTGGGCATCGACTAAAGAAGTATTTAGCTACGTGCCAGTCTCGCGACGATCACTAGAATTGCCAAACGTGCCTCGCAAACCGCGAAAATCCATTCTGAAACCTTCGCGTCCGTCGTTGTCCTGCGCACCAGAGAAGAAACGGGACGAAACACCACTTCCGGAAGATGCGCTGGAAAATGCTCAGTATCTGAATTATCCTGTCTCTGTGATAATTGGGGAGGAATCGACGCTTCGTGAGCTCACAGAGGCGTATTCAATTCTCACAGCACGAATTCGGCAGGCTATTCCGCAGAGCTTTTTCTCCTCACCCAATCGAGCTACTCGATATGCACTATTTGATCCTCTCAGACGCGAAGCAGAGGTGCTGTCGAGCTGTATCACGCGGGATCTTGGTCGTATTTTTGTCGATCCATTCGTGCCACCGAATTCTCCACCCTCAACCCCGACCAAAGATAAAAAGTCTGTCCTTCCTACTCCCCAGGATTCTCCAGCTCCGAAGAAGGGCGGAATGAACGAGGAACAGGTTAAATATGCGAGAGATCTGAGTACCGTCGCGAGTGCAACTATTAAGTTCCTCACGTTAGCTTTGCAAATCCCAGATATCTATAATGTGTTTACGAGTACGCATCCTTGAAGTACCTTTCTGTTATGTTTCTGACTCACCATACTATAGCAAAACAGCTCAACTCAATTCTCACAGCACTATTGGCTATTCCATTAGCCGAGTCGATACGCTCACCAACAGCGCGAAAAATTTGTGGCTTCGCTATGACAGCTCTGCAAACTCAGCGGCTTCCGGACAACATTTTAACCAACGCTGCGCCGCGAATAGCCTTTGCGCTTAAGCGTGCCATCGAAGGCGAACTTGGAAGAGAAGGAAAGAAAGGTGCTACTGCCGAGGCTTTTCGGGTATGTAATACTGTCAATATACTTGTTTGCAGCCGGTGAAGTAATTTCTGGTATAGGCTGTTCATGACTTGTCCATATACCGACCTGGCATCTTCATTCCTATACTTCACATTTACCTGACGACTCTCCTCGAAAGTCTCCTGACTCCTTCCAACGTTCTTCGAGTGCTCGCGGCTCATGCTCTTGGAGGTTTTGTTCTCGGCCTCATCCAAGCAAAGGATGACTTCGAAGACGTCCTCCTCGAAATCTCGCCTGTAGTCTCCGAATTCCTCCTTCGGAAGATCCCCCAAGAAAACTCGCAAACAACCATCCTTCGTACACTTCGGACGGCTCTGCGAAACGTGGAACCTTCTCATCATGCACAGGGACCCTTTTGGGCGACGTCCGTCTTAGCCAGCCTCACGGTACTTCTTGGACCTGCTTTGTTGAGGGAAAGACGGCTTCTGGTCGAGTATCGCGCCACAATTGATATCGGTCTGAAGGCGAGGAAGAGGATAGTTCGCGCAATAATATCAACGATATGGGGTCCTCTTATTTGGGTCTGGCAGAGGTGGCGTACGTCGGTTAACGAGGTATCTGTTGATAGCGATGATCAAAGCGAAGGCGCGTCGGAACAGGAGAAGGTTAAGAAATGCTTTTCGGCGATGCTTCGTATGACTGCGCATCTCCCGGTCGGAATTGCTTTCATCGGTGCTCTTCTCGGTGAACATCATGATAACTGCCGTCAAGACGACTTACACTTTGCGCTTTTCCAGCTGGGGATGTCCGCCCGTCAGGGAGGGGAATCCACGCAGAGAGCCCTGGAATTGCTTGATCGTCTAGTCAACTCGCGGGAAGATGAAGGCTTCTATGAACATTGGACAGAAAACTTCCTCGAGAAACTTGTGCCCTCTTCATTGCTTTCGGTATCTCCTGGCCTTCTAACAGTTGACATCAGTGTCGTAACACTATCTCCGGTGGTCGAAAGCATAGTCGCTGTACAACCCTCGCCGGTTGATGTCCGCCCACTTGCAGATGAGGAGAAATGTGCTCCTGGCGTCTGGACGCGTATCAAGGATGCGTGGATATTGTGTATTGAGCAATTGGAGATGTCAGAGAATGACTCAACTCCCGTAGGTGCTTCCAATACTTTCGTCTGATGCAAGTTTTGACTCTCTTGAAGGACGCGCTACTCGACATTTGGACAGGTCTGATCCGTATGGGATTGATAAACGCCGAAGGCAAGTGTTCCTTGTATTGATTGCTTGAGTGAATACTGACAGGTAGTGGTTTGTAGATGATTCGCCTCTTCTCACAGAGTATGCGAGTCAATGTGCTGAAGTTCTCATATCGATATTTACAAACGAGTCTATCGATTTGAGAGAGCGCCCCGATGATGCAAAATTCGCTAGTACCTCATCTGTTAGGGCGCTTGCAGAGTGCGACGCAAGTGCCGCTGCAAATATGCGATTAAAACTGAGGCTTGTACGTGCCTTATGGACTGCTATGGTTGATATGTTACCTGTTTCCTCGACTGTGGGCGCTTGGAAGCCCATGATTAAGTTCCTCGTGCGGCATCAAGATGTGCTTGTGCCATCCAGCGAGGAAGAATCAGACGACGAGAATGAAGCGCTGAGTGAATGGTCTCAGTTCTGTGCGCAGGTCGCTGCACTTGCATGTTCACCCGAGATCACGAACTTGATCTGGGAACATACCTGGGAATGGGACACGAAGATGCGCGCTCGTGCATGGCGGGGTTATACACGAGGCTGGGTCGATGATGCGAAGGGCTCGTGGCGAGAGGCTACTAGTATTCTTGGCTTGCCATTCAGGTATGGACTTTGTACCCAATCACTAGTCCCTTCAGTTGATAGTTATCACATTCCAGGGTGGATTCTCCGTGGGATATGTCGGGGGCCGACCTTTCGGCGTGGAGCAGTCTTCTAGCATATGCTGTTGAAATGGCAGCCAAGGACCATGTGGACGCCCCTGAAGTCTTGGAAATTGTCGTTAGCCACATTGATCAGCAACGGATCATTTCGTTCGTCTTTCTCTTCGCGTTTCTACGCAATTCTATGACATTAATGCGTTTTTCAGGCTGAGCTCTGCTCTGCGTGTCGCTGATTATCTCTTCGAGATGTTAAAAAGGCACATTGAAAACTGCAGCGAACTGCCTCTTGATGTAATCGATCTTGTCCATGAAGTTCTGTTAACATCCTATCCACCCGAACCGCGGAACAAAGTCGATGCCAACTGGTTGCTTCGTTCCGTACAGTCATGCATCAGCAATTGTCCAGCTAAACTCATCATCGAACTTCTCGAAAGACTCCACGATGGACTGTGCGCCTGGTTTTCGGATGAATGCGCACTTTTCTCGCCGGAAGAATATTCCCGCGAGATCATTCCGCTGTTTCAAACTCTGCTTATTGCGCTGGAGCCACTCCCGCCTTCTCCGCAAATCTTGCAATCTTTCTCGGCTCTCTTTGCTTCCGCGCTTCAGACGGACCCAGATACTGGGGAGCTTTCAAGTGACCGTGCCGAGGCCCTGAGCGCGTTTACGGATTTCTGGAATAACAACTGTCTTTCGTTTGAAGCTCCATGCGGCAGGTGGTCTGATGGCATCCTGCACGCTCTGGGCCTTGCCTTCCCGACGACCCTTTTGGAAAACTTCTCCAAAAGTGAGACCATAGAATCGGGTCATCTCGAAGCGCAAGGTCTTGCGGATGAACTTATTGCGTCTGATGAAGAAGATGAATTGGACGTTCTCCCACGGACGACCACGCCTCGCCGACATCCAAACACTCAGATCCCGCTTCCCGCCTCTTATGCCAACCGTAACGCATTTATCCTGTCACCAACACCCAAAAAATCGGCAAAATATTCGGAATTCCCCGATGGACCTCGTCTTCCCGGGCTGTTCAGTTCGCTTTCTTCAAAGAATGCTTCTCGCGTAAAGTCGTGGAGCCCTTCACAGCGATCACGTACTGCATCGAATTCGACTACTGGATCAGACGATACGGATAAAGAAAACGTCAGTCCCGAGGTTCGAAAGTCCGGGATTGGAATGGTGCATTCTGGGACAAAGCGAGGATCTATTGATCCAGATTGCAGTCCCTCAAGCGCAAAAAGGCTCCGCACTCAGATTTTCGGATCGGACGACAGTGAAGATGCTCGTACGGTTGAAGCGGTTTTGCATGGTGGGGACACTCTTCATGCCGCGGAACGCTTACCATTTGGATCGGTAAATGTCAATGCAAATCTCATGCAGACTCCAACCAAGCGAACGCGTACAAGAATCGCGCCTTCGCTAGGCATAATGGATATATCTCAATGCACTAGGGCGAACAAAATTCAGAAGGCGCGGGATAACGTGAAAGCAACTCGATCCGCACAGCATTTAGCTGCGGCAGACGACGATGATACCGATGACGGCGAGTATCTACCATCCTCTTCGGAACTGGAATCCGAAGAGGACGATAACGGACCGTCAAGTTCTTCGTCACCTGTCGGACCATTTACTCCTCGCGCAGCTCGGCAAGCGGAGTATGCTGTCGCCATAACACGAGATCCTGCAAGTGACGATATTGTTACGAGCAGCAGCCCGACACGGAATATTTGCCGAATGGCTCGTGCAGAGCGGCTTTCTTCGAATTCGAAGATGTACGGTAGGAAGACGAACGCTGCAGCACCTCCTTCTCGTTATCTGACTTGGTCAATGCCAAATTGAAAAGGGTGCCTGCCCTTCTCTCCTTATCTATATAGTCTAGTACTCTTTCCTTCTGATCCACTTTCGTCTCAATTCTGGTAACCTTTTCGTCGTGACACCTTTCGTTTCTCCTTCGTGATTTCTTCAAATTTGTTCCATTGTCGCAAAGAATATCATTCTTCATTATTTATTTATTTGTTGCTTCAATCAACCCTGCGTGCATTTTTGATAACCAAAGGTATTCCATTCTCTAAGACTCTTTAGAGGCTCGTTATGTAGCAAAAGTCGATTAGAATAATGCTCAGAATGTATGGTTATGATTATATGGCTTGACAATGAGTAATCAGAAGACAGGAAGCTTTTGATAAGTGCCTCTGCCCAGTTCGCGTAACGCCTTTTCTCGCCCGAGGAAATGAAGGGCTTACATGTCATTCGAAATGCCCTGAGGCTCTATAGAAGTACGAACGAATTGAATACAGAAAATTTGAAATGCAGCTAGAGATACAGCACACAAGACAGGACGGGAATAATCATCGTCCAGCGATCCACGATAATATCCTAACGACACTGCAAAATCCCAGGAAGAAGAAAGCGAAGATAGGTAAGCAACATTGCACGGCGCAAAACGAAAGTCCAATACGACAAGTCCGATGTGACGCTGACGACATCACTTTGCAGGCTCGACCTCTATCCCGAGCTGCGCCAGGTCAAGATTGAGGTTGATACCCATTCCTTCGAGAAATCCCAGGCCTGACATGCCGACGATGCTACTAGCAGCAAGGGCACCTTGTGCGTGGGCCAACTGCCCGTTTGAGTTCGCACTGGTGGTGCTAGTGTCTGCGAGCTCGGCGAGCTGGGCAGCGAGGAGTGCTAGCGAGCCTTGAAGCGCTGCGCGGTTCGCTTGGACAGAGGTGGGGGTGGAGGGGGTAGCTACCGGGAGTGCCGAAGCTCCAATAGGTACTGGAAACAGTTGAGAAGTGATCGAGGGATCTGCAGCTGTATTTGTCGAGGCTGATGTCGGGAGCTCTGTCGCGTTCGTGTCTTTCGTAGACTCGGAGGAAACAGTGAGGTTGAGGGTACTATTACTACTGCCCCCATTCGTGCCTGTGATGTTGAGCGCCTGCAAGATGCTGTATGCTGCTTCCATGCAGCTGCGATGACCCTCGTGATCTTGATCTTGGTCCGTGCCATCCCCGGAAACCGTCGTTCCAGTCCCGGGAGGCGGATGTTTACCAGTGAATGGCATCATCGGAGAAGTTGACGAGATCTGAGGCGCAGCAGCAGTTGAAGAAGGTGCCTGACTCGCAGGCGCGGGAGATTGACTTTTGGTGGTGGCTCGACCGCCGTACGTCCATGTGTAGTGCTGAGGTGGGAATTGCGAGCTGTTGGGCGCCGGATGTGACGAGGGACTTGGATTCAATACTGACTTGGAGTAGCTCTGCGGCCTGCGAGTCGTTCGTCTTGAGGTCTAAGGAGCATATCAGATTAATGTCTTCAATCCAATGAAAATAAAATAAAAATGGAGAGATAGGAGGATAGAATGCCTTACATTCCCTCCTTCCCATCGGGGATTCAACCTATACCTCCCCTCGCTATTCTTCTCGAATCTACCACGTTTATACGCCTTCTGAAGAGCTTGGCTTGCGCTCGGGCGGAAATTCGCCTGGAGAGGGTACGTAGCAGCCATCCACTGGAACAGCTGCTTCGGCGCCGTACCGTCGGGATCATTGTGTACCGTCAAGGCCTGGACGAGCATCTCCTCGTACGAAGGAAGGTCGTCTTCGTCTTCTACCGGGGCTGGCGTGGGAGGTGGAGGAGGGACTCGAGCGGGTACAGTTGGAGGAGAGGGGGAATAGGAGGTGGAGTAGGGCTGGTGGTGAGAGGATTGTTGGTAGGAGATGGACCCGCTTGAGTAGGGTTGATAGGGGTAGGAGGAGGAGGTTGAGGCGGAAGCGGCTGCTTGGTAGGTCGTTGTTGAAGTCGGAGGTGAGGGCCGACGGATGGGGATAAGAGGAGGGACGAGCGTCGTCGTCGACGGTGTTGGTGCAATATCATGCAATGTCTTTACCTCCGTCGTTGTTGTCGTCTCGTTAGACATCGACGTCGATGCCGATAGTGGAGGGTCTTTAGTATCACCATTCTTCTTCGAGTCGTCTGTCGTCGACAAGACGTTCGATACACCCTTATCTTCGGCGTTCTCACTGTTGCTCACGGTCGCCCTCCCACTCGACTCGACGATTTTCGCAACAGCTGCATGTAGCACCGCAGCCTTCAGATCCGTCGGCCACAATCGCGGTCTTACGGTCTTCCAACACTCCTCATCATCCCCCTCCTTCGCAAGACTCTCATCAAGCTTCAACAATATTTCAATGACCTGCTCCATCGGGAGGAGTGTAAGCCATATTCGCTTGAGTATCCTCTCGTCGTCGGGTAATTCATGGCTCCCATTTATGTTCTGTGCGTTCAGATTGTCTGAAGCTGTACTCCCAGCCTGATCGGCAAGCGATGGGTCGATGCTCCCTGCAAGAACAATAAACAATTTAAATAATTATATTCTATACGACAACGACCGACCGTCTGCGATGTGACCGTTGTTCTGTTGTTCTGCTGGCGGGTCACTTGTATGCTCTGTGGCCATCTCTTGATTGCGGAAGTGCTGCACAGTTTTTCGCTAACTTGGGAAATCTTCAGTTACAACACAAACCAATGTCACAGCCTTGTCACAGAAAACATTAGTAACGCGACACTTGAATTGAACTTCAATGATCATCTATGCAACCACTGCGAATACACCAAACCCTCTTGGCTTATTTTCTTGCCAAATAACGAATCATATCTCTCGTACTTGTCGGTTAGGTCCTAGACTGATGAGTGAAGAAACGGAATTGCCCCTTGAACGAACGGCAAAATCTGTTCCGTCTGCGGTCCTGCCAGTGTTTATCATATTGTTGCTCGTCCTTGAAATTTTTTTGCCTCCTTCAGGTCGAACTACATCAGACTTGGGGTGACCCTGAATGTTAGATTTCCGATAATACGAAGACCACAGGCTTGACTTTGTTATAAAATTATTGGCCTTCACTCGTTTCTCATGGCCAGAACCTCTGAGAAATATTCCAGTAAATTTGGTGAGAAATTTGATCATATTCTACACAATGCGCTCATCGCTTCTATATCTCGTTTACACAGTGTATGCATCATAATTGCGAAAGGCATGGGTTGCACGAGCAAGGCCAATGAAGCAAGGATCAAAAGCAGTCACATACTAGCTAAAAAATGATGCGGAAGTGGCCGAGCTCGGCAGACCGAATCGAAGAGCTTGCATGATCATGCTTCTTGGTGAGTTCTAATCATGCTTCTTGTTCCTCACTTGAAGTGGCCTCCGCCACCATTTCTCTGCACAATATTCGGTCAATAACGCATGAAGCAGAGAATAGCGAAACAAGACCTCGGAAGGGTTCCTGGTTCAGCAAAGTCTATCTGACTCATCGTCCTTGATGATATCTTGATATTCGTTCCTTCATTTTGGCCTCGTTCGGCGGCCTCCTTTAGGTTGATTAGCATCCTGGCTCCGAATATACAGAGGAGCGGCGGATTCCCTACTGCATTCAGGATGCTCGCTAGAATATCGTTGGAAATGGATATCCTAAATGTCAATATATTCAGGAGTGAACATGCGATGGCACTGGACAAAAAATGGGTTTATTTCAGTCTGGTTACCGTCAACTAGCAGGAGTCGAATAGATTCAGCTCACGACATGAAATAGATCATCTGATCTTGCACGAGAACTCTTACGAGTGCGAATCCCTTGAATCCTGTTGATATCTTCCAATATTCAGTTGCCTTGTAAATGGCAAGGATCATTAGTACCACCGCATAAACCATTGGGACCAACCTGAATTAGAGTGAGCGACGCTTCATGGCCGTATTAGATCACGCACCAGTCGACCACTCCTAATTGCCACAGTACCGAAGATTCTGTTATGCAGATCGTTGCGTTCTCGCCAAGCTGACCAACTGCGACTAGATTTCGAGTATGTGTCAGTTGGTTTACAGGACTTGACATCACTATCTCACCATTTTCCTCGCGAATGACATACGACAGCAGTCCCATCTTAAAAGCTGCTTCCAAAACAAGCAAGGCCTTGAGGCATATCGACAATGTCCTATCTATAATAGCGATGAGCGCTGTTTCTTCAAAGACGAGTCTGCGTTGCTTGCCTTGAGAGTAGAGAGCGAGGACACGAATCATAAGGATATCTTAAAACTGCCGTGAGTCAACGTATCCGTCAATCTTTTGACAAGAACTTGCAATCGATTAGGACAATAGTCATCCAATCTATCCCAGCGTCAATACCATTTTTAAGAGCACGAGACAATACTCACTGGCGATGTTGGTCGTCCATGTAGTAAATTTGCCTAAATTTTGGAGTCATGCGTTGAAGGTTTATCTCTGGAGGCCAGCGACTCACACCTAATTGACAATAAATGGCTGTTCAAGAGGCGCAAAAGATTAGTACTTACAAATGGAGGTCAGCACTGTACGATGCCCCTTTCGACCAAAAATAGAATCATCTCTGCTGCAGGACACACAAATTTCTTTCTTACAGAATAGATCGACAATGGAACCAAAGATTTGGATGTATCGTATCTGTTCAACACCTTATTACAATAAACTCGTTTCAAAGGTTTATTTCTCACCGAAAAGTATGCAAAGTCGGTAGTACTCCGTGGAATTCGCTGATAGTTTTCTTGGTGATAAGCTACCATTGCTTAGATCAAGCGTGAAACCTGAGATGCATACCCAATAATACTTGACCTAGTCGAGTAACTGTCAACCTCTCTTGCACGAGAGGAAAAATACTCATACCTCCTTTCCAAACAATATTGCTAGCATTAACGTCAGCTCTAGACACAATACTATTGCATGCTTGCTCACCAGCATCGTAGACCAGAAGAGTGACAGTTGCAACTTGAAAATACTGATTGATAGTTTTCTCAAACACGATCGGGGCAGCAGATGAAGAGTCAATGGTTTCAACATCGGAGCGCATGGAAAGACTCATGAGGTTTGGCATGACAAGAAACTAATAGAAGTCTAACGAGGAACTTACTATTTTCGCAAACGAATAGCTGGATATTATATACACTTACACGGAAATCATGAGTATAACACAAATCTTTGACGGGGATCATACTAGTTTGGTTTGCTGACCGCAACAGGCTCACATGATGAGTTTGAGACAGAACTTTGCTGCTCATCAGATGCGCTTTGATGATTCATAAGATGTGTGTGATCGCGCTCACACGCTGTAGAATTCTTCCCGTATGCCAGATCAAGATTATCAATGTATATACTTTGCTTCGGTGAGTGGTTTAGAAAACGGAAGCAACACAACAAGTCTTGTATCAGGCACAGCACAGATGCATAGCTAACGGATAAAATAGCATGCCCACTATACACGTAGTTGAGCAGTAAAAAGAAATACTGATGGTTGTCACTATTTATATGGAAGTCATGAATGCTGTAACACAAAACAGTTTCTATTGTCAAGCCTGACATCGAACTTCTCTGTTCCATGAGTGGAAGATACGATGTCATCTGATATACTATAAGGCGCAAGCTGATGGTATTTCGCTTGTGGGCTACTCAGCCACTGAAGTTCAGAGATGTCAAATTTGAGTATCAGCATACCTGAAGATGACCAGAAAGAAATCTATTGCCACGATAGTGTCCGCGAGCAGTAGATGCTGTTTTGCATGATAATAGAACTCGAGTCGCATTCGATAAGGAAGATTTGAAAAAGTGGAGCGGAAGTCTGTGTAGTGAAGCCCGAAAGAAACAGATCGAAGTGGTTTATCGTCAAGGATAAATATCGCACCGAATGAACTGCTTCGGGATCCTTTGTCATTCGTGATCTGCAAATTTCCTTGACATATCTTTGATCAACCAGTCAGTTCGTCGAGAGCTTCTCCACACCGAAGGATTCATAATATGATAGATCTATCTTACAATGAGCAGTCAGCCCATGGAGAATTCAGTGCCGAACTGGAATTATGATCATACTAAAAAGCAATAAAGTCACGTCTGCTCTAAAGCTCTTCTTCGTTTCAAACTGTGCGCTTCCTGTTGGATGCTCTGTACAGCTTCCATTCCTAGCTCATCTCAGTCCTGATAAATAACGACTTCAAGGTATGTAAGACACTGTGGTGATCTATCATAGGCTGCGGAGTAGGTTCAAACAACTCCACCGTTTGTAGCGGATAAACTTCAAGGGAGGAGATAAAGAATGTAAGAGGCCTAGTCGTGAGCAGCTGCAACTTGGTGAAATATTGGCCCGCTTGCATAAGGTTTTAAGGTAGATAACCAGAGCGAAGTGGAACGGATAGGTGATTGATATCTCCCCTTCCTATCGTTTGTTTTCTCTCTCGCAGAGTTGATGTACTCCTGACTTCGCGGTATATAACGAACTATAGGTAGCTGTGTCATGAAGCCCTGAAATTCGATTTCATCATCTTATAAGCATCACATGTAGGAAGCACGGCCATTAAACATGAGCGATTGGTGTCTGCGGAAATAAATACTAGTTGCAGAGAGCGATTGGAGTCGCTTCATTAGCATGACTGGCCAGTCATGCGATACCATCGTCTTCTGCGCTATCCGTTTCATTTTCCCTAAGCAGACGTCAGATATTTCTCCAGAAAGACGAGAAATGGGGACCTTGCCTTCTCCGATTTTCCACCTCTCCAAAATTTATCTCGCTTACGGTCCCCGACGTGACTCTATAGCTTGTTCCCTGATTTAGTCCTCGTTCACCGGCCTCTTTCAGATTGAACAGCATCCGGCTACCAAGGACACAAAGAAAAGAAGGACTTCCTAGAGCATAAAAAAGACCAGCCAGGAGACCGTTTGCGAAGTATACTTCGAACTCCATGATGTTGAATACACAGCAGGCGATAGCTCTGAGTAAGGCCGTCAGTTATATATATGTATGTAATTGAACTGTGAAGAGAAAGTATGAACTCACAAAGTGAAATACATGACCTGATCTTGGATGAGAACCTTAACAAGCGTAAAACCTTTGAAACCAGCGGACAATCTCCAATATTCGGCAGCCTTGTAGAGCGCGAGTACTATGAGTATCAGTCCATAGACCAGTGGAATTACCCTAATTTAATATTATCAAAAGGTTTTGGCCGTAACCGTATAACTCGCCAGTCGATTATTGCCGCAGGCAACGAAAAAGAGGCATTTGTACCACAAAACGTCACGTCTTTCGCGAGGCCAAAAGTCGTAACTAGTCTGAATATAAATATCGGCAATAGAACAATCCGACCCAGGACTCACTGCGCTCAGATACATTAAGGTAGACGAATAACGCAAATTTGGCAATTGCCTCCAACGTGAGCAATGCCTTGAGAATGATTGTAATTCTTTTATCTGCATCAAGATGAGCGAGGGTCCTGATGAGTACCATAGCTTTTATACCTTGTGAGTAGAGTGCTAGCACTCGAATTATCAAGATGTCTGCAAACGTCATTAGCGCAAGCGGCTGCAAATAGTTTTTCAATACTTCACAGTCAATGGATATGATAGTGATCCAATCTGTGCGGTCACCGGTCAGCGATGCAAGCGAAACTTGAGTAACAACTTGACAAACGCTCACTTGCGGCATTCCTTGTCCACCCGGAGAAGTTGCCTAAATGACGCTGGAGGTAAGAGTATTATCTTCTGGGCGTACACGCTCACATCTAGAATCTCGGACATCAGTAGTTGTACAAAAAGGAAGGATATTTCTAGCTTACAAAGGAAGGTCGGCCCTGTATGACTGCGCTTTGACAAAAGATTCAATTTTGCGACGACTCATGGTGGTCCAGTCAACTTACAGAAGAGAGCAGCGATCGTGCCAAGGATTCCGGCATATCGGATCTGCCAATTTTCCTATCGCACAGTACGATCGCCGGCCAGACTATCGAAAGCTTACCATGAAATAGACAAAGGTGACCGTATTCAATGGGAATTTCTTTCACGATTTCAGCAGAAAGCACCGATCAAGGAAACCTGAAAGCATACCCAGAAGTACTTCGCCTTGACCAACAAATTAGATGTAGCCCAAAATTATGAATAGTATAAAACTCTTACTTCTTTGTCTAGGGTAATGATTGATACAATTGTCAGAATTTGAGCCAAGAGCTATAGCTCTCCACACTTACCAGCATCGTAAACCAGGACAGTGACAATTGCCACTTGGAAGAATTGAGCGATATCGTCTTCGAGCGCCCACAATGGAACAAGACTAGGATCAATATACTCGACATCTGTTCAGGCAGAAAGGATCGTGCGATGTGTAAGCGCCGTAGAGCTTGGCATGATGGCAAATCAAGCGATGCACGACCTTTCTCTGGCGGTTATAAGTCGCTGCACAGAATTCATGAACATTGAGCAAGGTTCAATTAGGGGATAGGTTGCTTAGGAAGGTACAGTATCATCCGCAGGGCTCGCAACCCAAACAGCTTCGGCTGTCAAGCCTGACATTGATCTTCGTGATCATGAAAGAGTGACTTGATATACTATTAGGTTCAAGCCGACAGAGTGTCATTTGTGGTCTACTCAGTCACTGAAGTTCAGAAATGCCGAATCAGGAGTACCAGCAAGCCTGAGGATGACCAAAAATATATTGCCGCAAGAGTATCCGCGAGCAGCTGACGCTGCTTTTGCATGATCAGAGGTATAGAGTTCGAATCGCACGTCAGTCGTGAAGATTTGGAGAAGCGAAAGTATGCATATAGAAGCACGGAAAGAATAGATCGAAGCGGTTTGATCATCAGGAAAAAAGATTGCACTCAACGAACTGCTTTGAGATGGAAAATCCTTCGTCGCTCGTGATCTGTGAATTTCCTTGGCACATCCGTGATCAACTAACCAATCCGACCAGAACTTCTCCGTACTGGAGGCTTCGTATCAAAGCAGAGCTATCTCAGAATGTGTAGTCGGTCAATCGAGACTCCAGTGCCGCTCTGCAATCACGATCATGCCAAGGGGAAGTAAAGAGAAACAGAAATAAGGCACGTCTGCTACGTATGCTCATGGTCCTTCAAGGTCGAGCAAAAGAACGAGGAAATATTCTATCCATTCATACTCATCAGCATCGATGCCTGGTGGTGCTGATAGACGAATTGTACCCTTACCTATGCTTGCCTGTCTATCAAGGCCCATTGCTCTACGATCCAACGACACGAAAGTGCCCTGGTCTTTAAGAATCACGAAGGCATGGACCATTATTCCGAAGTAGCAAGCGCCAACCCAAAAATCGAGCAGAAAATAGTTTTTAAGAATGACGACATTGCTTCCGACTCTTCGATGTTCGCTGATGCTGCGAAATGAAAACGCCTTGTCCCTTTAACAGAAAGGAGGGAGTGCAAACTTGATCGGATCGATTCACAGAAGACGGGACAGTGATGGATAGCAAAGGCAACAAACGACGCGGCATCGATTGAGTACGATATTTACGCTTGTTTGTTCAAGAGTGCAGAAGTTCGATTCGCTGCTGTGACAGTCAGAGCTGTTTTTTTGGCATCTGCGCCAATACAAGGAAGATGCTTAACAGACAAGCGCATACAAAATTCGGAGTCTGGAACAAGGTTGACTTAATGTAATTTCTTTAAAAGTTCTCCAGAATCCGATTTCCGGATCCGTTGAACATGAGGCTATAGAAATAATATGTCGATTCTTCTGTCCGTCACGTAAATGATAGTACGGTGGGAGTCGCAAATATGATTCACAAAAATGACGATGCTGTTATGAAGCTTGTACACAGGAGAACGTCATACCTCTTCGTACTACATTGTATTCTTCTCCGGGGTTATCATCTTCAACAGCTCGACAATCAATTCCATCGACGGGTTGAACTTGAGACCATCCTCCCAGCTTTTCGAAGGAGTCTTCCACCAAATCTGTCTTATCGTTTCGCGCGCAACAGGAGATAACTTGCTTTTCCCTACTTCTGCCGCAATTGCCCTCGCCTTTGAGTCGGAATTGTCTGCTCTGATACTCAACAGAATAGCTGTTATGTTTTTATCTGTTAGAACTACAAATCGACATTAAACGAAAAGTTACCTCCGATAGTGCAAATCGTGGTTTCCGTGAGAGCCATTCCCAGTGCCAGTGGGCCCCCAATAGCTACCATTGCACCAACTATCAGAGCCTCCAGCCAACCTCCGTCTGCACCGAAATATACAGAATTAGATCAATCCGATGCAGAGCGAATTTCTTGAATTACCAGAATCACTTAATTTTATCTGTTCTGAAAAGGTGATTTATACTATTAGCTCAAGCACGGATCAAAGGTACCAGAACGTACTCTCAACCCCTCGCAAGGCAACTTTCAGCCTAGGCCAGTCCCAGTCCCAAGTCCTCCCCGAAATCTTCTCAAGTGGGCTCGTCAAACTCATAATACATAGTTTTACGGGGTTGGAAAGATGCTGAAATGCAAACGAGAGCTGCTTCTCCTTTGGAGGGCACCTAGTCCAAAAAAGGGTTTCGACATGGTCTATCCATTTGTCTACGCTTTGGTAGCTAAATCCCTCGAAGGTCTCGAAGGATGCAGCTGAGAGTCTAGACATATGGTCGACCTTTGTGCAGCGTCTGCGGGAAGAAGAGGAAATGGAATGCCGTCAAAGTGAACAAATCGATGAGTACTAGAAGGGTGATTCCATGAGGCGACAATGAGGAAGGAAGTCGAGTTGCTTCTGTAGTCATAAGAGCTGTAATGGCGGTGATAAGAAATCGATAAACGTGGTTCACATACCTCTTGGAGCCTGCAGATCTCGAGGTGCAACTAGGGCACCAGCACCACCTTCTCTTCATATCACACTCGAACCAATGGAAAGTGCATATTACTTAAATCAAGGAGTCGCACTCGGTAAAGAAACATAATAGTGGATATGGACAAAGGTTCGCATAATAGAACTCTTCTATCATGTCTCCTAGGACCATGCCTAGTTGCAAGTAGCAATATGTGTAGCTGCCACCCCGAATTTCTTTGACATATCCGTGACCAATCAGCCGATCAGTTCTGAGTTCCTGCAGGTCGGAGGCTTTGTATCAAAGCCTGACTATCTCACAACAAGCAGTCGACCAATGGAAGTAGAGACACATTTAAGGTACGTCTGCTCCATTCTCAAGGTCGAGGAAGACTTTTATCTGCTCCTATCCATTAGTATCGATGCTTATCGGTTTTGATGAAGCATCCTTACCTATGCTTGCTTCGCTACTTAGTTCCTTGAGCAAAAATTCAACGACACGAAAAAACTCAACTCTATCAAGAATTATGCAGTTATGGACCATCATCCCGAAGTAGTGAGCACATATCCGAAACTCGAGAAAACGCTTCGTCCCTTTCCCAGATGAGCAAGTAGACGGGAGAGTTTAAGATGCATGAGGCAAAATACTTCCCTGCCCCAACATGTGTCAGTTGAGCTCGTGAATGCGTTGAGACCGATTCATGGAAGATGGGATAGTGATGGTTGCAAATCGACGCGACAGAGTCCCGGCAAAAATGCGGTGGCTGTGATGTTTGCAGTTATCTCGCTAAGTAACTTTCATTGAGATAGCGGATATGCCATAACAGTTCTGAGTATCATAAGTACCAATTAGCACAAATTTGATCGGATTTGAGGAGTCTGGTGCAATGTCGATTCGTTAAATGAGTAATACCTAGAAGAATCCGATTTCCGACTCCGCTTTACATGATAGATAATATTACAGTATAGAAAACGGCGCTTTCGGCTGTTGCATAAATGGTAGTACAGTGGAAATCGCGAGCATGAAGTACTGGAAATGCGATTCCGTGGAGCTCGATGAGCAGAAAAGCGTTTTGCTTCTTTGTGTTATCTTATATTCTTCCCCGGAGAAATCATTCTCAGCAGCTCTACAACCAGTTCTTTTGACGGGTTGAATTTGTGGCCGTCCTTCCAGCCTTTTGAAGGTGGCTTCGACCAAACCTGCCTTATCGTTTCGTGGGCTCCCGGAGGTAGCTTACCTTTCCCTACTTCCGAAGCGGTCGCCTCTGCTTTCACATCAGTCGTGTCTACTTTATTCCATGCCACGACTATTTTGTCTATTCGTTAGGACATTATTGGAGACGGAAAATACTTGAAAGGGAGAGTACCTGCAAGAGTGAAGATTGCGGTCTCCGTAAGAGCCAAACCCAGTCCGAGAGGACCCCCAACAGCCACGATAGCTCCGAATGCAAGCGCCTTCATCCAACTTCTACCATTACCACCTATATACAAAATCGGAGAATCAGAAAGATTGGACGTAAAGTGATTTTCTTGCTTTACTTGGTTTATTTGCCTTGATTTGTCCTATAAATACCGTTGAGCCCTATACTTTTAACGAAGGAAACGTTAGAACTTACTCTCGATCCCTCGCAGAGCAACCTTCATTTTTGACCAATCCCATTCCCAACGGCGTCCGAATATCTTTTCGACTGAGATAATTACACTAAGTAGACACTCCAGCACCCCGCACGACAGACACTGTTTGACCACAAGGGGTACTCTTTTTTCTTCTGGTATTTGCATAAGCCGGAAGACCGAGTCGACGTTCTCTATCCATTCTTCTACACTTTCTCCATCAAGCCCGCTGAAGGTCTCGATGAGAGTGATCGGCTGGACAGACATGTCGGCATTAGAAGAAGTAACACTTGTGAAAACTCTGCGAGAGGAGGAAGTGGGATGCCGTCAAGTGAACAAGCTGATGAGTATAAGAAGGGTGATTCCATGAGGCGACAATGAGGAGAGAAGTCGAATTGCTTTTGTAGTCGTAAGAGCTGTAAGAACAGTGATAAGGAATCAATGGAACGTGGTCCACAAAACCTCTTGAACCCTGCAGATCTCCAGGTACGGGTAGGGTACCAGCACCATCTTCTCTTCATATCACGTTCGAACCAATAAAAAGTGCATATTACTCAAATCGCGGACTCGAACTCGAACTATGAGGGTAAAAAAGAGTTATGTAGACAATCTGAACGAAAATTCACATAATAGAACCCTTCCATGAAGTCCGCAACCAACACTTTACCACGTCTAGTCTGAAGTGGCGATAAGCACACAGCAGGGCCCTCTTGAACGTCACACAAGCACATCCGAGTACAGTCTGTCAGTGGATGTTCTTATTTGGGACCAACATTTCCAGCAGCTCCGTGACCAGCTCGACAGATAGCCTGAAGTTCGAAGCGTCCTGCCAAGTGTTTGATGGTGTCTTCTCCAGAATGTCCGACATCGATCGGATGGCTTCAGATGAAGAGGAAGCTTTCCCAGTTGTCTCCTCAATAATCGCGGCTGCTCTCGCGCTCGCCACTATGTCATGTCTAGACGGAGTATTTACTGCCACGACTGATCCTGAAAGTCCATTAATTCCGGGAAAACAAAACAATTAGTGAGAAACTCGCCTCCAAATGCGCAAACTGCAGTTGCTGTGAGACTTAGGCCCAGAGCAAAAGGGCCAGCGGCACCTGCTAGTGCACCGAGAGCAGCAACTCTAAGCCATCTTCTCGCCCTTCGTTCTGTAGACGCTGTCAATAACCTAACTAGTCTGAGTTAGGATATCATTACCCGGGCCGTACTTCTGTATTTGTTCTTTGTGAAAAATTACGCGGAGCGAGTGAAGTCGTCCATAGATATACCATGAGCGGTAAACTCACTGTCTATCCCTCGCAAAGCGACTTTCAGCCTAATCCAATCCCATCTCCAAGTCATTCCGGAGATCTTCTCCAGCGGAACCGTCAAGCTCCTGATGCACTGAGTAACCAAAACCGAAAGGAACTGAAGGGCGAACTCAAAACGGACGTTCTCTCGAACTTGCTCGAGACGCGAGCACATTTCGACGCTGTCTATCCATTTCTCTACACTTTGTCCATCATTCCCAGAAAAAGTCTCGATTTTAGCGATGGAAGTCGGCATTGAGATGTATGGCAGGATCCAACTGGCTCTTGAACAGCGTTGAGAAGTGGCGCTTGCCAGACGAAGTCGTTTGCAAGTGCAGGTCTAAATGGCAGTGAAACAGAGAAACAACGCGGTAAGCAATACGGATCCATTTGTTGATGTGATCCTCAGAAAAGACATGCACAACTTGAATGAAAGAGGTGTGTAACTAATGGTGAGCCAGTCAATTGTCTGCAATCCGGCAGAAGGACCGAAATGGTGAGGCATCTGATATTAGGTCCCTTCATAGGCCCTTTTGGACTTCTGAGGATATAATGTTACTTCCATTACGAAAATTTGTTGCGCATAAGCCCGCCTGTAACGGTAGATGATGGAGATGGACCTTGGGAAGCAGATATTGATTACGTTATACTAGCGTCGATCGACAGGACAGGACAGTCCGGTCAGATGCAAACTTGAAGAATAGAAGAATATCTTAATCAGTAACCACATTCAGCATCTCCGTGACCCTCTCCATGGGATCAGTTCAGCTTTATCAAAAAGTGGCGAATTGGCTGCCATCGGACTCGGAATATTCGTCATCTCGGGCTTCACTTCCACTTCCGCCATAAGTTGATTGGGGGCACATATCTCCTCTCTCTTGTACTACCACCACATCTCTTCACAGCTCGCACTTGTTCATGACTATCGACGTACATAATGTTCTTTACATCGCACTGGCAGGGCTTGCGATTTATACAATAAAGTCTCTCTTCCTCTCCAGAAACAACCCTGCACCTCTGCCTCCAGGTCCCAAAGGCAGAGTGTTCATCGGCAACCTGGGCGACTTGCCCCGTCCTAAAGAGCAAGAATGGATTCACTGGTATAAACATAAGGACCTATACGGTAAAGTGTTATCCGTGATTCATTTCTTCATGACTTCTGACGAGTGCTTCTGTACACGTGTATTTCAAGGCCCTATCAGCTCTATCACGACCTTTGGGCAGACACTGATCATCTTGAATGACCAACGAATCGCATTTGACTTGCTTGAGAAGCGCTCTTCGAAATACTCCTCTCGTCCAAGGATGATATTTGGTGGCGAAATGTACGCGTCGGCAACATTCCCCGTTGTTTACAACCGAGTGATTTACTCACGAACGTCCTAGGGTCGGATGGGGAAAGACATTGGTAGCCCAACAATACTCGGACAGATTCCGTGCCTATCGAAAGAATATCCACGCTATCTTGGGTTCCAAAGCAGCCGTCTCGCAATTTAACCAGCTACAGAACGTCGAAGTACGCCGGTTTCTTCTTCGTACTCTCGAGGATCCGGATAAACTCCTTCAGCATATCCGAACGTATGTCACCTGTCTCTATTCTAGCCATAAATACATGAGCTGAAACGGCGCTCTTGTTGACTCAGCACGGCGGGCGCGATTATACTGAAGATATCTCATGGATACACAATTGAACCTCGTGGCCGAGATCCACTTGTAGATTTAGCAGATGAGGTCCTGGACCATTTCTCCCGCTCGGCAGTAGCTGGCGCTTGGCTTGTTGACACAATTCCCTTCTGTACGTCAAGAATACATTCGAACGTTCTCGCGTTGAACAAAGCGTACTGAATGAAGGCATTAGTGAAATATCTCCCGTGCTGCCTGCCCGGAATGTCATTCAAACGGATAGCGGCTTCCTGGAACAAAGCTCTCACGCGTTTGGTCGAACAGCCCCATGCGTTCGTCAAGCAACGAATGACCGGCGGAGTTCATACACCGTCGTATACTTCTGCGCTACTCGAAAAAGGCAACCTTGGTCCGGAAGAAGAGGACATTGTGAAGTGGTCTGCACAGTCACTCTACTCCGGGGGTGCCGATACGGTATGTCGTCATGGTATCTTTATTTACATAAAACAATAATAATGACGGTGCAACCGCAGACGGTGTCTGCATTGCAATGCTTCTTCCTCGCTATGCTGGTCTATCCCGAGGTGCAGGCCAGAGCTCAAGAGGAAATTGACCGCGTTGTTGGGAACGAACGTCTCCCTGGCTACGGTGATCGTGAAAAACTCCCATATATGAACGCGATTGTCAAGGAAGTTCTGAGATGGCACCCGGTCGGACCATTGGCTTTCCCTCATCTAGCCACGGAGGATGGAATCTACGAAGGCTACTTTATCCCAAAAGGCGCCTTGCTTATTCCAAACATCTGGTTCGGAGATCTGTCTCCCCACGAACTGGAATCGTATGCTGATAATTACTCCTCAGGTGGTTCACTCATGACCCAAAACATCACCACGATCCAATGACCTTCAAACCTGAACGTTTTCTTGGCATAGATGGTCGTGCACCCGAGATGGACCCGCATAATCTCACCTTCGGTTTCGGGCGTCGCGTTTGCCCAGGACGAGAGCTCGCGGACGCAACAATCTTCCTCGCCATCGCACAAACTCTTGCTGTGTTCAATATAACCAAACCCCTTGGTGACGATGGCCAGGTCATCGAACCGAGTGTCCAATTTACACCGGGTGCCATTAGCCACCCCACGGAGTTTAGACTGAGTGTGACACCTCGTAGCGAGAAAGCTGCAGCACTCATCCGCTCGATAGAGGAAGAGCACCCATTTATGACAAGTGATGCGAAGGCGCTCTTCAGCCTCAAATTTTAATAATTCATGTACTCCTTACTGTTGTCAATGTGCTGTCCTGTTGTACGTTATTCTCTTGACGCTTGTATTGTATTTGTATTGTACACAAATCCATGTTGTACTTGAACTCCCATTTAGCTACCGGTCTCTTCGAGAACTAGAAGCTACAATGGCTCATTCTACCTCGCTTCTGACCCCTTTCTCACTATAGTTCTAGGTCAGAACTCAGAATCAAGCAAAAAAGGAAAATATTATCGTTCAAATCACTGTGATTACCAATATACTCTCACGGTTTTTCAGCGATGCTTTAGCTTCAAGTTGACTCACGTCACTCATCATTATAAGCTGGCCGGCACATGCAGGGCTCGTTGTCTATTAGTTCTCACACACATAGAGCTTTCGGAACCTACTGTGCCTCATGTTTGCATCGTGCACTCGCGCTTTCGTTCTGGCATCAACAAGCGTCCATATTCAGCCCATTTTAGGACATAGAGTTTCATTCAGACCCACTTGATGGGGATCGGCAATACCTATGATTTTCGTCTGCGTGAGGTTTGCGTCGGAGATCGAAAATTTTCTCAATATAGTAGGTCGCTTAGAAATGTTGTATAATACTTCACTCTCGACCACAATGTGCTATGGACTGCCTCCACAACACAAATCTATGCTTGTTTTTATAGCATTTCAGACTATATGAAGACTCTCTTGAGATAAATATGAAAAAATAATCTTGTGTACTCAAAACGGAGTGCATATAATGCACTTCGTGTCCAACCGTCTTGTCTGGCTCAGTGCTGCGCAAGTCAAATTGTCTATGATGTCGCTCTGTAAGCTGCAAATGCCATTAAGATTCTACAGATCTTGACCATATTCAGATTATCAAAAAGGAATCGTCTCTCTATTCTACTGAGGCAGGGGCCTTCTTGATGTGACAATGGAACGGTACTGCTCGGGAATCGAATCGACTGTGCACAGGTTCTTCCATACGAGGGCGCACAGCGCCGCGACGATTTTGTCATCCTTTTTCTTGATGGTTGATACTGCAGGTAAGCTCGTGTCCATTTTTCGAAGTTTCTTAAGCTGATCGGTCAATTGTTTGACGTTCAATTCCACCAGCTCTGTCGGAATGTATACAAGCGGCAGGCTGGCAAGCCGCCACTCCTCCTCATCTCTCTTCTCATCCCTTTCGGCATCTTTCCGGATTCGTTTCTCTGCTCTCTCGTCCCTCTCTTCCTCAATCTCACGGGTACGCTTCTTTTCAAGTCCTAAGCACTCGATTCAGCGTGCTTCCCCCCTCGCAAACATCTCATGCTCAGGCCCGGTGAGCATCGAATCTCTGAAATTTTCCGTTCCGTTTCTTTTGAATCTAAACAATGAATTGAAAAGTCGAAGGGATCCTGTGGGATTTCTTTGCTGGAATACCCGAAGGGACCCGAGGGCCCCTTTATTCACGTCATTTGTGGCTGGCATCCATGCCAGCTCGCGTTCTTCCTCCGTGAGTGCCGCAATTACTCCATCCTCATTGAACTCTGCGCTAAATCGTTCCCAGGTATCTAGTGCCCCTGAGAGGAATGCTTTAAAAGCATCCTCTAAGTGGGGCATGTTCGGCCTGAGGGAGTGGATAGCGCTGACTGCGTCAGCGCTTTTCCACTCCTTCACACCTCCCAATGTGGCTTTCTGAGGGTCTGCGTCCGGGGCCAGGATGATATTCGGATCGTTTATGAGCATTCGCAGGTGAGTCTTGAGTCGTTCGTGTAACGTTCCCATTTGCAATGCATTAACCTTTTCTTTCTCCTTTCCTCGTACAGAAGCGATATAATGAAGCGAAACGGCCTCGCGGTACAACACCAGCACAGCAAGCTCGGTCATTGTCACCCAGTCGTTCAAACCCTTCAACAAATTCTCTTCAAGATTGGTCCAGGTACGCTTTTCTTTCAATGCGCGAACTCGGAGCAAAAAATTGATATACATTTGTCGATTCGGAAGAACGTGCACTGCTGCTTCAAGATATGACGAATATTGAGTGTTCGACGTGTCCGGGTACGTAAATTCCAGCTTCAATATATGGATCGCGTAGTTTCGAAAGGTATGTTGCTGCCCCTTCTTGTCGTCTTTATGATTCACGTACATTCCCAACAGGATCAAAAACTTCACGGCCCCTCCCTGTGTCAAGTCCTTTGCCTGCTTCACTACCATCCTCACAGGACCATGCGCAATTACAAAAGCATCAGATGAGTTCTGTAAGTGATGTTGCTGTTGCGCTTCTCCACGCTGGCTTCCTTCGATTTGGTGGCTTTGTAACATCGCTGCGCTTGTGGTGGCAGTAGCAGACACATTAAACGGATCCATGTATGTCTCGATCTCCTCACCATCGATTTCGTCATCACATGGACCCAGGGCTTCAAGAACGGCAGCATTCTCCTTGTTGGGGAGAGAAATTGGTGAGACTCCCAGCTCAATCCATTTCGCTCTCATTGCTGAATCACCGCCCTTCACAGCATTCAAATCCTTGTGCATGCCACATCCAGCCCAGACCCATAGACTCAAGAAACGTCGTTCGAATTTGGACAAATGCTCGATAGCTTCGGGAAAGAGTGATTTGCAAATTTTTGAGAATAATTCCACCTGGAGGGAGGCCTTCTCCTCATCGTCTAAAGCCTGCCAGGCAGCCTCTCCTCCCATTTGATTGATCAGCTCCGCTTGAGCTTCTCTGGTCAGTATTTCTTGTTCTTCTTCGGTTTTCGACTGTAAGTACTTCGCCCCAACACCTCGCATCGACAAATCTCGTTTCCATTTGCCGAGCATCCGATGCTTAGCTTTCTGGTCTTCTGCATGGTCCCCATGGGTCCCTGTATATTTCATAGCTAAAGTCGGCTCATTGAGCTCTGAGCCTGGGGTATTACAGGCTTGTCCAAGAGGACTCCTGTTGAAGATGTTGATGGCCTCTTGGAGGCCATCAATGAATGTATTTTTTTGGGTCTCTGCTGTATGATTCCCCAGGTGCTTGACCTTTACAAATCAGACGTTGTGTTGCATCGATTTTGTGGGTTCTGTATTGAATTCGCTCGACTGCATCATCTGTGATGCCACATTGATGTTTGTAGCATCGAAATTCTCGTGTTTGTTTGTCGTTCCATCACCTCCAGATGTGAAAGCTGCTTTCAAGTGAGTGACAACACCCTCCTGCTTGAAACAGATGCAATCCTCACAGTCGCATTGTTTCAAATCATAACCCAGTTGTATCATCGACATTACTCCAGCCTCTGTTATAATCCTTCCAACAGTTCGTGCAGAGACGACCTTCTTTCTTCTTTTTTGCCGATTCGTCCCAAGAAAACTCATGATAGTCTGGATGACAGCATCAAGTGCTGCACCAGTCGTTTTGCCTGGACATCCGAGCTGCCTGAGACGCAAGATGAGAGAACGAGTTGTAGACATGTAGACACCCTTATCAGTGAGTCGTAGAAACTTCTCTATTCCATTCTTCGTACACTGGAGGCCCTGTATATGTTTGCGAGCATACGCAAGTCGTGATCGCCACCTGTGATTCAGCTGTCGACTATCCTCAAGAGATGATTGCAATCGGGCTGCAGTGTCAGACAAGCTCGACATTCTCTTTAGCAACATTAAGCAACGGTTATCGGCAGCAATAAAGTTATTCCAATGCTCCATTGCTCGGAAGTGAATAGTGTCGAACATGGACCGATACTAGTCACAGAGAGCATGAAGACGCGTTTCCTCACACTCCCTGCAGGTGAGTTGTGCTTTTAACTGACTATTCTCTGATTTGAGCAGCTGATTATCGTTCCGCAGGGCTGATATGGATTTGCATAACCGGTCAATGGTTTTGCGGCCATTGAAAAAGTCGCTCTGGTACTTCCGAAGTCGAATGTTGCTCCCCTGAAGTCGTTTTGACATGGCGGTGAGCGTTTTCTTTGATGACAAAAGTTCTTCTTCCAAACGCAATGCTTTCTGCAGAATCAATTGAATTCAGCAGTCGTTGACCCATGTATATTTAGTGGGCATTACCTCGGTAATGTTAGAGGTGTAGGTCCGGAGTTACACCGGGTTCGATCCTTTTGCCTAAGCAGCGGTATGTTGTGCAGAGGTGATCTATCTACCCACGTATGGCTGTACCACGTGGTCCCCTTACTATCCTTCCTAGTCGTAGTCCTGATAAGGGACACTTTCAGATACAAGGTAAGCAAGAGCAGATTGGTATTTCTAAGAGGCGTAGTAGTACAAAGCACACAGTAATAGTCGTTAAGCTACGATGATCACCAGTGTGTTAAGAGGATCGAAAGATGGGGAATGAGGGCCTACTTCTAACCCTATTTATGCTCTTCAGATAATTCATTTTCCGTCCTATATCTTACTCATCTCCTTCCACATTACTCCACTCAGCTCCACTTCGCTCCACCATTGCCTTACTCATGCTGTGCCAGCAAGTGCCACTTTGCTCCAAGATTTGTAAGATTGTCTCCACTATTGCAGAGCCTTCGTGGTGTTGCTGACTGAGATGTAGTTCCGAGTCGGAGTGATGAGTCAGTACTCCATTATAACGTCGAGGTCTTCATTGGGGACTCTGGCTCTTTGAAAGGATCCGCTCAAAACTTCGCATCACGATCGATGTGATCGGCAGATCAACAGGATCGGCACTCCGAACGTGACCAGTAACCGGCCCAGCAGCAACGCGACCAAACTACCGATCACGCGCCCAAGACAACAGTCACCGGTATCACCGGCATCAACGGCAATACGCAAATGCCTAGCAACCATACGTAAACCCGCAAGGCACTTAACACCGCCGACCGTTACCTTAACACCACCGACCATATACGTCCGACCCGACCCGATCAAAAGAACTCAAGAAGCGCTCTAGAACACCAGAAGTCCAGAAGTCCAGAAGCACAACTACTAAAGCCTAACACCTAATCGACTAAAGGCTAAATAAATCCCAATGGAGACGACACTGGCATTCCAGCACTGTCAGACGTGTGCCCGGACGTACATGGCTCTCTATGAGATATACTTTGTAGTATGCCATGCTACAACTGAGACTCGCAACTGCCACATTGAAATTCAACATCGAACACAAGAACAACTCCATGCCAATCCACCAAATCCAATAGTACCCAAGCGACATGAAGAACTCACTGTCACTACTCGAACCCCTCGAGATGCAAACCCGATAACTTGGAAGATACTAGGATGGTACAAACCAGAGCTGCATGACCCATGTCCAGCTTCTACAGTGCAAGCAAACCTCTACCTACCAAGGGACACGAACCTGGAAACCAGACAGTTACAACTGGCACTCCAACGAAGGATATGGCATTACATTCGCGATGTTCGACTCAATGGCAAAGCATGGCTAGTTACTCGAACTCAGAGGCATCCACCAGCAGAGCACATACAGTTCCAGCTGTGTATTGGACCATACACTACACCAACTCGACATCTCAATACTGATGTCCGAGTTACACTCTCACCCTTCGGGCCAAGGGATGAACAACGGAAGGTCACATATCGAGCCGCTTACATTGCACCAAGGGCCAGAGTCCCCAATGAAGACCTCGATGTTATAATGGAGTACTGACTCATCACTCCGACTCGGAACTACGTCTCAGTCAGCAACACCACGAAGGCTCTGCAATAGTGGAGACAATCTCACAAATCTTGGAGCAAAGTGGCACTCGCTGGCACAGCATGAGTAAGGCAATGGTGGAGCGAAGTGGAGCTGAGTGGAGTAATGTGGAAGGAGATGAGTAAGATATAGGACGGAAAATGAATTATCTGAAGAGCATAAATAGGGTTAGAAGTAGGCCCTCATTCCCCATCTTTCGATCCTCTTAACACACTGGTGATCATCGTAGCTTAACGATTATTACTGTGTGCTTTGTACTACTACGCCTCTTGGAAATACCAATCTGCTCTTGCTTACCTTGTATCTGAAAGTATCCCTTGTCAGGATTACAACTAGGAAGGATAGTAAGGGGACCGCGTGGTACAACCATACGTGGGTAGATAGATCACCTCTGCACAACATACCACTGCTTAGGCAAAAGGATTGAACCCGGTGTAACTCCGGACCTACACCTCTAACATTGGATCGAAAGATCACTCACTAGTTTTAACACCACCTCTCACGGGCAAGGTTCTTGGCTAGCATTTTATCAAGGCGAGGACCGTCGACCTCAAGTCCCTATCGACGCCGCTAGTTTCGAGATTAGCAAACCCATTCCCTAGGACAAGTGCACAATCCTGGAGAACACATACGACTCACTCAAATCAACCATCTACTATCATAACCCCTTCACCAACGAAGTGTATCCGATAGCAAAGGCATCTGGTTGCCCTGCAGTTGGAAGCACACAATCAACAACAACCAAAGTAGTGACAGTACCATCTACTATTGCTACATTCGACGAGAAAGGAACGGTTTGGTCTACTGTACCTTATAACACCCCACCCGAAGCAGTACTCGAGAAAGAACGTTCATGAACCAGCCAGAGAACGGAACTGGAGGAAGTAATGGTCATAGAACGAACGAACATCTGAATACTCGAACGAACAACCGAGGCAGAACAGGACTGCAGCAGGAGCTCAACCATATCCAAGGACGACTAGCAAGATTGGAACTAGAACGTGATATCCTTTGGGGAACGAACTATCAATCAAGTGACAAATATCCACCAGTCATACGATACCTACGACAAAGGGTAGTCCAACTTGACGGAGTACAATCCAGTCTGGCTAGGGCTCAGGCAAACAACAATCTGCCGAGCGCAGCATACACAACTACAGTCGGAAATCGACTCGAAGCACTTGAGATTAATACCAACGGACTAGGAGCACAAGTGGCAACACTGCATCGAAACGACGACGTGCTAGATCGAGCAGTCATACTCCTGAATCAACAAGTCACCTCCGAGATAACAGTAGTGCAAGAGGAAATAGGACAAATTCACTCTACACTTAGTGCATACGAACAGCATATCCAAGCAGTCAAGATAGCAACCACTGAACTTACAAGAATAGTTCAAGCAACTCCGAACGTTGCACAAGATATCAACAACTTGCGAGAAGCACTCCTTTCGCTAGGACGCACAGTCGAAGCAAGTCAGGAAGGTTATCAGGCACTATTGGCAGCAGTCAATTCGACAGAGAACACTGCAAGGAACATACTCGAGCACGCAGACTTCCTCAGACACGAAGCTCAGCGAATCCGAGAAATATACGCACGGAACGAACGCCCTTCCGACGATTCAGTATCATCAGATGAAGAGTTATCTCGAACTCTAAGGCCATACGCACTACGAACATTTTGTGCACAAGGAATTACTATTCAAGTTCCAACAGGTGGTTCAGTAGCAACCCAAACACCAACAACGCCAGAAAACCCACCTACTTATTTGCCACCAGCAGTACCAATAGCAACATACGATAATGTCGACAACCGACCAGAGGGTACAAACGCTGGAGACTCAACTACAAACTCTTCAGACACAACTCAATAAACACAGCATCAAATTGCCGAAGTACTATGGCAAGCGAAATGAGGACATTGATCTGTGGATTAGCCGATGTGTGTTGAAGCTGGCACAGCATGGAGTCAAGGATGAGGAGGAGATTGCAAAGAGCCTATTCGCAGCACTCGAAGGCGACAGTTACGATTGGTTTGCAGAAAAGCAAACATTAACATCATTCGACAACCAAGGAAAGCTCAAACCAGTACCAGCAATCATCAATGCAGCCGGGACAGGCATGTTCAAATCATTCAAGGAAATGATCGATTGGATGAGGATCCGAGCAGGACATCCAATAGTAGGAGAACAGGAAGCACTATTCCACCTACTATGCATCCAACAGAAAGGATCAAGCATCAGAGCCTACAATGACGAATTCCGACGGTGTAGTGCCCTGGCCAATCCTGTGCCAGGACACTCATACTCTGGCTCTCCCCTACTGCAGACACCATATACCACCACCGCCTACACCTCAGAAGACCAGGGAATACTCATATCACACTCTAGAGGCCATATGAGCACATATCCATGGATTCTAGCCTACGCTTTCCCCTGCGGCGCCCTCCGAGAGCCCAGATGAGTCCGCCGCTGGCTCCCTGGCACCCATACAGGTCCGCCGAAGGCTCCTACCCAGCACCAGACACCATAGGAGATGTCCCCCAATCATTATAGGCCTTCATTATTGCAATTCCTCATACGTACAGCCTCGAGGCGGATTTGGATGCCCCTGCGGCGGCCCCCCAAGCCTCAGATTGGTCCGGCGGCCACTCAGGCGTCCTCAGGTGCCCTCGCCGAAGCCTCCCACAGCTTACCAGACAGTCCCCCAAAGCCTGCAAAGTTATCTAGTGTCATCTCTGCTCATACACCGCCGAAGGCCGCACTTTTACGAATCTGCCGCCGATCGAGCGGCGACTTGCAGATCCGCCGCTCCGGCGCCCTCCTTAGTTACTATGGATCGCCTACACTCTGTATTGAGTGCGGCGGCGGCCTTGGGCGGCCTAGGGACCCTGACTGATGTGCCCTCGATCTCATATACGCAATATTAGCCTCCGAACATCGGCCCCGACGTTTCCCGACTTCCCCTCAAGCGGCGGGCGACTCTAGGCCATATATAGCAGTCAGGCATGTGGTACAGCGGCGTGCCAAGCCACCGACCGCCGCTGCCAAGCCAGACTCCGCTGGCGCCCGTTTTATTGCAGATACACGATATATCATACTATTGGATAGTCCCCTCACGTTGGCACCGCTGTACGCCTCCTAGGCGCTCCGGCGGCGGCCCTTGGCAAGCCCTATGCCTCAGGAGATGTTGTCAGACAGTAGGACTCAGCGGCGAGAGCAGTAGAATATATATAGAGTCTATATTTGTCAGTAGACAGGAGCGAAAAATACACACAAAACCCATACATAGCAGACAGCGCAGACAGGCCGCACATCATAGAAAGACCTCGGCGGCCCTCCGGCGCCCCAGGCCTTCCATTGCATTCCCCTTCGGCGTCCTTTTCACTTACTGGCCGCACATTACACCTTATATTCATCGTATACGCTCCCTAGCTCCCTATTACTGAGATTGCGCTACTTCGGCAGACCCCTGTGATCTCCTCCTCGATCCGGCGGACCTACTAGATCATTCCTTTCATACCTCGGCGTCACTAGGCCACTCCATTACGTCTCTGACGGTCTTTGGCACCTGCCAGGTAGTAGGTGGTAAGGGTCTGATAGCTTAGGGCTTTGCTTCTGGAGGTTTCTTCATACATTCAGTACCCATAGTAGGACGGACATCGGTAGCACCTTCAGATAGGAACACCACCAGAATACTACAACGGCTCAAAGCGAGAGCACCAGACTCACTAGATGTTACTATGCTCAAGTACATCTATGTCAAAGGACTAGACAACTGGGTCAAACGACGAGTCGAATCCGTACAGCCTGACGTTTTCGAAAAGTACAAGCTCGACGAATGGATGACATGGACAACCAACCTAGCAGACGTTGATGCAAGACAGAAGTTGATCGGAAGCCAGACATACACTCCGAGATTTAAGACAAATGGGCAATCATCATATCGACCACCAGTCCAACAGACGAGACGAGATCCAGACGCCATGGATGTAGATGCACTCCGAGGCTTGCCGAAGAAGGGAGCGAAATGCTACAACTGTGGAAAGACTGGACACTACTCAAGGAATTGCAAGGCACCAAGGAAGCAAAAGGGTTCTTCCTCAGGACAGCCGAAGAAGCGAACTAATGGTCAGAAACGAAAGCCGATGACAGCACGAGCTGTAAACTTCAAGGAGACATGTCCCGATCCGCATTGTCGAAAACCAGTCCACTATGATCACATAGCATGGGCTAGAGGAGACGAATCAGCAGGATATACATGCAAGCATGACGAAGAATATCGAACCAACTTCCGCAAATCCCTAGCAAGTAAAGAGCAACAGGGAAAAGACTAAGACCTCCATCGAACGAGACTGCACGATGTGAGTGTAACAAGGGTGACAAGAACAATGGTTTCAACAACCAGCGATTCATACCTCCTGGGTTCAACCCCAGTGAAGCGATGTACAATAAGCGATTGCCAATACATGCATTGCATCCTCGATTACCTATTCGAGTGAAGGTTGGAACGAAGACCCTAGCAGTCCAAGCATTAATCGATTCCGGAGCAACTTGTAGTACGATTCACCCGAACTTGGTACGACACCATAACCTATTCAAGAAGAGGCTTGATCACCCTCGACCCCTGAATAATGCCGATGGAAGCCCAAACCAAGGAGGAGCAATCACACACGAGGTCTATACATTAATCTTCGATGGACCTAAACTGCAGCCACAGACACTGGCAGTAGCGACTACAGGACAAGATCAAGTTATTCTAGGCATTGACTATTTGGCCAAGGTCAATCCAGAAATTGATTGGAAGAATCAGATATGGAATCAGAATGGTAATGCTATACCATTCGAGCTCAGTATCATACGAGCTACCAAGAAGCGAAAGTGCAGAAGGCGCAAACGAAAGCGGCAAAAGAAAGGTAAATCTGACAAGACAGGACCTAGGCAAGACACAAAGAAACAAGCTCCGAACAGAGACAACTATCGACACTCTGGAGCACCAGGAATATTATTCGCACCATGGAGGGAAAGTAACAATGGAAACCCTCAAGAGTTGAAGCCGCAAGCGAAACCAATGACACGACCAGGAACACCACAACTAGAGCAGCCAAAGAAGGCTGATGTACCAAAGAGTCCGAGCATGGAAAATATACCAGACTCTATACCAAGGCAACCATCAGAACAGACAAGTATAGTGCAACGACGAACAAGGCACATACCACGAAGGATGATCCCAGCACGGCAATTGTACCAGACATCCGAAGACGAAGTTACAGAAGTAACAGGCAAGCGCAGCCATGACGAACAAGAGGAAATAAATGACTCTCCTAAGCGATGGAAGAAACAGCCTTTAAGACAGAGAAGGCCACTACCACAGAAGAAACCAGACATCGAACAAACTCCACCTGTACCAAAGGAAGATCCTGGGATGACAGTCTATATTCATCCACGAGAGGAACGAAGGTCAGAGAAAGTGGTAGCAGGAACGAAACGACATTGGACATCGAGACCAATACCAGTCAAGGAAGCTATCCCCACACCGAAGTGTACAAGATGGGCAGCAGAAGACAGCGATATCGACATGCAGAACGAACAGGAGACAACAGAAGACACTCCAATGTACAATATAGAGCCACTAGACATCGAAAGGCTCAGGACGACCAACCAACCAATTACCCTTACCAGAAAGGAAGAGCTCGCTAAAAAGCTAGAGCTAGACCTTAAGCGAAATTGGTCACCAAGGCAGCAAGGCCAGGTTTCACAACCACTGAACAAAGCTAGTTCAGTATCACAGCAGTACTCGCAGCAGAAAGCAGCGGCAGAAGGATTACTTAGCACAGCAAAGCAAGATTGGCGAAAACTCCTACCGAAGCAAATTGCAGACTATGCCGATGTATTTGATCCAGACAGATCAAGGAGGTTACCCAAACATATGAAATGGGATATGGCAATAAACCTCAAAGAAGGAGTACCACTACCGAAACCAAGGCCGATTATCAAGCTCACTCGAGAAGAACAGGCAGCACTCAATGCCTATGTCCAGGAACTATTGACAAAGGATGGATCGAGAAGGTTCACCCACATGAACCATGTCCGGTAGCAGCACCAGTCTTCTTTGTAGGAAAGAAAGATGGAGGAGCACGAGCAGTAACTGACTACCGAGATATCAACGATGCCACAGTATCAGATCCATACCCCATACCGATCATGAGTGTTCTACCAGAGAAACTGGAGAAAGGAAAAGTCTTCTTCACACTCGATATGCGATCAGGATACAACAACCTGAGAATTCGAGAAGGAGATGAATGGAAGGCAGCATTCAGAGTTGGCAATGCAGTCTATAAACCGAAGGTCATGATGTTTGGAATGAAGAACTCACCTGCGATATTCCAACGATTCATGAACGACAACTTCGAATACTGGCTCAGAACAGAGGAGGCACTAGTCTACCTAGATGACCTCATTGGCCAAGCACAAACCGAAGAGGAGCATTGGACACTCCTCAGGGCAATTCTACAGAAATGCTGAGAGCTCGACATTTACCTCAAAATCGAGAAATGTCATTTCCTCCAAACCCAACTCGACTACCTGGGATTTGTAGTAGGAATGAAAGGCATCCAGATGGATCCTTACAAGCTGAAAGCGATTCGAGAATGGCCAACACCAAAAACGAAACGACAGATCTGAAAGTTCCAAGGCTTTTGCAATTTCTACCGAAGATTCATCAGGAACTATGCTGATTTATACACACCAATTGGCGAACTCATCAAGAAGGATCACAAGTTCGTTTGGACAGAAGCACAGGACAAAGCATTCAAAGCTATCAAGAAAGCATTCGAAACCGAAGTGGCACTAGCAATGCCAAAGCCTGACAAACCATATATATTGGAAACCGATGCATCCGATGTAGCGATTGGAGCAGTCTTACAGCAAGAAGACAGCCAAGGAGAACTGAGACCGCTAGGTTTCATGTCGAAGACACTATCCAGTGCTCAACGAAATTATCCAACGCATGACAAGGAGATGCTAGCAATCATGGAAGCACTCGGACATTGGAGACACCTACTGGAAGGAACAAAGGAACCATTAACCATCCGAAGCGATCATGCAAATCTCCGATACTTCATGACAGCTCAGAATCTGACAAGATGTCAAGCGAGATGGGCACTAGAGTTATCACGATATAACTTCAAAATTCTCCATTGGCCAGGCAAGAAGAATCAAGCAGATGCACTATCACGACGACCCGACTATATGCCAGAGGACAAGGATAACTTGGGAGTTACCTTACTACCACCTGACATGATCGAGCAGCAGACATTGCGACGAACCGAGATCAACGGCCTATACAGACTAGAGACAGAAATGGTCACTATCTCCGATCCGATTATTCGAACCATCAAGAGACACTACAACTCCGAAGAGGTGAAGCAGGAAATTATGGCAATCAAGAAGAGCAACGGCTACAGTTACAGGAATGGCTTGCACTACATATCCAGTGCATTATATGTCCCGCCATCCACCAACCTAAAATCGTTGCTAATCCGAAGGCACCATGACCACAAACTTGCAGGCCACCCAGGAGCAGAAAAGACCATAGAGCTTGTAAAGCGAGCGTACTATTGGCCGAAGATGGAAGAGATGATCCGAGAATATACCGCATCCTGCGACATATGTCAACGTGCAAAACCGATTCGACAGTTTCGAAATCCACCCCTCCAACCGTTGAAGGCACCACATCAACCATGGGAAACCATAACCTGTGACCTTATCACCGATTTACCAGTCAGCAATGAAGGCTACAGTTCGATACTTATTATAGTGGACAAGCTCACCAAAATGGGGAAGTTCATCCCTTGCCAGGGAATACCCAATGCTAAGCAGTTGGCACGCTTGTTCCACCAACACATCTTCAAATACTACGGGGCCCCTAAACAGGTAATCTCCGACCGAGGTAGCAACTTCACGGCGCAATTCCTCAAGGAGTTCTGTAGACTCATCGATGTCGATTGGAAAACTAGTACAGCATACCATCCACAAACTGACGGTCAAACCGAGCGACTCAATCAAGAACTGGAGCAGTACTTACGCTGCTACGTGTCCTACCGTCAAACAGATTGGGCAGAGTACATCGATATGGCAGAATTCGCCTACAACAATCGGAAACACAGCACTACGCATCAGTCACCATTCTACACACTGTATGGATGGCACCCTCACCTGGACGTAGCGGAAACCGGGGACTCAAACATCCCAGAAGCAATAAATCACCTAGAGGAGCTTCGACAAGTACAGCAAGAAGCCTACAATTCGATTAGGCAAGCGAACTGAGGCAATGAAGCTTTATGCAGACCTGCATCGAGGCAAACTGCCGGAGTACAAGCCAGGAGACGAAGTGTTACTAGACATGAAGAATCTCAGTCGACTGGAGCCAACGAAGAAGCTTGCAATGAAGTGGGCAGGTCCTTATAAAGTCGAGAAGGCAGTCGGACAAGTGTCATTCAGATTACGCTTACCCGAAACCCTTCCGATACACCCGGTGTTTCATGCGAGTCTTCTCAGGCCTTACAAACGAAAGGAATACCCTGGAAGACCCACTTTGGACGAACCACCCCCTATTGAAGTAGAGGGAGAAGCAGAATACGAAGTGGAGAAGATTCATGACACAAGGCGGCATCGAAACAAGATTCAGTATCTTATTCAATGGAAAGGATACCAAGAGCGTACTTGGGAGCCACTTGACAATCTCAAGAACTCCTATCAAGTGGTAGAAGACTTCCACAAAAGTACCCTCAGGCGATGAGGCCATCAGACCTTAGTCAATGGATCGTCGAACGAAGACGAATTAGGAGATAACCACATCACGTGCACTCCACCTGATGGAGCCGACTTAGGAGCCACAATGCAAACGATGAGTAAGACCTTCAATGGCCTTACCAATCAATGACATCACAGTGGCACCTCAAGACGAAGGACAGAGAGAAACAAAATAGGCAAGAGAAAGGCGATATACCAGCAGATATGGTATAAAAGATGAAGCAATTCGAGCTGAAGACTCATCAACTCGAACTCGAGCAAACTAGTCATCTCTCGAAGACAACCACTACTCAACTATGCCTATCTTCAATGAACTACATGCCTTCTCTACTCCCGAAGATGCACCTGATTGGACATTCGTACTCAGGCCACCTACCTGAACGTTATCAATGGCCACAGTTCTGTAACCGCTTCAATCAAGAGAACTACGAAGAAGAGATTAGTACCCCTATGCCCAGGGAAGTACTTCGACGACCTCTATGACAAGTGGCACTCCATCCATACCACCGAGAAGCAAGGTCCTAAACTTATGATCCCAGACCCACCGAACTGGCGAGCTGATCAGGCTTAGCAATGCTCGAACAGCATCGATTCGACGACTCAATGATGATGCATTCCTTACCTATACAGTTGAACTCGAAGTACGAGCTCTTAACGAAGGGCAAATCGACTTCAACCACGAACCAACATACAGGAACATCATGGGCATCTATCATTCAGCGGCACAAATTTGTGCATACCGACGAGACCTGTTGATCGCAATCACTAACAGAATGATGCGATGGAGCCACTACCATTCAGCAGGCAACGAGACGATGCGATACATCAACTACCTAGCTGACAAGACGGGCTTCTATGCAGTTGGAACCACGCAGTACACGACACTGCTTAATACAACGAAGTACTATGAGGGCACTGTATACCAGAGGACAATGCGAAAGCAAGGATCTCCGAACCAGACGAATGGTATCCAGATCAACGAAGTCGAACACCACATAGTCGAAGGCGAGGAAGTCAACTACGACCCCCAGTACCTCATAGAACTCAATGAGAATGAAGAAGAAGCAAGGGAGAGACTGGAAGCGACGAGACACCCAATAGACGAGGATCTAATGATCTCAATCTACCAGTATCCGAACGAGCTTTACCAACCAGACAAGATGCTCACCATGTCAATGCGAGAGGACAGCTACATGGACTCGGATGACACAGAATCAAGTGAGGAAGATGGGTCAACAGAACCACTACCGACACCAGAAGGTTCAGCACAGGCTTCACCTGCGATCGAGGAACTCGATGATATGTAAACTTTTCTTCACTCCATGAACCCCTTTCTTATGCACCCCCTTTCCATGACGCAAATGGCCAATTATGCTTTATGTTACCATCACTCCCTATCCGCTATGGTATCTATTCGCCATATTCCCTGCCAAGTCAAGTAGCAACCCTGTTGTCCCTCGAAGGCTGTCCAACAAGACAAAATCGGCGGAAGCAACAAGTTGCCCTTGAACTTGACAGCGAAGACTGGCATTCTATGCATTATGCACCATCCTTTTCATGCTCATTCGGAAGGCTGAGCCGATAAGGCACTATGCAAAGCGTCGGAGCACCAATAATGTTCCAACTCTTAGCACATGCATTATCGAGCCAGCTGCCGAATTAGCACACTATGCTTACATTTTACTCTTCTATGCAGAGGAGGAGGAGCCAAGAAGTGAACAGTCGTTGTGACGCCTTCGGCAGTATATCTGTCAAAGCGACATAACAACTATTCCTAACCTCTCTTTGTCAAATTGGGATGCCCTAAGCATATCAGCTTGACAAAGTAAATATTGCGATTATCAAGCCCTCCAACTCAAACTTTATTTTCCTTACATGCATTTTGTCGCTCTGATCTAAAGGATGAAGTCATTGCTCGTGAACAAGGCTGGTCAATACAGCCCTGTCACGAGAAATACATCACTGCAGATCACCGACAAATTATTATGAAACTTATGCATCATCGACTGCTATGACTGTTCTTTTCTTATCATTTTCATTCATACCATAATCCTTTTACATGACGCATATTCCATTTAATATTTCTTTCATATCCCTTCCCACCACCCACTACAATGCGATGTCAAACCAAGCCCCTTTCACACGATTCTCTTGCGCCGAAGCGCCTGCATCGAGGACAACCTTCAGCTCATCGGGATTGGCAGCCTCGAGAGGTGGAACCTCGACCTTATCAGCAGCCTGCTTTGCAGTAGCAGCTGCAGGAATCGATTGCATTTCGTAATCTTCGCTCTTCTACTAAGGATGTCAGCAATTTTGCAATGCAAAGGACAGGGCACTCACAGGGTGGCGACGATAACGCTTTATCCACCACAGATTCAGCACAAAAACCGCCACAAGGATGATCAAAACAGCAGGAACGGCGGCGACAGCTGACATATTTGGGCGACTTTGATGATGGTTTGATAGCAACACCAACTATCACAAGCCGACTCCCTTATCCGAAGCTTTCTCACGGATTAGGATGAACATTTCTCCGAAAGTCCATCTTAGAAGGGGGGTAGTGAAAGGATTCGCTCAAAACTTCGCATCACGATCGACGCGATCGGCAGATCAACAGGATCGGCACTCCGAACGTGACCAGTAACCGGCCCAGCAGTAACGCGCCCAAGACAACGGTCACCGGTATCACCGGTATCAACGGCAATACGCGAGCGCCTAGCAACCATACGTAAACCCGCAAGGCACTTAACACCGCCGACCGTTACCTTAACACCACCGACCATATACGCCCGACCCGACCCGATCAAAAGAACTCAAGAAGCGCTCTAGAACACCGGAAGTCCAGAAGTCCAGAAGCACAACTACTAAAGCCTAACACCTAATCGACTAAAGGCTAAATAAATCCCAATGGAGACGACACTGGCATTCCAGCACTGTCAGACGTGTGCCCGGACGTACATGGCTCTCTATGAGATATACTTTGTAGTATGCCATGCTACAACTGAAACTCGCAACTGCCACATTGAAATTCAACGTCGAACACAAGAACAACTCCATGCCAATCCACCAAATCCAATAGTACCCAAGCGACATGAAGAACTCACTGTCACTACTCGAACCCCTCGAGATGCAGACCCAATAACTTGGAAGATACTAGGATGGTACAAACCAGAGCTGCATGACCCATGTCCAGCTTCTACAGTGCAAGCAAACCTCTACCTACCGAGGGACGCGAACCTGGAAACCAGACAGTTACAACTGGCACTCCAACGAAGGATATGGCATTACATTCGCGATGTTCGACTCAATGGCAAAGCATGGCTAGTTACTCGAACTCAGAGGCATCCACCAGCAGAGCACATACAGTTCCAGCTGAGTATTGGACCATACACTACACCAACTCGACATCTCAATACCGATGTCCGAGTTACACTCTCACCCTTCGGGCCAAGGGATGAACAACGGAAGGTCACATATCGAGCCGCTTACATTGCACCAAGAGCCAGAGTCCCCAATGAAGACCTCGACGTCATAATGGAGTACTGACTCATCACTCCAACTCGGAACTACGTCTCAGTCAGCAACGCCACAAAGGCTCTGCAATAGCGGAGACAATCTTACAAATCTTGGAGCAAAGTGGCACTCGCTGGCACAGCATGAGTAAGGCAATGGTGGAGCGAAGTGGAGCTGAGTGGAGTAATGTGGAAGGAGATGAGTAAGATATAGGACGGAAAATGAATTATCTGAAGAGCATAAATAGGGTTAGAAGTAGGCCCTCATTCCCCATCTTTCGATCCTCTTAACACACTGGTGATCATCATAGCTTAACGATTATTACTGTGTGCTTTGTACTACTACGCCTCTTGGAAATACCAATCTGCTCTTGCTTACCTTGTATCTGAAAGTATCCCTTGTCAGGATTACAACTAGGAAGGATAGTAAGGGGACCGCGTGGTACAGCCATACGTGGGTAGATAGATCACCTCTGCACAACATACCGCTGCTTAGGCAAAAGGATCGAACCCGGTGTAACTCCGGACCTACACCTCTAACACTCTTGGTGCAATGTAAGCGGCTCGATATGTGACCTTCCGTTGTTCATCCCTTGGCCCGAAGGGTGAGAGTGTAACTCGGACATCAGTATTGAGATGTCGAGTTGGTGTAGTGTATGGTCCAATACACAGCTGGAACTGTATGTGCTCTGCTGGTGGATACCTCTGAGTTCGAGTAACTAGCCATGCTTTGCCATTGAGTCGAACATCGCGAATGTAATGCCATATCCTTCGTTGGAGTGCCAGTTGTAACTGTCTGGTTTCCAGGTTCGTGTCCCTTGGTAGGTAGAGGTTTGCTTGCACTATAGAAGCTGGACATGGGTCATGCAGCTCTGGTTTGTACCATCC
The DNA here is from genome assembly GCA_009806525.1 of Sanghuangporus sanghuang. NCBI lineage: Eukaryota > Fungi > Basidiomycota > Agaricomycetes > Hymenochaetales > Hymenochaetaceae > Sanghuangporus > Sanghuangporus sanghuang. The sequence goes on along the minus strand of VVIT01000016.1, from coordinate 183,446 downwards.
TAGTATCTTCCAAGTTATTGGGTTTGCATCTCGAGGGGTTCGAGTAGTGACAGTGAGTTCTTCATGTCGCTTGGGTACTATTGGATTTGGTGGATTGGCATGGAGTTGTTCTTGTGTTCGATGTTGAATTTCAATGTGGCAGTTGCGAGTCTCAGTTGTAGCATGGCATACTACAAAGTATATCTCATAGAGAGCCATGTACGTCCGGGCACATGTCTGACAGTGCTGGAATGCCAGTGTCGTCTCCATTGGGATTTATTTAGCCTTTAGTCGATTAGGTGTTAGGCTTTAGTAGTTGTGCTTCTGGACTTCTGGACTTCTGGTGTTCTAGAGCGCTTCTTGAGTTCTTTTGATTGGGTCGGGTCGGACGTATATGGTCGGTGGTGTTAAGTGCCTCGCGGGTTTACGTATGGTTGCTAGGCATTCGCGTATTGCCGTTGATGCCGGTGATACCGGTGACTGTTGTCTTGGGCGCGTGATCGGTAGTTTGGTCGCGTTGCTGCTGGGCCGGTTACTGGTCACGTTCGGAGTGCCGATCCTGTTGATCTGCCAATTGCGTCGATCGTGATGCGAAGTTTTGAGCGGATCCTTTCAGGTAAGCTGTTGCTCCTTCACCTTCAATTCTTCTATTGATTTGTTTATACTCCCTGTGTATGTCCGAGTCATGGCATGACTTGTAGACTCTCGCTGCACTCCTTGTGTTCCAAGGCCCTGAGAATTCGTCTTCTCCGCTAGGGGCAAGTGTTCGTGAGCTTTCAACAGACTTATCCTGCTTGCACACTTTCCCTTCGATATCCCCACCATCCTAGTGAAGAAAAAATAGGTAAGTGATGCTAATTAGTGAAATTAATACAGAACTGATGCTGGTGAACCGACAGCACTTTTTTTGTCCGTTTTGTATGTTTTTGCATCCAGACGACTCTTGTTGCGACGAAGTTCAACATTCGCTTCGCTTCGTCACGTGATGGTCAAATTCCTCTATTTGGAAAGGCTTCTTGTCTTCTTGCAAATTCCTTCATGGATTTTGAAAATAACATGCCGCCATTGCAATATGCCCAACTCTTCATTTTTTTTTTGTAGTACATCTTGTTTTTGATTGTAAAGCATAGTTTGCTGACTGTTTATGTAAAAATTGGCACCAATTTTTATATCTGACTGTAGTTCATTGTGAAATAGCATATATAAAATTGTTTTTTGCATTTTCCAAGAATCTACTCAGCAAGAATTCAAGTATTGTATCTAAAGAATATATAAATGAAGACTCTACATCCATTTCTGTGCCATCTGGAGCGGCATGACCAGTCGAAAGTTCATTGTAATACTATTTGAAACTCCGACGGCCGCACGTACTGCCGGCCTGCGTGGGAACGCAGGTAAATCACACGACCATTGCCGACCACCACACTTGACGTCATGGACTGTATTTTGAGGCTGCCTTATCTGTGCAGTCAATACCTCGGAAGAAGTTTCTAGAACTTGCTTTGGTCTCCGCACCTCTTACGGCTCCATATAACGTCCCTCTTCGATAGACAAGAGTCTCATCTCTCAAGCACTCGTTCTGACTACAAGCATGAACTTGAAAGAACCTCGTATCTTTGACGGAGGCAACGAGCCTGACGCGCAGACATGGATCAGGGAGGTGGAGACTTTCTTCGCAACGAATCAAATCTCTGAAGAAATGGGATATCTGTATGCTCATAGCCGCCTGTCCCCTCGGGTGCAAGCTTGTATCCGCAGCGTAGGCGCCTGCATGAAGAGTGTAACGGAGAAGCCTTGGGTTTGGAACTGGAGTAGGCTGAAAGAGGCTCTATTGCGCATGGAAGGTACGGCTGAACAAATTTGAATGAAACGTTGTTGCTGCTAATTTGGGGTCTCCGACCGAAGAACAAGTCCACCGAGACGAAAGTTGTGCGGCTAAGCTCAATGATATTCCCATGGAGAGGTATCTCTGACGATCTTTGATTCAGCTGCAGGAGATGTAGCCTTTAAGGTTGCGAAAGTAGCTACCGTCGGCGCGTTAGCTTGTATCGCTGGACCCGCGCTTATGACCGCTGGACTTGGAGTGCTCGGATTTTCTGCTATCGGTCCTGTTGCAGGTATCATTCATGTGCCCTGCCTTTCCCATTAGCGATCTTATGAATCATCTAGGTTCTGTTGCTGCTGGAATCCAATCCACGGTCTATGGAGGCGCAGTTGGCGCAGGCTCGCTCTTTGCATTCTGCCAATCACTTACTATGGGTGGTGCTGGTGCAATGGCAATCGCCACTGGTGTAAGTGGAGCTGGCGGCCTTGCTGCAGGTGCGGTCAAGGAAATCATGTCGAAGCCGTTTTCAAAATCATGGAACGATGGTGACAACTTTCAGCCTTCTGTAACGGTGATCGTGGCCTTGCTTAACACTCTGTAGAAGGCTTGCGTGCAATAGGCTCGAAGTTGCGAAAGCCTTACTTGCTCTAGATCCTGTAAATATTAGTTATGCAGAAGTTTTTCCAATCCCGAACCTTCTCTGCGCTGCGGCATATTTTCCCTCAGAAGACGCCCTGGAACTCTTTTCCTGACCTAGCATTATTAAAAGATCTCCGTCTATGTGAACACTTTCGAGGAGTCACCTTACCGTGGCCTTCGTCTAGTCTTCGGTGGGATTCTTCTGTGCTCTATTATCGAAGCACTACTGGTTACTTTGCTTCTATAGAGACTAATCCCATTCTCGCGCGTCCATGTACGTCATTTGAAATTTCATTCCTTTGCGGAAACAGGAACTGGAAATAAACTCCTGATTACTGGGCTTGGGATTTACTTCTCGACTTCCTGTGCATGACTCCCTGGTGCGCACCACGTCGCATGTCTCATATAGGTAGCATGGCGACTTCCCAACTTGTGAAGCGAATTATGGCTGCTTACTTTTATCTACCAATGCTATAATGTCCGCTTGCCTTGCCTCCGATCTTGCTCCACTTAGCCCCTGTATTCTATGCTTCGAAGACATTTCGGGTCGCAACTTTGAGAGTCCAGACTGCAAACCTACTCAGCTTAGAACTTAAACTTACTGTAGTCACGCAGTAAATTTCCAAGTTGGATCCTTCGGGTGCTATAAAAATTACACTTCGCCACTGCATGTTTTCCGCCAGAACATGTTCTTGAACTCTTTTCTCGATCTTCTTAAGGAATCTCCTTCTATGTGAACACTTGCGGGGAGCTACCGCATCGTGTCCTTGACCTAGAGCCCTTGGAATCACCTTGCTGCGCTGTAACAGCGAAACTTTGCATGATGATTACGCACCAATCAAACCTCGTGCAAGTATCTTTGAAGTCCCGAATCTGTACAGACAAACCGATATCCTTGAACTGTACTCCGAAGCTTTCCTCTCGTCCAGTTCGGAAATCTAGTTCTTGAACAATCTCGTTCAATGCACTTCTAGACTGGGTATAGGGCGCATGAACATCTATCTCGTGAGGAGCATCATAGAATAGGCATGTGTTTCTCATCCCTAATGGTGCCCATCTATATATTCTTAAGATTCCCTGTACCGAACGCATCTGGTAAATCTCTCAAACACAGATACTTACAATCACACTGTGTTTCTGTACCATATCTCTACCTCTTCAGAATCCACTGTACTTGACACGCCGGACGCCAATGTCACAACCTTTCATATTCAAAGGAGGAAACGATCAGGACGTAAAACTCTGGATTAACGCTGTCGAACTATACTTCAGAAACAACAAAATAGCTGGGGACGATCACATTCCATTCGCATTTGACCATCTGTCGGGACGTGTAACTGCCTGCCTGATGAGTTTGACTGGTTTCTTGTCCGGTTTCATGCAGACAACATGGGTCTGGGACTGGACGAAGTTGAAGAGTGCCCTGACTCTTATGAACGGTATGCGTATTTTATAGTAAAATTGAATAATTTCTCATTGGCAATGGTTTGCGAAGAACAAATACACTCTCCAACTGAAGAGGCCGGGAGTGAACTTGGTCATCGTCTCCTTGCTTTTGGAGCACGGATCGCATGGCCCTTCATTCAAGAATTTCTCGACCAACAAACACATAGCATGTTTCATGTCTTTGATCATCCTAGATATGAGCCTTGCGATGCTAGTAAACATTCTATTCATTCAGTGACGCCTATCACTAATCCACAAACCTTTAGTGACTAATCGAGATCGGGCTATGCAGGAATTTCCCGAACTGTCTGGCTATTTACGCACTTGGATAACAGCCTTGGATTCACCATCACGCACCTGGAATGATGGAGCAAACTTCCAACCATCACGGAAGGTGATTAGGAATCTGCTTTTCGAGTTCATGAGGTCAGAAGGTTCCGCCCGCTTGCACTAACAGATGATTATCTGCCCTTTACAAAGCGTATATTTCACCCGCACCTTACTAGTCCGATGGTCTCAAAATATCCTCCTTCTCGTTTCTCCTTCTTGTACACAGCTCCTTTGACCACGTATTGCTATCTCGTTGATGTATATGTAACAATAGCTCTCGAATCTTCCGAGACAACAATGAAGCCACCAATGACCGTGACCTGGATAAACAGATGTTTGCAGTTACCACTACATATTTGCCTTTTTGCAACAGAAAGGACAGTCTTGGCACTTCGAAGAATTGCGACAAGTCAAGAGACCTTTGATACGACAACGACAATGGAGGAGCACCAGTACAATGCAACACGGATCTTGTCGGTCAAGGTGTTGAATCGATGAACGGCTCGGGCGGAGCAGACGGGTGGACGAGCGAGCTGATAGCGTCACAAAGGCGCGGAACAATGGAAGCAGTTTCCTAAAGGGACCTTTTGGGAAGGTGATACAAAGAAATATAGATAATAAAAGATCTCACGCGATTATCATTGCCATGCGCTGACCCTTACTCTATAGGTCCTTGCACAGGATGTAGGATCTCTGGAGAGGGTCCTTGTCGCGACAAAGAAACCATATTTGATGCATAAAAGACATGAAAAGATGCACACTATCATGCCCAGACCAGGGAAAGGCATGGGAATCCGTCCTCCAGTGGTTTGAAGAATGAGCCAACAAAGGGACCGCTGATGGGATACTAATCAAGGACATGGGGTCAGTTTCGAGCTCATAAGGAAATCAAGGAAAATACGAAAACGAGGAAGTTTCAACATCGTTCTATCCAGAAGTCTGAGATCACATATATTTGCAGGGTCGACGTCCTTTGTACGGCGCGTCGGCACGAGCCAGGGGATCGGATCGTCGGTGATTGCTTACCACAAAAGGCTACGACTTTTGCGAAACCCGTGTACTTGCAGGTTGCACTCATCCCAAAAGATACCACAAAGGGCCTTTGACTCTACCCACATGTCGCCCAAATCCCCTCCCCCATCGTTTTCTTTTGTGACGTATATAAAGGAGGGGGAAATGGCTATTCTACTGTCCTCCTTCACCCCCTCTTTTCCTTTCATCCACTCGCGGCACACTTACCTGACCAGCCCGTCTCACTGTCCTCCGCCTTTGTCGCTCCGATGGATCCTTCCTTCTTGTCCTCTTCCACAGATCGCTACGGTTCTTTCAGCTCTTCAGAGCAGGCCGAATATGACATGATACGCGACGGTCTACATGGACCAGAATTCGGCACTATCTCTCCGCTTGACTTCGATACCTTTGTTTCAACCTTGCAAGCTGAGCAGTCTGGTGAAGTAGCACGCAACGAAACGTTGCAGGGCGCCGACCTGTAAGTAGTCTGCCCTTATCATGTCTACGCATTTACTTAGTTCTTGCAGCACTGGCTTCTCGACACAAGTGATCGGCCAGAACGAAGGCTATTCTCCATTCATCTCGACACCGTCGTCTTCAAACTGCGACCTCGATACTCCGACTTCATCACCAGGTGACTCACAGTTGACACTAACGGTGGCAAAGCAATCCCTCTCGCCCTATATCGAGCCATTTTCCGCGTTCGACCTGTCTTCGCTTTCAAGTTCGATCATATCGTCCCCGACAAGTCTGAACAAAGGCGACTCTCCGTTACACGGTAGCGAGAATAACGCCCTCGGACTCTTTGGGGAACCGCATGCATCGAATGAAAGCATGCATATCTTTTCTGGGTATCTGGTGGGCGGTCTCAATCAGAGTGCCGAAGCCATCGAGCAGCATTCAACAATTCTTGATTCGTCCAGCAATTACATCTCGTCTCCAATCAGTGATATGGATTTGGTACTCGCAGGTGGAAATGATCATCAGTTGCCGTTCGAGAAGCACGCCGGACTCCGTGCTACCATTTCACTCGCGCCGCAAGTCGACCGCGTTGCAAGCTACGAGTCGAAAGGTCCAGGAGATCCGACGTCTCCTTCAAACGCTGTGATCAATCCAGAGAGCTTGTACCCTTCGCCATCCTCGACTCCGCAGAAGCCCTCACTACAACTTCCACGTTACGTCGGTCTCAATGTAGGAATTAGTGCGTCTCGCCCAAAGCGCACAGGAGCTGCGAAAAGCAAGTCACACGAAGAACGCAACACGATCCACCCCCCACGCCGCGCTGCGAGTCATACCGTCTCCGCCAGTTCTTTGAGCACTGCACCAGCCGAGAAAGCGGGTGGAGTCTCACCGAACTACTCTGCCGATGAATGCGAATATGGCTGGCGTGTTTGGGTTACGGAAGGGGGTCGTAGAGTTGCGAAGTGGAAGTGTCGATTTTGTGAGCAACTTGTAGGCCGTCGACCGGATTTGCATCGTCACTATAAAACTTGCGTCGTAAAGGCCAAGTTCATATGTGAAGATGTTCTTCGTGAGTAACTCTTCCGGGTTAAATGTTATTAGACACGTGATAGCGGTTTTTGACCACTTTTTCCTGTCTAGACTCGGATGGGTCAGTATGGAGAGGTTGTGGCCAGAAATTCTCCCGGCGTGATGCTTGCCACCGTCACCTCAAGAAGCGATTCACCGCAGGCCGCTGCATGCGTAAGGCGCCTAAGAAGGACCGTTGCGCGAACGAGGACGACTACATCAAGAAAATGGTCTGCTTCGAGGACGCAATCCTAAATCATGAATGGCGAGCGGCCTTGCCTGCCTCCGAGAAAAATAGAATGGTGAAGACGGCTCTCTCGCACATCAAGCAGGATATGTTCTAATGTCCCAAGGAAACAATTCTTTACCTGTAACGACCGCCACGCACCGCTATAACTACGTTGACTTCATCACCAATAAAAACGCGTATACTTTCTCTCTTCTTTTTCTTGACCCGGATACATTATTGCTAATTAGCGTCTCGCGGCTCCTTGTTCCTCCTCGTTACCATATCCTGTATCCTCAGTTTGACATGGACACTTCACGCTTACCTTCAGTTTTGCAATATTTCCCGTTTGTCATAACTCTGTATTATAATCCGTGGCACGCACACGGCGCTTCACTTCATGTCAATTTCTGCAGCAATGTGAATGAATACTTACCTTGCAGACAAATCTGAATGAATTTCTGCTTTTCATACTTCGTTTAGAAAGACTCGAGACGGAGTAGCTGAAATCGGGTGGCTTAGGCAGCGTACGAGCCGTATTGGGACGGGAGTATTCCTTGAACCGAGGCCGCGAACGCGAGTCGGAGTTCGTGGCTGCTAAGCGCGTGGGAATAACGCGTCGTGACGGAATGCGCGACTGAGCACGTGGTTATGATGCTATTCCATCAGTGGCGGATTACATAAAAAATGATGGCGAACGTTTTCTCCCGTTTCGTAGTTCTTGCTCTGACTGTTTCGATCCCGCGTCTTGACCCTTTCTGCTATATACCTAGTTGTGGCTGCCTTGATAGCGCCAAATAACAATGGTCACCACGAGAAAAGCAACGTATGTGGGCACCTTCATATCGGAAACGTCGTAATAACAGTCTTTTTAGAGGAAGTTTGCCTGCTCCGAAGCGCAAGAATGTAGCGGATATAGACTTCTCTGATGAAGAAGGATACTCAGATGAAGCTCCTTCTGAGGAAGAGAATGATAGACAACCTGCGAAGAAGCGAACCAAGAAGACGACTTCGAAAGGTCGTGGTGAGACGTCCGACGAACATGCATCAAGCAGCTCACGAGAACAACGGAGCTCACTGCATGATGACATGCGGCAAATGGATCATTCCGGTAACGGAGAGGATGCTGAACGTCTGTTTGAATGCCTATGATTCTGCGACAATTGTGCTTACTAGGTTCCCAATAGCGCAGAGCCGCATGAATTCCCTCGTCACTGGACAAGAATCAAAGGGAGAACTTGCGAAATCCAACGGAACGATCAGGAAACCTAAACGAAAACCTCAGTTGCGGAAGAGTGACATGGGAAAGCTATCTCGGGTGATGGACTTATCTGTGGAAGTATTTTGCGAAGTGCGCAGTGTCCCTTTCTTTATTTTGCCCACGTTATTCACAATCTACTGGGATTGCAGATCGCAAACTACCTGACGCCGGTCGATCTTCTGCAGCTGTCACGAACGAGTCGTAGCTTGCGCAAATTTATTTTATCGAAGTCGTCTAGGGTGATATGGGTCGCGTGTTTGGCTGCCACGGGTATACCAGCGTGCCCCCCTGATATGTCAGAGCCGCAATACGCAAATCTGTACTTTGAAAAAGAGTGTCATGTGGGTTTGTCTGCAGCCATTCATACTTACTGCGTCGATGTCATGTACTTCCTAGGCTTGCGGCTATCCTAGAGTGGATCGTCTTACGTTCCATCTTCGCATCCGTTTGTGCCACGGCTGCAGCAAGCTGAAGTGAGCAATATGTCTTTCAATTTCGGTCGATTCTGAACAGAATTTAATCGAGTGTCGTACAAGGGAAAGTATTAGTCGAACAGCATTTCAAGGGAAATGTGTCGCAAATGTTCGAGATCTACTCATTGCTACCGTGGAATAATTGTACGTGATGATTCCGCCGAAACCTATCATTTAGCTTGCTTACGCAAGGAACAGTGGATGTGTATGATGAAAACTCGTTCAGAACGATAAACTCGAGGATTCAGAACCGCTACTTCTTGAAGTATGACTTCCTCGAAGTCGTTAAGGCTTATCTACAAACGGAACCTAATTCAGAGGAGCGCAAGTCATTCGTTAAGAAACGGCACGAAGTCGTCAGGAACATTGTGGAGGTGAATAATCTTAAATGCCGGTCTTTTCTCTCATTCAGACATGCGTTCTCTTCTTTTTTTCAAGAGCGTACGAGAAGTCGCCACTTGGCAACAGCAGAGGTATAACGATCGTTTTAGGGCTGACCACGAGCTTAGCAGGAAACGAAAGGAGCAGTAAGTCTTCTTCGCTCTTTAATGCCGATCCGACGAGTAAGGCTATGTTCCAGAATTAGAGAGAAACTGCACGATCTTGGATATTCATATGAGGAGATTGACTCCTTGTGGCACATGCCTTACGATCTCAACCATACCAGAATAAAATGGACGCATATCGTTCATCAACCCAGAGAGCTGAGTCATCGGAGCAAGTCCTTCCAACTCTCGTCTCCATGATACCCCGCTAATCAATGTTCGTAGTTTGGAAAAATATCCAACCGAAGCTGGAAGAGCTTATTCGGTCCAAGCGTCAATTCGACAAACTTCAGGTCATGGAAGAAAACCGCGGGAAGCGCAAATCCGAGCTGGCCTCTTTGTATCAGGAATACATCTTCCGTGAGAAGTCGGAAAAGAGGGACATCGCACCACTATCCTTCGTTGATCTTTGCATGATTCCGTTTGTGACGGGGTTGATAGAGGAGGACGAGTGTGGAATCGAGATCACCCGAGAACGCTGGCGACTCATCGAAGGAAAGCTACCGGAATTATTTGACGAGCACGCAAAGAAGGTTGAGCGCGACTGTTTGGACATTCTTGTTAATAGTGCATCAACAGACACTGTATCGGAACTTTCTGATTCCGAAATAGGAGCAGAAGGCGGTAACATAGACCCGAGCATCTTATGGAGAGCCTACGTATTTTTCAGCGATTGGTCCGGCTTCAGGGAAATCGCAACGCTCGTGGATGTTTTTTCGTCTATGCGCGAGCATATGTTTTCCGAAGTCATAACAAAGCGGTCGTCTTGGAATCGGAGAACGCTATCCTTGAATACAACAGCGATCCGCGCTGCAAATGCGCTTTTGTCCTCTTTGGCTCTTCCAAAAGAAACGAGAATGCAGCAAATGCAAGCACTGGGACAGGTATTCGTCTGTCAACAATGCGATCCCGTCTTGCGGAAGCGCATGACATGGTGGGAATTGGTGCGTGCACGTCATTTCCCGTATAGATTCCCGAATTCGATGACCCACGCATTCCAGGTCCTTCATGTGTATAGAGAAGTTGATGACTATCGTCGAGTACAAGAGCACCGCGCACATAGGATATGGCCGATTATGCCGGTGTTTTTCGAAACTCACAGAGTTGCGATAGATGAAGCAGACACCCGGCTTGTAATTATCGATGCAGACTTTGTCGAACCTTCGGTGGAATCATTCACTTACATAAATGAAGCCGTAGACGGTGTGCATGAAGAGAAGCTGTGCTATATGTGCAGCATGGCGGCCATATCCAAGCCATTCCTATACGAGGAGCAATTAGCGGCGCATTCGCGTGCTTAGTAAGTGTTGCATTTTTCACCTAGCAAGTAGTATGGGCTAATACTGTATCAGTCATGGCGCCAATGCAGGACTAGAGGGATAGCAGAAGTACGATGCCTCGTTTCTCATAGTTTGTATTTATTTTCAGGAGGGGGAGGGGAACCGTCAGTGCTTTCCTGTATCTGGAACGGTATTATACCCAACATGGATGCCTGTATGTATTTGTTGTGCTAGCAACCGAGACATGTGCATATCCTTGTCTAAACTGTCGAAGAACTTATTTTCAATGACTCTATGAAGCAATATCCCAGATACGACTTTTATGAATATCCCTTGGTTTTTCTTAGGATCCGGATGTACATTGAAAGTGAAAATTACACTACACATTCTAAAGCTAGTCACTGCTGTGACCGAAGCCTTACGAATATCACAATCCCAAATCATTTTAGCTTTGCTCATCACAGCCATGTGGCGGATGCGCATGAATATACTGATGTGTGATGACTCTGTTAGACCAACAAGACAGTAAGTTGAATTATTGGTTTTCGTAAGCGTGTCAGTACACTAGTCATCATATTCAAGCGCTATGTAGTAATATACACCAGCTCTGTAGAATAGATAAAGACGTCCTCATGCTGCATGTAAACAATGATGTTGATGGCTTTCCGAAATGATCATCAAGCCTTGATAAACAACGCACCGCGGGCCATGTGTTGTTATTGATACTATTCAACCAATTCCGCCCACAATGTACTTGAGCTCGGCGCGTTCACGACCGCGTCTATGTCTATTCCGAGACACCCGGGAGCGTAGGTCAGTTACTTCACTACAAAAAATATTTGGAAGCTCACCGTATCAATTTCCTGGGCAATTATGAAATCCTGCCTGCGAGAAGTCGATAATCAGCAGGAATTCGAACTATATTTCGCGGTTCGAGATCTGAATACACAATCCCGACCTTGTGGAGAGCAGATACGATACCTGCAAATTTCATCGTCAGAGGAAAATTCACAGTGTGAGATGAGCAGATTTGTCTGTCTGAAATCGAACAGGATGGTCATGGAAAGCGTGCAAGCGCCTCTCCTTCGTAGTCTAGAATTAGCGCAGGCATATGAACTGATTCATACAGTCCATAACATCTAGGAGTTATGTCTGGTCTCTATTGAGCGATTTATTCTGCATTAGACTTCGGAGTCGTTATATAAGCGTTACTGCCTTTTTCATATGTATTGTCACTCGCGACTTGTATGATTTTTGTCACACAGAACACCTCAAAACATAAAAATCACCATATCACACTCAATTCTTGACTGTTTTGCATGATCTAAGTTGATAAATTCATATTTTTAAGATATGTTTTAAACTCCAACAAGGATGAAGAGAAATGAGCAAATAATGAGTGAGATAAGTCGCAAAAGGCCGATTTTAGACACTTCCTTTATGTGCATTTTTTCCTGCCCTCAGACTGGGTGCTACAACAACCTAGACTGCACCAGAGTGGTGCTATTGGCATAATATGAATTTACAGACATCAGCTTTCCTAAGGATAATTTTATTTTGAGATCTGGGGGCCCTTGAGAAAAGGTAGGTTTGAGCTCAGTTCAGACATGTATCAAACCAGCAGATACAATGCAGAATAGAGCTCAGAGTCAGTCTGTAAACTTACAATAAAATAATTATATCATTTTGGACTTGCCTGCAGGGCTGTGGAAGCAGGGATGAGGGCAGGAAAAACTGCACATGAAAGATGTGTCTAAAATCGGCCTTTTGCGACTTATCTCACTCATTATTTGCTCATTTCTCTTCATCCTTGTTGGAGTTTGAAACATATATTAAAAATATGAATTTAGCAGCTTATATCATGCAAAACAGTCAAGAATTGAGTGTGATATGGTGATTTTTATGTTTTGAGGTGTTCTGTGTGACAAAAATCACACAAGTCGCGAGTGACAATACATATGAAAAAGGCAGTAAAACAACCGTTCTTCTCGTGGTAATGCGTCCTTCATCTTCATAACATACAAGCGCGAATCAGCGTTTTTGGTGATCCCATCACTATCGAGTGTTGCCTGGTACACGACGCCTGTACTGCCAAAGCCTAGCAGTGGAGAAGCGAAAGCCTCATCACACTCGGATCCAGCAACAATAAAGCATCCGTACGCTCGGCTTGATAAAAGGAACACCATCACGGCTTGACCACTACATGTCGCGACCATCCAATCTGCGGACGGTACCTTTGATCAGGACAAACGGGATGACCACGCTACGTATACACTTCTACTTACCACTAGATCAGGCTCCTCAGACGCCCCCATGCACTCTGTGAGTTTATTCGGACGTATGACTAGAAGCACTTCTGTCGATGGTCTACCGCTACAACTGAAAATCGGGTTACTTTCATCATCTTTTATTGTCATGAATGATAATTGCATATTGGCATGTGATTCAACTTCAAGATCCAATTCAGCTGCGAGAACCATGGCGAGGAGAGTACGGAAAGGTCCCCTACTATTCTCTTGCAGGGTCGATGGCCGAGAAAGTGTAGGGCCGCTCCTCAGGATGGAGTCGAATAAACACCCACTTCTCATGAGACGTTATTGCACTCCAGCGGGCTCTATGTGGAGTCATATACAGGCGCATCTATGAAAGGACATTTAGTATAAGAAATCAAAGACTGAGTGATTTAATGCGTTAGTTGGACCTTGCTTATTACTCTCTCGTACTTCGGTCTCCTTGGTTCTAGCTTTAGGCGGATTGAGTTGATCATCGATAGCGACAAGAAGGAAAGCATGCTATCAGATCCGTCCGGAGATTCAACTTCAGGAAGAAACCTCTTGCCTTCACCGTCGGTTTGGTAAATAGTAAAATCAATCGAAGATGAGAATTCAGATTCGGCGGAGTAGTGTCATGGTCTATTATTACTGTACTTGAAGGTCAAGACCTTCCGTTATCTGTGCCAAGGATTCAACAGCACCGCTGTATACCTGGCTTTGTTAGGCTGAGTTCAATGAAGCCTCCACTACCGTGAGATAAGACACACGTCATGTTCATCCTTCTTCATGGACCACACTCGTTTCCTGCCATTCCAGTCTACGACGGGTTGAAACAAGGAGTCGTACATTTCCTGGGATACCACAGGAGCATCTTGGAATTACTCATCCAGCACTGTATGGACAATTTTCTTATCGCATCGTCTGCCGTTCGGCCTGCCTCCACGATTGCCTGCCTCCACGATTTCAGACACGTCCTTTGAACACGGGCTCGGGTCCCGTATTTCCGCTGAAGGAGAAGTTTTTTTTTTGCTTTGAGTTATCTTGACTAAGACATCCACCGAGGAAGTAGCAACATTGTGTCCAAGACGTGAAATAAATTCGAGTATATATGAAAGCGGAAGATAGCACGTCGCATTGCGAGCACGTGATCGCGTATGAATTTCGACGCAAAGTAACCCGAGTCTTCATCGTCTGCGCTTTACTTTCGCAGGCCCTTGAGTGACTCTAGTGTATTGCTGACTTATAAGGCATTTTGCAGCCAAACATTAGTCCGTCTCGCAAAGGGAATATCGAGAAAAGCCGATCCTCCCCATATCGCGATCAAATACTGTTTTACAAAGTTCTTCCAAGCAAACGGAAGAACGTAGATATCAGACTATTTTCCAGGCCTGAGAACATGACCATAGGGGTTGAGGAGCTGCTCAATAGGACACGGGTCAAAAGAGGGCTGGGCAGACCAGATGGAATGCAATGCTTTCAAAGTCCTAAGTTGTGAATAGCGTTGCTGCAGACGTGCGAAGTTTAGCCCATTCGATTTTCCCCGTCAAAAGAACACTTAGCAAGAGATAGAATTGGTGATGTGGACTTGAATACACATACACTCTACAATTATATGGATTTGAAGATCTTCGGCGATTCCCGATATACGATAATAATAAGATATGGGACCTCCTGACCTGATCTTCGGATGACTGATTGGTGTGGATGTTTTGATGCTCAATACCTTCCCGTCGGAAAGCTTGCGGAATCAAATTGAAGGCTTATCTTGGACATTCGAAGCCGTGAGGTGTGAGCAGCGAGTACGATTGGAATGATAATTCATGTCCACGGACCTCCATGTCTACGTTGCATCGAGCCTATCTTGTATCAATCGATCCATCGCAGACACGGAAGTCTCCTGTTTTTGCGTTGCTGAAGACGTCACATTCTACAACGGGGAAGGTTCTAGAGATTGTCGAGACTCTGTTCGAAGTCTAAAAATTGCCTACATGTAATCTCTGGAGGCTGTTACGAGAATCTTCGGGAACTTAAGATAATTAAAACCCAATTTCTACCCAAAGCTCGGGTTAGTCGGGGGATGCGACAGGTTCTGGCGACTAAAACTCACTTTAGGAAAAATAAAAAATTTTCAGATATCGATTACTGACCGACCGACGGGAGCCCGACTAGACCCCAATTTATTGGTCGATAGGTGCAGATAACGAAGTTGGGGGTCGTTTCTGATACAATGTTATACCAATTTTTGTGTCCGGTGCCCTGCAACAGACATCTCTACGGCGCTATGCGCTCGATTCTCCATTCCACATCGGAATCTAATTTTCGTGTGTATCGAACACGGTCATGCAGTCGTGATGGCTTCCCTGCCCAGAATTCGACTTCGCTATTGAAATAATAGATATTAGTTAGACTTGGAGAAGAGAAGGATATATCATATAAGAATCACAACATACAATGGTATTACCCGCCATCCACCCCAGAAATCAGGCAAAGGGATATCTGCCTCTAGCTGACCCTCTTTCACGCCAAAGCTGTTCTTTACTTCGTTATAACGCTTTGAGAGTTCCCCCTCCTCAACCACACTACTTTGCGGGCTAGCCCAAGCGCCGATACGGCTACCAAGTGGACGAGTGCGATAATAATCTTCGCTCTCTTTCTGGGTAAGACGCTCCACACGCCCAACAGCACGCACTTGACGATGCATTTCGGGCCAATACAATGCCAGGGCAGCATGAGGATTCTCCTCCAGCTCGCGAGACTTGCGTGAGTTGTAGTTTGTGTAGAAAACGAATCCGCGTGAATCAACCTCTTTAAGAAGGACGAAGCGTGAAGAAGGTATGCCCGATGCGGTTGCGGTTGAAACGGACATTATTTCAGGCTCTCGGACATGGGATTGTGTTTCAATGAACCAACGACGAAACTGGTCCAGAGGGGAAGGCAAGACGGCCGAGGGCGTGAGTGTGTCGGATGCATCATATTGTCTATGCGACAATACACGTATTTTGTCTTCTGATGGCTGCAGAACAGCGTCCATTTTGATCGACGATGAAAGAAATCCGCGAATCTGAGAGAGACGTGCAGTCGCCGAGCGAGGGGCAGAGGATGGTCGTGGTACGAGAGCAAGACGCGGCATTGCTTACGAGTTGTTCTCATCTCAAACCGCGATGACCATTCTTACTCAATTATTCGCAAGAAATTCATACAAATTATTGCCAAAATTTCAACACACAAATTTCAAACGGTCGTTTAGATGGGAAAGCTCAAATGAATTGCATCCGGATAAGGCGGTCGTAGTCAAGCATGAACCTCACCCCGAGGCTCCTCGTTTCGCTCCGATACCCGTCGTTTTTGTTGGATCTGCTGCTCTCGAAAACGACAGAGGCGCATTTCAGATGTGAGATCTCCGTCTTATTCAATCTTTTAATTAATACTTTGTCGAAGGAATTCATAATTCATTCATGTGCCGTAGACTCGGCGACAGGCTATCTCAAGAACTCGCTTTTCGCGGTTTTGAGTGCTACCAGTTCGACCTCCCTTTCGAAAAACAAACAAACGACACAGCAAAGTCCATTCTAGACCGAATGTCTTCGCGTATGTTTCGATCAGAAGTTGTTCTTTTTGTCTAGACTAATGTCTTTTGTCTTCAGACTTGCGGTCACTCGTCCAGTCAACCGGCATTCCGTTCCCACCAATTCTATATGCAGAGCGACTCGGATGTCTGATAGCGCAAACTTACGTCTCCTCGCATCCCCTCTATGGTCTCGTCCTAGATTCGCCGCCGCTCTCGTGCGCGAACCTTGTTTCGTGGCCTGGTCTCGCCGATCGCCTCCCTTTACCGCTTCCCGAGTTCACATTTGAGCCGAAGTTTCCCGTTCTTGTTCTGGAAGAGTTATCTGCTGGCGGTGTGCTAGTGAACAGCAGACTTGTGAAGGAAGGGGCAGACTACATGGCGGTATGCGACGACACTCAGCCTGGTGGTGCTGGTGAGAGTGTGGAGTCGAGGGATGTTCCGAACAGATTACTCGCACTCGAGCGATGGATCGACGAACTAGGTTGTTGATCAAAGAAAAATAATTCGATCTAATTGCGCTCTGCCACATCTGAGCATTATCTGCCGACGATCAATATTGCGGAGCGGGGCTGTCGGAAAACCTGCCTAAAGCTTTCTTACAGACCTTGTTCTTCAATCGTTTCGTTTGGAACCCCGCCGAGCCGGACGGATGACCTAACTGCAGCCCCGCGAACACGTTTTCTCCGCATGTTCGCTCACATAGTCCTCCTTGTGGGCTGCGGCGACCCTGCGGTGCAGCGTAGTCGAGGCAAAGCCAATAAGCCTAGCTAGCTCAGCTTTAAGCATAGTTTAAGTGTAGCTCAGTGCCCCAGACAACTCTAGCACATAGCAACCTCGATCATTCCAATGGTCCTCAATGTCTCGTCGCTTACCCTCAGCCGAGCAGATCTATCTACCCGTCCAGGCGGCGTGCTGGTGCACAAGACGGATTATATCCGTGTTACTCAATATCACTATGCTCGTATCTCACCAGAAAGCCCCGGTCGCGGTGCTTGCACAGATCATGTCGCTTCATGTACCGTCGTCGTCCTACATTGTCCTACGACGCGCCGCACGACGCTTTCGCATGCACCGAACTTTATGTACATGTCTAGCTTTCTCCCACTCATCCACTGGGTCACCGGCGGGTCTGGAGATGCCGAAGAGATGACCGAGGAGGAACAGGCTGCATTTCTGGAAGGGGAAGGCGTATATCCGTGTATGCTCGAGGCGCACGTTTTACGTGGCTTCGCATATGCCCATCCGGGCGCGGACAAATTCAATCACGCAGGTTGGATTAAGGATTTCCGAATGTTCTTTCGATCCGTCGCGCAAGCCCGATCTATTTCCTTAAACATTGAGGATTCACCGAAACTTCTGTCTGCGGGAGCATTACTTGTCGATAAAGGCACGGGAAGAATAACACACGTCGAGCTCGCGCCGGATACATTACCTCCACCACAGACCAGAGCCATTCTGACTTTCGAGAATCCTCTATTATCAGATCAATTCACGAATGCGCAGGTACAGCAGGATCTGTTCATCGGCGCATTAATGAATGCTCGATACACACCGGTCCCAACGCCTTTACAACTTCAGTTCGACACCCAGAGGTACCTCCTCCCGCATCCTCTTACTGACGAGGCGCGCCAGCTCATACGCTCAAAGCGCCTTGAAGAACCCTCGTCTGCTCAGAGCGCCATCATCCGACGATTCGGACTGTCCGAAGACTGGATGGCTCCCAGCTCTAGCAGAAGCTCATCTCCTACATCTCCCAACGACCGACCAGAGCTCCGCGTATTGCGTACGTTGCTCGCAACAACGGCACGGGACCGCCCATGCGAGCTGTGTCCTCTGGAGGCGACCAAGACCTGTGGAGCATGCCGCGGTGCGTGGTACTGCGGCGATGCGCACCAGAGAAGAGATTGGAGGTCCCACAAAGCGTGGTGTCGAATGCATCCGTATGAAGAAGGGAGGGCATTGAATTGAACTCCTTCGAACGTGTCTGGCCAGGGGACCAGAACACCAGAGCCGTGCTCTTTTCGTCTCACCTTTTTCTCGACGCTATTCGCCTTGCCTTCTCTTCTCTTCTTAGCTCACTTCTCAACTACTTTTCTTCGCAAATTTCAACAAGGCATCCTTTCGAATTTGTAGCAGCATAGTACTGTAAGATCTTGTGATAATAGTGTACATACATACACGGATTAGTGTTGGAATGAGTAAATCAGCGGCATGTCTGAAAGTTTGACCTAATAGCGTCAAGGTTGGCACTCATGATCTAGTTATTGAATTGAATGATCAATTGGAGATGCAAAAATGTACTCCGAGGAGGTACAAGGTACGCCGCTTCGTTCGCACCGGTCTTGTCAAGTGTTACCGAGCAGCGCAGTTTTTTCGGCGGATTTTATTCTGATTTGTTTGCAAATTATTGGTCGGGAGTATGGGAAACACGGTATGTTCGGGTATGTTTGTGTTTGGAAAGTCTTCGAAAGGGCACGTATCCGACTCCCCGACGGTCTGGAATCTCATGATTTATTGGACTTTTTCTGCTGCATTGACGACCGATCGTAGTTCATCCGAGTCATCCTGAGTCAGTCGGCTATTCAAATTTCTATTTTTGATAGCCAGTCCCCTCATTCTCAGGCCACGAGCCTCCAACAACATCATTCTCGAAAGAAAACAAAGAAAAAAAGCGGAACGGAACAAATCGATCATCAGAATGATGTTTTCCTTTTTCTCAGTGTGCACCATACGCATAGGTACCAAGTAAATTTACATTTAGCCATCATTTCAACATCGACAAGCTGCGACTTGATGTAGAAGTGGCGCTTTTATATTTTTGAATTGTGGCCAAGATTGATATGCCTCGTGTTGAGGGCGTTGCGTCGAAACAAGGCCTATCAGTGTCGACTGCATGATGAACTTTTGAATGAATGTCGATCGCTCCAAGAACACGAGGCCGACCACCGGTTCTTTCAAGCAATACTTGAATAGAGATCCGGTGAGGTGAAAGATTGATATATAGATCTTGCAGTATTTTGCATATGATTATTGGGGATTGGGAGTTTACTTGTGTCCGAATGTAAAGTTATTACGTTGTAAGTTTCGTCTCGAAGTTTTACGGTAGGAGATGACTTCACGGGTACACACTGTCAAAACTCTAAGCTAAAGTAGTCGCCTTTCTTCCCACATCCCCGGACTGATATGCATCTTCAGTGGTTTATCCACGCTTCAGGCTATTTGAAGATACCAGCCTTGGAGACGGGTCGCCCAAGGAGGAGCCGGAGATAAAGATGTCGTCGAATTTTGAGGTCTGAATGTCCCTTCGTACACATTTGCTTTCTCTAGTGCCGCATTGCACTCTTGCTACCTGATGATTGTACCAAAACGGAGTGCACACTTGCATCACTGAAACCACCAGCCCGGATTTTCTGCACGGGTTCTTGCTAGTAAGTATCATGCCTGAAGTTCCATAATTACTAAAAGCACCTGACCAACATCTACGAGGTTTTTTTTTTAGAAAAACCTGTCAAAGACGATATGAGATGAATTCCCGAGCGACAGGAGGCTATGAAATGATCCCGTTCATGATCGACGCCGGCCAAAGTGCAATAAACGGCAATTCGAGTGTGGCCATCAGTGGATCAAAGCCAAATACGTTCGGTAGGCACCGATGATAGTCCCTTCGGCCAAAATATCGATTTGTGAATGTTTCGTAGCGGATTGAACTCCCGTTATATTGCAACAACGTCGAGGGCTATAAACAAAATGAGTGTGGCGACCTCATCACCAAGCGCAGCCATTGAGAACGCCTCAGGCCCTTCCGATTGAGCTAATTTGCAATATTATTAGACTCGTGCCCCGAATGGATAGGATGTCCGTGGCGCACACGCAGTACATAGTCCGGGCACCAAGTTGGCATAGTCAGATGCAAACTAGTGAACTCACTCACTCGTATGGCGCTCTCCTTGTATCGTCCCAAGAGTGCTCCTGATCGAGTCAGAAGCGGGCACAGTCCTGTCTCGCAACCAAACTCTGAAGCCAAAGCGCAGAAACAATCCACAAATCCTGGTTCTTATTCTGCTTCTGGATCTGGCTCGACTGGTCGCAGCAGAAGCTACAGTGCCTCTCTTACTAGTAGTGACAAAGCAAGCAAACAAGGAAAGCAAGTGCGCAAAGACTCGGACAAAGAAGAGCTCGTTGGCACTGCGGGTCGAAACAAGCTTAGGTCCAAGTCTCATTCTAGGTCTGCGTCCGCACCTGGTGTTCCAATCACGTCAATAGCATCAACGACTCTAACACCACCAACAAGAGCATCAAGGACAACAGCACCAGCAGCAATAACAACGACAACGACAACGACAACAATGAGTACGAACGCAGCTCTGCTGTCCTACCTCGAAGAACAGCTCTTCGCCTTCTCCAAGATCCCGTTGGGAGACTTCGAGTCGATCATGGCGTGGATTGAGCTGCACTCGCACCACGCGATCGACTACCAGGTGTGCAAGGAGAAGATGCTGTGGCAGACGTACAAGACGTTCGAGCGGCTGCTCAGGCGCGACTTTGAGGAGCGACACGTGCGGCTCGTGCAGGAGTTTGCAAACCAGTGCGTGCAGACGCTGGCGATTCTGGACTATGCGGCGGATTGCGGATATGAGAATTCGAGGAAATATGTGAGGAAGTGAGTGGCGACAGTCTTTTTCTTTCTTTCTTTTCTTTTCGTGTTGCGGCGAGCTTAGACTTTGGATTGTGATATTAGTTTGGTGTTGACGCCCGAGATGGCCAGGATGAATTATCTCGCCAGGTGTGTAGTTCTGCTCGAATTCCGGAACCACTGCTAAGACGTTTGACCAGAATGATGAAACTGCCTCCACAAGAAAGACTAGAATTCATCACAAGGTACGTGAGCTCATCTCCCACAGCCATGCTCTCAAGTCACACACCTTTGTACTTGAACAGACCAGTTCCAGGGCATCTAGAGAAACTTAAATGGTTCTGCCTGCTGTATGACCATCTGTACGAGAAGATCGAGCAGGAGACAAGGCACAGGATGGAGAAGACGTTAATGGATAGGTTTCATACAAGACTTGAGAACGTCCAGGCGAGGTTGTCGAGAGGTGCAAATACGCTCTTGAATTCGCCAGATGGCGAGGTTGGAAGAGCGCTTTGAGATGGACATTCGTTGTACATTTATTGTTTGATCTCAGATGTATTTTAATGGATCGGAGTTGCCTGTATTTTTATTCCTTTTTATTATTGGATTAGATACGATGTTTTCGTAGAATAAAGGACGATACCCACCAATTCTCCCCTGCTGGCCAGGTATGCTGCGCCCGAGTCTGCCCACACTTCATACACCTTCACCTTGAGCTGGTCGTTGAACTGAAGACGATACGTGAACACCTCGTCCCAGTTATTTCCTGTATCCTTCCACGTAAACGTAGCCGTCCCCTTCACAGAGACCATTTGTGTCTCTGCATCAGCGAAATACTCGGAGAAAAGCATGCTGTCGTACGAAAGCAAGTCGGCAATGATGGTGAAGTAGCGCTTTACCCCATCTGGGCCGGCAAACTGGCGACCGAGAAACGGGGCGAGCTGTTGCAAGCCGTGCTCGACACACAGCGTGTCCTCGCCGTTAGCAAAATGATTTAATATTTCGTCGAGCGGTTTCTGTGCCGCGAAGGCGTCGCAAAAGGCGTGTGCAGCCGTGAGCAGTTGACCGCGTTGGGAGGACATTTTCATTGCATTAATATTAAATTTGCAACGAGTGCAAGCGGGGATTGATACCGGGTGCTTAGGCCTTGATTTGGTATTTGGTGGACCGCCGGCGCGCGACGACCACGCCTCCTTCCCGTTTCGCCCTTTGTCGTCTTACCACCACCACCTCCTCCACCACTCCGCATTCCGCTCCCGGCACGCTCTCCACGCCTCCTCAGCGTCGTTGACGACGCACGCTCCTTTCCTTCACAACGTCTTCATGGGCGTCGTCTTGCAGTAGCACCTGTTGCGCTTTCAAATGTCTTCAGCTTCATCTTCTCGGCCTCCTCTCAACACAACAAGACACAGGCGTCCACTTTCTGCTATATTCCTCGGAAATCCTGCCCAGCTTCCGGATCTTCCGGAGCCCCCGAGTACAGACAGCAGCCCAGGATCGTCCGGTCTGCCTTCACCGCCTGCGTCTAACTCGACCGGAAGCGGTAGCAACGGTGGTGACTTGAGCAACGAAAGCCTCCGCGTGCCTGCCTCGCTCATGAAGGACGCAATCAACGGTGCTGATGGTAGCGGTGCCAAGGCCCGTTCCCGGAATGCGAGTAGGTCCTCAAGTGACGATGGCGATGGTGGAGACGACGAAGACCATACCGCGAGGCTGTCTGGCGGGCTTTCTCATTCAAACTCTGGCAATAATCTAACCTCGAACGAGTCTGCTTTGCAGCGTGTCAAGAGCTTAACGCAGCGTAATCGACTGGTATGTATTTCTCTTCATTCGAGTTTTCATTTCTCTCAGATAAATGTGCTCAGGTCCTTAGTAAATTGGCTTCTCTTTCTTCTGGCTCTCGACTTGCAACTTCTTCCCCAACGACTAGTCTTCGACGCTCTCCTGCGCCTTCTACGGCCAACTCCGTCGCATCTACTTCGCGTCTGACAAGAAGACGTTCTGAGTCTATATCTCGCGCATCTGGTTCAGAGACGGAGCGAGAAAACGTGGACAACGGAGCTTCTGATTCCGAGGGCCTTTCCGAAACACCAACCTCAACAACCGGCACTCATTTTCGGTCTGTTAGCTTGGCAGAACGACGTCCTCCTACAGTTACAGAATCTAAAGCGGAACTTCCAGTTCGAGGAAGATCTGTAGACCTGAGAGATGAATCGATTCGGCAATCTCGACCTCAAAGTCGAGCTGAAAGCATAGAGGCTGCTGCACTTGCCGCCGTAGCACAATCTCGACGAGACACTCCCCTGGAGACAAGACGCAGACAACCGCTTCCTCGCGAATTCCTGGGCAATGATGTACGTACTCTTCATTTTGAGTGAGAAATTGGAGCAGAGCAAAAAATCCTTATTGAAAAATTTCCTAATTTAGTCACATGGGCATCCACCTCAAACCCCTAAACGCGAGCGCACAGTGTCGGGCTCCTATTCACTCCAAGAATCTCCCTCGTCGTCTCGGGCGACGCTTCATGATTCTCCTATGTCCCCTAGGACAAGGGCTCAGCGATTTTCGTCTATTCGGGATATTACACGAAGAAATCAGAGTAGGTGGCAATCTCAGGACTTGTCGCCTTTGAAAAATGTGACAGGGCCACAAGGCGATTCACCAACCCGTCGCGTAGATCTTGGAGATAGTCCACGTCGTAATTTTGTAGGGGAAAGTCTACGTGCTGCGGGATTAGTCAGATTACGCGAGGAGAGTGATGATGTCTTTGGTGGTGCCGAGGCTAGCAGACGACTTCGTATTAGTAGTGATGTCGGCGCACGGCCCTCTGAAAATCGGTTGGAGACTTCTGCAAGACCCGGAACGAGGTTCAGCGAGCGGCCGGTGGCGTCCGACACTGAACGTTATGTCGAGCCTCGCACTCCGGCAAACGCACCTTATGCTGTTGCGCGGCGTCATGCTCAGACAACCATCAAAACCGAGCGGCCTTTGACCTCAATGGATAAATACCGTGACGAACCACAGACTGCCCCACCTGCTCTTCGCTCGTACAAATCTACACATGCAGCTCCTGATTCAGAAAGAGACCGTCCGCCAACCGGTGACTTAACTTCTCGTCCGTCTTCTGAATTACGCCGTTTTGCTATTTCATCGGCTGCTGCGGCTGAGCGGACTGGGTCTTCTCTGGCCGTGAGGCGATCTCCCGCAAGTCCTCTTCACGCGGCTTCCGCAGCTGCAGGAGACGGAACGACCGAACATACACGTTTGATGCTTGATTCGTTGAGCATGTTTGAGTCTCAATTATCTCGATTACCGTCGTTAGGTAGCACGACGACAGTAACAATTCCGGAGCTATTTCGCTCTGCACAAAATATTGTTCACTCTGCCGATGCGCTGAGCAACATGCTTCGAAGAGGGACAGCGCACGCTCTGGAGGAACAAATTGACGCTGAGCTTGGTGAAGATGGCCGAGCGATTGATTTGGTCAGCCTTTGGCGGGACGTCGGAGCGGAATATAGAGAGAGCGTACGTGTGAGCGATGAACTCGTGAGGACTATGACGTCCTTCCTTCTTGGTGTTGGAAAAGTCCTGCGCGAGGCGACTTCGGAGAGCACGCACAATCGGACACTATCTCTTGATGACAGTCCGCGAAGGCGGCATAACGCTCCTGATGGACCGACCAACGGAGATGGAAGTCGTAGGTCAGAAAGTACGAGATTATCTTCCGAAGGAAATCGGAGTAGTTTGGATGGGAAGAGTCGATGGATTGTCTCGTCAGGCGATACTGGGCGTACGCAAACGTCCTTCACGTCGCTGCACAGCGCGTCCTCTACAACTTCCTTCCGTCACCCTGCGACATCGGTATCGACAAGTTCATTATCTCGGCAGCAACCTGCGGATGCTGAAATCGGAAGCAGAGGTGCGGAGTCTATAAACGAAAATGACATTGCCTCGCGGAAGCTTGCTAGGTTGTCGTTGACGACGGCGACGGCACGGCATCTTAATCGGAACTGGGAGTCGAAAATGAATAGTACCTCTTTCGACGAGGGTTCTATTGACTCTCCGTCAGTGAGTGCCGCGGCCCGGCGAGATGGCATCCTTGCTCGTCGTTCGAACACTGTTGCAACTCCCCCTCCCTTATCGACACTCCCTTCTGAGACCGTCCTCTCTCGACGATCTACGGAGAAGGCTGCAAGCGTACGGACGCGCACGAAGACGAGTGGTACGGTTACCCGTGCCGCTACTTCGATCTTCTCGACTCTCACGAGTGCGCCAGAGCCAACCACTGCGGTGAACACCACACAAGCATCCCCCGAACGTCCTCGACGCGTCACCACCACTTCGCGCACCTTTTCGCGTGCAGGCGGGGCAGCTGCAGCGAGGTTGGAACAGAGTATAGAGCGAGACGTACAGAGAAAACGGACGCTGTCGGTCAGCTCAGTGGTAGAACCTGAAACGCAAGGTCAAACTCGTAATACCTCCGACGCCGAAGCGGTGCGTGAACGTCGCTCGCGTGCCTCGTTAGATAGTGCGACTAGTGCTAGTACGGCTACGACTGCCACTGCCACCAGTGGCACAGCTGCTACCGCCGGCACGTTTTCTGCGCGAGCGGCTCACGATCGGAGGGGTCCTGTGACGAGTCTGTTCAACAGATCGTAGAAAAGAAAACCTCTATATCTCTCTGTGTATTCTGTTTGTTATTCTAGAGCCAGCCCATTCGTGAGTTGGTTATTACCTTTTTCGGGGTTGTATTGACCTTGGATGTTCCGTATAGAAACTGGCTGTGGCATTATCAGTCATGAGTTGGCTGCTATTGCCTCCGGGTGACCAATCGTTTTTGTCCCGCTGAACGTCCGGTGCAATTGTGCACGCACCGTAACTACTGCGAAAGGTCAGGAGATGGACCTCGTTGTCTCGCCTCCCTTTCTTCAAATTTCCCATCAGTCTTCGACTCAAGCAAGGACCTTCAGATACAATAATACAGCATCAATACCATTTTCTCTCTTCCTCCTCTCTTCTGTTCCTCTTCTCAGCGTTTTTGTCTCTTTGGGCTGCGTGTCTGACCTTGTCCCAGCTTGCCAATGCACGCCATCGTTCGTACGTCTCGTTTTCTTCAAAACTCTTGTTTGGTAAATAGTTCTTTGAAAGAACACCCCCTTTCTACCGGGGCTCCTGTGTGCGCGTGTGTTCTGTTGTTCTCATTCCTTACCTTTTCTTATCTTTTCTCTTCGTGTCGTATCTCCCCCATTCTTTTGTCCCAGTATCTCCTTTCTCTTTTCCTTCTGTGTGCCTTAACTTTCCTTCCTTTCCTTGAAACCTTTCTCTTTGTCTGTCCCTTATTTTGAAAGTGTCCGTATAAGTGTATGGGCTATGCACGACTGACTGCATATGTATATGTTCCCTCCCCTTGATCCCCCTGTCCCCACCCACCTTTTGATACCTGTCGCCTATTTGTCTCTGCCTGTTAGTCTGTCTGTGCGATTCCTAACTGTATCGATGTGAATGCCAGAGCTCCTGTTTTCTCTTACTGAATCACCGCGTCTTTATGGTTCAGCTTCATTAATATCTGTGTTAATTGAACAAGTGAGATGGATCAGATCATTAACGCTTGTGGTATCTTGAAGTACATTGACGGCGAATGCTCTTATCTGAACTCCATGAGCGTACTCAGGTGAACACTTGTAGTTTTACATAAGTAGAAGTCGAATCTCATATTTCCACCTTCCTAACGGACTTCGGAATTCTCCACTGGTATTCCCCCGAGTGAGATTGCGTCTACTTGAATGGACTGAGTCGATAGGCCTCTTCTTGCTCACTATCGCGACCCTTGTAATTGAAGTCATCCAAGCTTTCAGCTCTTAGCTGGAGCAAGTTTTTGGGTATGTCTCCTTTGTTCGATTATGCATAGGTGGTAAACGATTACGTCGACGCCTACCCGAATACCGTTCCAAGACGTACCATGATATTATTACAGGCATACATACACCAATTAAATACTCTTCTGAAGTCCAGACCAATTCACACCTATCGGTAGAGTTGTATTCGCATTCAAAGTCATTGCGCTAACTCGTCAGGCATGCTTGCCAAGTAAAAAAAAGTATTTGTATTTAATGCAAAGGCACAAGCACAAAAAAAAACGTAAAAGTCATTACTTAACATCGTACCCAGGCACGTTTATTTTCGCCAAGTAATACTTCACTTACTGCTCTTTCATCCTGGTTCGCCGATCTCGATGAACCAGTCTCAAGTCAAATGAAAATGAAAGATTGAACACGCGATTCCTAACTGCTATTTTCCTTATATGTTATGCCCGAGGTTCGCCTCGAGACGGAGATCTCGTGTGCTTCCGTGTGCTGGTTCCGCAGAGACTTTCTTCGCTGAATAACATGGCATAGCTGCCAGCACCCTATGTAATCGCCCAATTGCTATCCCGACGACAGGAGGAGGATTCCTTCAACTTGAGTGAATCTTCCGCCCTGGTGCATAATTGCAAGACTGTTTGATAACTCGCAGTACGTACGTTCCGTCCTCCATTTTGATCTGCTGATCCGTCCAATCTGGGCGGACAAATCATGTCCTGCGGGGAGGAGGAAAAAGAATAATAATAAAAAAACGAAGCAGTTTTGTAGTGGTTCGCTTCGCCCGAGCTGACCGGAGAATTCTGCTTTTGCCGCTGTCACTTAGCACAACCCGATACTCCCGCCGCTTCCTTCCGCAAGTGTCGCAGAGTCCTTGGCAAGGTGTCTCCTTGTCGACCGGACGAGGAAGAAAACGGCTATTTATAAACTTCCGAGGGGGGGGGAGCTTTGATCAATGTCAATGGTGTATTGTGAGGAATGATAAAACAAAACCTCAACCTGCATATTCTGATGCGGAGAATATTTAGACATTTAGCTAGATATTGCTCCCAGTGCTGGGGGGGGAGGGAAGAGAACGATGATTATCGCAGAATATATATTGGTGGCCGGACGGACCGCTGACAGCGAAGTTTGAAACCTGATGATAGTGATGCCGCCGGTAACTTGACGCAAATGGAGGTGACCTGTGATGCGTCTCAGAGCTAACCCACCGCCTGTGAAAGATGCCAGAAATCACGCCTATTGAAAGGCCAAGCGCCACATGCGAACTATATTTGCTAAAAACATTATTGGCCACGCGAAGCCAAGGTGGGGCTTCTTCGCGTTCAGTAGGCGTGCCAGAGAAGCTTCTTGTCTCCGATGTTTGGAGCTAGAGGGCATGATCAGACATCAAAAATGAATGGAGTCCTCACCTCCGACGTAGTTCAAATCCAGGTCCGAATCTACTCGTCGTCATCAACCACAGTAAGAAGAATTGAGAACCGAGGGAAGTGTAATTTTAAACCCCTTCCGCTAGTGGCAGTGTCGTTTCGCAGATAAGCACTATGATATTAAGAGCGTGAGCGCAGTCCTTCGTCTGCAGATAGCTGCAGATGGGAGGGAGTAATTTAACCGGGAGATTGGTTTTGTCCCCTTCAGTACCGCGCTGCCTAGTATAGTAATGTTTCGGGTTCGGATGGAAAGCTAGGAGCAGCTGTTAACTGCGATCTAGGGAGGGCGACTAAGCACAGGGAGAGCAGCCCCCCTTTCCGGCCGCGTGGCTGCTTCATATACTGGTAGCACTAGCACTCGAGGCACTCTTTTTTCTGTTTGTGGGACCTTGTATCGTGGCCTACTGTATGCGTCTTGGCATGAAACTGTTACGTCTCGGGGCAGGGCTTTCTTTTCCGATGCTCTGGCTGCTCGGTGTTCTCTACTTCTTCTTCCACGCTTACTCGGTCCACTCGTCCGCTCCGTACGTTCCGTGCATCGTTTCCCTTCGTGATGGGAGTGAGTCCGGATGCTACCAGAGATTGGATGAGGGGGCATCTTGAGCTTGAGCTTGCTGGTGCTTTTATTGGATTGCTTGACTAATGCTGCTGTCCCGCGCTTGCACTCGGCCACGACTGTTGGTGGCAGGCTTGCTCCCTTGACTATATCATGCGCCTCGATGACCGTATCGCTCTGCATAGTCTGCGAATTTTTTTATGTCTCCTTCGCCACTGGATCTGTGTCCACGCACTCGACACGAAGACATCTTGTCAGTGGAAAAGGATAGTTACGCGACGGACCAGAAGTCGCCCCAAAAATGAGACACCGGGGGGAATAAACAGCAAGACTCGAAACAAAACAGATCTGCGTTCCGTTTCAAAGAGGTGCACTGTTTTGATGTCTGTTGGTAGATGAGAGGGGAAAAGGACAAAAATGATCAGCGGAAAATGCAGTCCGAGACCGCTATTGCCTTATTTATACCCGTGACGGACGCAAATCTGTGGGTCTGACTGGATGTTCTGCTGTTATGATCAGCGATGATTTGTTATTGGACCACTCACACAATGTCTCCCGTTCTCTCGAGCAGGCAATGCTCTGCGGGAGGACGGGTGCCCCAGAAGGGAAAGTTGGCCAGAGAACCTTCCTAATAAGGAATAGGTGCGTAACGGTTTGGGAATAAACAGTGTCACAGCCGGTGCTGACAACGCCGCAATCAAGAAATGATCCTTCTCTGCGTTTCCGTCGCTGTGACTGCCTCAATCCTGCTCAATGTCTTTCGTCGACCATCACCCACAGCCCATCCAGCAGCCAGCAGAGCCTCCCAAGAAGAGGACCCGCCGGAGACTGCGGGTAAGCTGTGTAGAATGCACTCGCAGACGTCAGGTTAGTACTCCCCGCTCCCCATCATCATTCCTCTCGGCGTTTTCTTTTGCATAAACAACGCTCTGAACGGAGATTTCAAAATCCTTTTTTTTTCCTGCTTTTTTGTTTGTTCACCGCGATGTGTGCGTGTGCATTGTATCCCCGCGCGTGTTTTGTTTTGTTCTTTAGAAATGCGACAGACAGCAGCCCTGTGGATTGTGTAAGACCCGTGGCGTCGAAGATCGCTGCAGGTGGGAGACCGAGCCATACGCACGGCCTCCTCCGGCTCGTCCACCGGGCAGAGCGGGGACGAGGAAAGACAGACAGCCACCAAATGTCGTCACAGACTGGCAGCAGATCCCCGGCGGCGACGCCTCGATGCCATATGCGATCCATAATAGTCCGTCCAGCCAGGCGCTTCTGCCTTGGAAGGGCGGTATCTCGTCTCCATCATCCCCTTCTCAGGCCTCGCTCGCGAGTTCAATCTCTCGAACCTCATTGAGTCCGATTGATCATCCGCATGAGGGCCTCAAAGAGGCTGCTCTGGCACTGGCTCGCATGCAACTGACAGAAGAGGTTTGAATTTCATGCTTTTTATTGTAAAATCGCCTGTTTCTTACTCGCTCATAGGACCATCGATTGGGCGAAGGCTCTCTTGCTTACACACTTCAGGAGGCAAGTCTTCTAGCGACCAAAGAAATAATAGTAGTAAATTTAACCCTTATCTGAAGCTTTCTGGCTCTGGCCCGGCGGCGAGGGTTTTCGATATTCCTCTGTCAGCCTTCTCGCAGTCATCTTTCACCGTCGTCCGTTCGTCAGAGGCATTCATTCCCAGATTGCCCGATAAAGAGTAAGTTTATCCACTACTATTACGAAATGCCCTGTTCGCTTGCTGTAGATGTTCATTCGCATGCCTTTGTCCCTTTCAGGCACTGCGAAGCGCTTCTCCAGGGTTTTCATGAGCACGTGAATTGGTGCATTGGGATACCTTACCACGTTCTCTTTCAATCACACGAAGCAATGTGGGCTCAACTTCGCGCTGATCCTTCATGCTTGAGGCGTTTCAACCCGAACTGGATAGCCTTGCTCTTCGCGATATTTGCTTTTTCTCCATCATGTGCTACTGAAGAAGAAAGCAGGAACTACTTTACTCAGGCGCTCACTGCGAGAAAACTGGATGAAGATAGATACTCTTCTCTGGATTCTCCAACTCCGACTCCAGATTTCAGGGGCGCGGTGTATACATGCCTTGCAACGGCATTCCTTGCAAGATATCTCCAAGACCGGGGCCGGGTAGCCGAGGTTCGTGAAAAATAACTCGGAAGAATTCCGATTGTATTGATCGAGTTTGTGTATTTTTATAGGCCTGGCGAGTGGTTGGTAGTGGCTTACGTGATGCCCAAAATGCGGGTCTACACCGCTTTTTGGCTCCTGGAAAGGCAAAGAACTTGGCAAATGATGAACGCACGTTCATGTTGGTTGCATGGCATCTCTGTGTCGAATTTGACAGGTAGATTGCTTTTGAAGTCGAGCCAATCTGTGTGTCATTCTTAGAGGCATTTATTTTAGGTATTTGTCCCTGTTTCTTGGAAGGCCAACTGTCCTGCGATCTCGAGACTGCAACGTACAGAAGCCAGAAGTTTCTTCGACGGCCCTCGCTCTGGACGGGAGCACAAACACTGCGTTACTCTTCCAGTACTATTTCATCTCGATGACTACAACAGTTAGCGAGGCTAAAGAGAGGGTGAGCTCAAAGCTCGCCTGCGCTCATCGTTTTGCTGACATGTGTTTGATACAGTTCCTAAGCGATGTTCCAGACCCCGAGGACGGTCACGCGTACTTCGATGCTAAGATGGGTGAATGGCTAGCAAGCCTGCCTCCATATTACAAATTGGATCAACCTCCGGACGTATCATTCAACAGCATTTATCCGAAGCTATACTTGCAACGGATGACGATCAACTCGTATTACTCGTGCTCTTGCCTGCTCTACCATCGGGCGCTTGCATATACTAAGCCATCTCAGAATACTTCTTCGAACGGGTTTAGTGCTGCTGCTCAATCGCAGCATGCATGGGATCAGAGTCAACTCGCATATTACGCGATCCGTGTGCTTCATGCTCAGACGGACCAAGTGGTACACCAATTCTGGGAACGCCAGGTACCGTTCGACATTAGCATGTACATGTTCGAAGCAGCTGTGACGCTCGGCGTAACTATACTGCGCTATGCACACCACCCTCGAGCGGAGGAATGGCAACGCGAGCTCGTGCGCACGATTCAGCTGCTTGAGACCCTTCGTGAGAGAGACTATGGGAAGATCGTCGTTCAAGCTATCCAAGTTCTCCGTGTCTTGCAGGACTTGTGCGAAGAAGCTCGAATTGCCAAGGGGAAGCACAGGGCCACTGAGTTCGCGAACTTGGATCCCGCCGCTGCGCAGGAAGAAGCGAAGGTATTCTTCCAGATGGAAGGATTTTCAGAGCACGATGAGGGTATAAATAGCTCGTTCCACCAGCACCACCAGCACCAGCATCATCATCCATCAACGACAACATCGAACTTGTTTGGCAATTTGTGGGTCCCACAGTCTATGCCTGATTTGGATACGTGTGTAGTGGGAGGAGGAGGAAGCGCGGGTATACCTTCAAGTATACCGCCAAACACGCCTATTTCAGCTGGGCCTTCTGAAATGCACCATCATGCGGGAGGGTACCATGCATCGTTCGCCAGTCCTATGGACAGTCCGACCTTGAGCTTCGACGGGCACTCGCACACCGGGTACCCGATGTGGTCGACTTCAGACGGATTCATGATGCCCAACCCGAGCTTCAGTCCCGAGAGCATCAATCTCAATGCTCAATATGTCTAGATCCGCCGATTTATAAGCTGTCTGTTTGTCCACTTGTCTGTCTGCTCGTTTAGTTTTCCATCCGATTGTTTTCTTGTCAGCGTATCGCTCTGCTTACGCTTGTATTCTGAGTTCGTCGCCTTGCTTTGTCTGTGTTCGACCCTGTGTCTTCAGTTCCCACGTTTCGCTTTCTTTCCTTCCGCTTGCTTGTTCCGCCTTCCGCCTCAACGCTGTTATTTCATCTGTCAAACCAAAGAAATTGAATTGTATTTCTTGATCTTGAGCACACACCTTCGTCCCGTTTCGACATTTTTGACTTCCTTTTTCTGCTTTCCTCCCTTTCCATAAAGAATGTGTAATGTACCATAAGCAGTAGACGTACATAGCTAGACTCCTCTGGATTTCGCTTCGGTATATAATTTGGTGTACGTATTGTACACACGCAGGCCACTTTGGCTAGTTAGATTGGTATATGAACAAGACATATGCGAAAGAAATGACTGGCGGGCGTGTACATGTATAAGTTCTGATTTAGGCAATAGACGTTGGACGGTTTCTTTCAAGGTGCCGAAGGAAGAGGACTTGATATTTACATATATATAGTGTCATTTAATGCACTGTGCGCTTCTCCGACTACAGTAGCTTCCATGACACTCGGTTCGATGAATAAAAATACTACACAGGATGAAGATTATCTCCGTGCCGAGCAACTGAAGTCTGGGCGCGAAAGAATGATCTTGGCACTTGTTGTAGTCCTTGTTTGCGCTATTTATTTCCTTACGACTGGGATTTGATACTATTTGACCCAGCGCTTAATCGATGATAACCGCGAAAGAAATCAAACAGCGCTCGCAGGTGAGGACCTGTCATGTGATCAAATGCATACCTCTAGGGAATGATTTATATCGTCTTCTTTTCTTTTGTTTCCGGCACTCATCATTGACGGTTGAAGAGGACCTGCCGAGTGTTTCTCCCTCTTTGATTTTTTTTTCAGAGAAGCGAGCCAACTGAGATGAGGTGTGGACCGTGCGAATTGTCGATCATTACTGGATATAGGAATACCCCTGGATTAGGCCGAGGGGAGTAACGACGACGTTGTTGTGTTCCTGTGTCCTGTCCTCTGTTCCTTCTCTCCAGCTCAGTCACGCTTTTGCGACGCGCATGCCGCCCCCTCCCCATCTCTCTTTCACCCAGACCACTTCAAAGACATATACTTTATTCGCCATAATCTGCTCAACCTGAAGAACGCTACGCATCGACTGCAGTACTCGCTGGATCGGATCTCAAATGCCCCCGACAACGCGGAGGCGGCTGGTGCATTGCCATGCTTCGCTCTCTTTCCCCTTATTCTTCCTTGCGTCATGTCTTCCGACGCTTGCTAGTACCTCGAATGAACGTCCTCCTGACCCACTAACACACCGACGGCGTGCCAACGTCCCTCCAGAAGGGTACTACGACCCGCGGAATAATGGCGGGAGCTATCTCACGGTGTGTACTCAGCTCCATTCGAGTCGCGCTGTGTCCCGTCCAATCTCACTTCATTCATAATTTCTTCCGCTTTGCAACTTCTTGTTGTATATGCAGAAAGTTTCCGTAACGTACCCTATGGGACTGGGAGAACCGATAAATGCTATTTTATCTGCGAATTCGGATGCCGCGGTCATCGTGGATACGATGGAGAATGGTGGTTTGCAGAACTATTTCATTTCGATTGGGTTCGCGGGAGAATGTCTCGGCCAACATTCGGGGTCAAACCAGCAAGCTAATCTCGGTGATGGAAAGGGCTACGGTGGGCTTCTACCTTCATTCATTCGCGCCTTTCCACGCTGATGAGAAAAAAATCCCCGTGCACATTAGTAAATGAGACCGCTGTCATCCGATGGGCGTATGGCGATCCTGAGCTGGGGACGTGTCAGGAAACGATCAAAGGCGGGAACCACTTCCGGTACTGGGTGCAGGATGGCAGCCAGGCGGATAGCGGGGCCGTGTTCATGGCCGTGTCGTACGAAAAGTCACTCGAGGAGCAACACGACATTATCGACAACGGGTATAACCTCGGACGGGACTGGCTCATCGGGAACGCGACCAACACCGCCATACCCACCGCGAACCTAACCAACTCGTCGTCGTACGTCGGCACGACGGGGTATAACGGGTACTCGTACCAGACGACCGTACAATATGTCTCGGGATTATTGTCGAACACGAGTGATGGAATCAATCATTTCCAGAGCATGAGCTCGAACGCTGCTGATGGCCTGGTTGCTGTCATGACCGTTCGGATTACCCAAGCACCCCAGCAGGCGACGTCATCATCCGCGTAAGTTTTTCTGACGATCGTCTCTGTCGAAGTGGCTCCTATTGATCTTTTTTTTTTAAAAAATCATACAGTCTACGCTCAATTACATTATCACCGATGATCTCCGCCTGCATCTTACCACTGCTTCTCATTCACCTCCTTTGCTCTCGCTTTTTTAGATCATGATAGACATATACATGCACTCGGACTCTCCTTTATTTTCTTTTCCTTCTTGTTTATTTATTTTTCAACTCCTGGACGGATGGACGGCACAATAACTATCAAATTTACAAGTCAATTTACTCCCTCTATTTTCTCTTCCCTCTTTATTTCTCGTTCTACGGATTCCTTCATCCTTCTTTCTATCGTTTACGTTTTACGTCTATCCCTTCCCTTTCCATCCGTTTTCGAATTCAGACTGAGGACACAAGCGGGACGAACCCTCCACGAAGAAGTGAGGGAACTCGCACCGCAGGCACCGATCAAGCGATCATCCGCATCCGTGATATGTACATACATCTCGTTCACCGTCCACACACACTGGTTCCAGGAACCATCTCTCTTCTGCCGATCTGCATCCCCACGTCCCCGCGGCGAGGCGAGTCGCCCTGTCTATGAATCCCGCTTCCATCTTTTTCTTTCCTTTTTTTTTCCACTTTCATTGTTGTATAAGCAGACAATCCAATCCTTAGCTATAAGTCCGTTTTTGTTTTGTATATTCTTTAATATTGATTATTATAACCTCGTGGTCGACACGTGCCCATATATCATATGGATAGAAGTGTCTGTCTATCTATCTATCTATTCGGCCGAATCAGATTGAAAACGCACTTTTTTTATCTTTCGCGGAGACGATATTCCGGGAGCAGAAAGACTCCGTAGCTAGCAATGGGAGCAATTATGATATGCAAGATGGAACGCAGAGCGTTGTTCGCTCATGCTCACGTTTTCAGTTCAGGACAAAAATCAAGTCAAGCAATTCCACTCCGATTCTTTGCATGTACTGTACAGTATGACACCTCTTTCGCGGGAGCATGTATGTACCTGTACCGCATAACCTTTTGTTTGGTCATGGGTTCATTGGTTGTTGTCACTGAGAGAAGTCAAGTTGCTGGAGATCAGGAACTTAACGAAATGCAATTGTCCTCGAGAAGTGAAAGGACAGGAGGAACAGCGTGAAGAAATGTACATCCGTTGAGACTTTTGAACTCGGAAGAATGCAGCTTCCTTTTGTCAGCACCGAGAATACCCTACGACATCGCCGTGACTAGCTAGAGAGGCAAAACGAACAGGCGATTATCTGCAGCCCAAGCCAAAAAAAAACCTAAGTTGATAACCCCATGTTTGGCACAAGTTACATATGTAGTACGTGACGTAACTTGAGAGTTCGCTCGAAATGATCTTGAAGGGTTTCATTACTTCACACAGACAAAAGCCCCTTCTCAAGAGAATTCGCGGTGACAGCTAACAGATACAGCAATACATTTTTTTTCCAAAGTTTGCTTCATTTCCATTCTTGATTTCATCGACAATTTTTAAAATTTTGCTCCCTTTTTGTTGGATCTCTGGCGATTTGGTGCCTTTCTGCAGCTCAATTATGACCAGCGAACTAGGAGCTCGTCCCGCAAACAAAAGGATAAGGATATACTTAGCTTGTCAAAAAAAAAAAATAGCGCACGATTCGTGAGAAGTACGGAGCTGACGGGTTGGATCTTGTCCTGATCTGGGAGTGGATGCCTGTGCGCTCTGCGTTCCGCACAGAGTATATATACATATATATATATACAGTATACAGTAGCGTTGTGAACCTTTCGATCATTCTGTCCCACCAGATGAGCTGCCTTTTTACTTGTGATTCGTCCGAGTCGGTATGCCTACACATAGCCAGTTTTCAGGTTGCGAAAAGAAATGTCCTTCATTTCGTGAAGATGACATTGATCAGATGAGCGAGGTCGAGAAAGGTCGGTAGACGGAATGTACGGTTAGAGTTGATTTAGAGGGAAGACGGTAGAGTGCAGTTTCCTGATGAATCATAGGAGTCAAATGGACGAATCATTGCATCCGAAAACACGAAGAAGTGCCAGTCAGCACACGATATACGTGTTTGTCGTATTCTGTAGAGTTCAGAGCTCTGGCTCTACGTGTTAAGTTTGTGTATCTCCGATATTCGCGGAGGTTGCGAGGCACAAGTGCGCGACAAGACCCATGGCTACGGTGGTGACGACGAATATTGGCGATGGCATATGCATTCCAATATCCTTTGGATGACAAGAGCGGGTGAAATTTAGATTCGATGTTGAAGTGAAGTTAGTAGTGGTGCCTGCCTCGCGTCTATCAGACGAAGCCTGAGAGTGACCTTGTCGAAGCGATACAGGAACATGAAATATCTCTGGTAACTTGACGGTTTTGGGTGAAAAAGTGCTGTGTGACAAAGATTCACCATGACTTCGCGTGACTCAGACACTTCCATAAACGGACACTAAAGTCACCAGACAGGCACGTGCAGATTACCTCCGCTCAAACAATAGCCGGTTTGCTTCCCTCGTTCTTATTGTTCACCACTGAAAGAGTGAATGGTTCTAACTGGCCATGCTTCCGTTCTATCGGCTCGTAATCAACAAAAGGAACTATTGATGCTGTTGTTATTACTCATTCGTGTTCGCTTCTTCTGAAATCTTTGTCCTGGATAAACTTTTGCATCGTGTGCTGATCCTTGGGACCGCCTGAGTCGTTGCTGTTTTCTTTGGCCTTACGGAAATATCAGGGGACCCTCAAAGCATGCTTGACACTCCTTGTTATTATCTAGGACTTTGCACTCACTCGTGTCAGGATGGAAGCAAGGCCGATGAAAGCATCGAGAATCAAGCGGCACTTCAGGAATCAATTTGCGGGAAGGGCTGAAGAATGAAGATCATGCCGTCCTTTCTTCGCCTTCTAAATTAGACCTGTCCGCCTGGCGTTCTTATTTTTCCTTTTCGCGATTGGGGCTTTAGCCGCGCTATTATGTTCGCTCTCTTTCTCCATCCATCACATACGCACTCACGCTACTGACTACACAGTGTCGGACGGGCATCCCGCGCGCATCTGCAGGAGAGATCTGGGCCATCTGGCTCTTGTGTCCTCTCTCTCTTGCCCCTTGTTTCATATCCTCTTCCTTTTACTCCTCCATATCCTGTCTGCGTGCGTAGCGAGGCAAGACGGACCGTTCTGGATCTGGTCTCTACCTTCTCATTCTGACTTGGAGAATTATTTGTCTCTGGCTGATTTTATATTCTTGTTCTCAAGAGCAACTCAGTTTTCATTTAAAAGTACGCGCAGGGTTCTCTTGTCCATGCATGCTTCCTGCTGCTGATCTAGAAGCGATGCTCATTGTTAGCTCCCACTTAATAACTCACAGATCTTGGGCTATTGTAGCTTGACTGTTGCAACATCTCCCCACACTGCCTCTCTCGTATCCCTGTTATATACGATGGCCATCATGTCCAAGAGCAACCGCAAGCGCCATAGTAAGTCCGCAGCTTCAAGTCCATTGTCGCATCGATGGTTATTGAGGGCATCATTCTATCAGCGAAACCGTGTCTATTTTTCCAGACAAATGATTGTCCGCTCTCAGCCGATGAGTGTGATTTTGCGCACATAATAGCGACGCCAGAGCAGTATGAGACGCTGAAGAACCCGCAAGCTACCCTCCGGACGAAACCGTGTCGGTTCTTCCTTGGCGGAAAATGTAGAGATGGGTACTGGTGTCGGTTCAAACACCCCGCGCAGATAATCGCTACGAGTAAAGAGTCGTCGGATTTGAGTCTTCTTGAGGACGTACCTGAGCTTGATTCGGATAAGGGCACGGACGACGATGTTGATGTGAGAGATTTAGATGGCACATGGAAAGCGAAACCGGAGGATCATCCGAAGTATCGAAGTGAGCAGTCATCTTGCATTTGCGAATACCTTGCATTTGAAGTGAGCGATGGGACGATTGCTAGCTCGTCCATGTCGGAACTTCATACTCGGAAAATGCATCTACGGTGAACGGTGTAGTTATCTTCACGTGCTACCTTCGCCTAAGACCCCCGCAAATGCAAATGATGCGGCTCTGGCTCCATCGCCAGTGATCTCGTCTTACTTCCCAACGACTCCACCACTTCATCGTGCACCTCCCTCAACGCCAGTAAATGGCTCCAAAGGCGAGTCAGACGCAGAAGAGTTTGATACTGAAGCATCCGAGATTAGGACACCAGTGTGCACGCGATTCAACATCGATGGCTCCGATATGCAGACTCCTTCTACGGCGTCCTCAGGATTTTCAGAGGGACCTCCTGCGACTCCACTATCGCCTTGTGCGGCGCCAGGAGTCGAAGTGTACGGACACCCACCCATGCGCGGCAATATGCGGCTTCCGCCACCTCTTCCTCTTTCCCCACTATCTCCTCTATCGGCTTACTCGCGTGCTCCTCGCGACTATATGTCAGCCAAGATTCAGGCTCACGGTCCGCTGTCTCCTGACTGTCTAAGCTTGAACATGCCATTCTCCCAGCGTCCGCCTATCTCGACGTCGATGTATTCTCCTACGTCACCCGTACCCTTGCAAATTGTGCACGTTCCGTTTGCTGTGCCCCTGTTTCCTGAGGTTCCTATCAGTCCGACTCAGAATCCAACTAGACGTATAAGCGTCAATACGCAAAAGAGTCAACTAGCTAGGGTGAGGGCCTCCTCCCAGCCTGATATATCTATTGATCCCACTTCTCCGGAGAGCCCACTATATCGCAGTAAGTGCTTTCACAAACACATCTCGTCGCGCAAGGTCTTACTTCGTGGGGGGAAAAAGGCAAACCGTGTAAATACTTCTGCGAGACTGGAAAATGTCAGAAGGGCGACAAATGCAACTTGTGCGTGACTTTTTTCTCCATCTGTAGCTCCCAAAAATTCTGAGGAACCCAAATCGTTGACTTCGATGTCGATTTCGCAGCAGTCACTCACCCGCTTCACCTAACCCTCCTTCTAAAAGACCATCGACAGCTCGGAAAGATTCTGGTTCTACTAAAATCGAGAAAGAGCAGAAGACAGCGAGTAGTTTTGATAAGCCTGAGACACGAGATAATCCGAAAGCTGAGGCGAAAGAGACTAAACACAAGTCGAGCAATTTTTATCCAATAAATTGGCGCGTCGTCGGAGGCGGTGTAAAGATCGGTAGTGAAAGTAGGTTTGCTTTCGAAATACTATCCTTGAAGCTGACTGACATTCGTTCTTTGGACTTAGAAACCGAGCAACGCCGTCATTCTGAGGACACATCCGCTCTCTTCCTGAGACGAGTATCCTTCAAAAATCCCTTTGAGTCGAGTCAGTGAATCTCATACGCATGGTTGTATTTCTCTTGGGCTTATCCTAACATTGACAGTCGGAGAGCGTATTCCGAATTCGGAAAAATCTGGTCTTGCTGTTGCCGAAGTTCTGAAGAATAGAGCGCACTCTGCTTCGAGCATTTTACATGCAAGTGATCAGACTAAGCCTTTATTGTCAAGGAAAGGCAGAGACAAGATGCTCGCACTAAGCCTGCAAGCGTACAGTATCGCGAAGGCAACCAATGCTGTTGATCCTGACACCAAGCGCCCTGCGAATGATATCTCCCCAGTCATCGCCGTACAGGGAGATGGAGGGGATGGTGACAAGGACGAGTTAGTTGATTTCAAGGACGAGAAGGAGGGAATTGTGTTTACTTCATCCTCTCGCCAAGACTTTGATGGTGCTCGCGCTAAGTCCTCTCCGTCTTCTCCTGTTAGCACGCCTCTGAGTCTGCCAGGCATGGTGCGTGTCCGCGTTCTGAGTTTTGTTACATGTTCTAACAGCTCAATAGATCTTTTCCGCTGAATCGCCTTGACAAAAGGCACAGAATAGTCACGTCTGTGTTCTCTCATTTCCTTGCGCATCTAACCCTGTCGCTGCTCATGGTGAACAGTAATGCATGTTTGTGTCTATGTATATTACTAGTAACTTCGTCTGCCATTCTTGTAATTACTGTGCCTTTTTCTTCTTGGTTTCAAGTACTTTCGCGTTTATAGATACGATACATATACAAATCAGTTGCGGTACCTATATCATCATCATTTTCTTTCCAGGCACTTCCATTTTCTTACTTATTGTTCGTCTTGGCTCGTTAGGCGATTGTGATAATTACAGAACATCCTTGTCGCATGCACAGTGATTCTCAAATACTCTTGTTCCGGAACACAATTCGCTTGATGACTTCAGGATGTAAATACGTAGTTTGGTTTTGTATGGGCCAGTCCATTCCTGCTTGTGAAGGGTTTACGCGTGCCAATAATATCAGCCATTAGTATTATCGTTCCTTAACTGACACCTTATTGTACAGAGCATTCTTCACACAATGCGCTGACACACTTGCCATCCTTTCGCCGGTCCCTTCATGCATGCCCAACTCTCCTGCCTTCTTCGGTTCAAAATTAAATAGCATATGACTATGCAAATTTCATAAAAAGGGTGGGCCTCTTAGGACCTATAGCTTCTTCTCGACAGCCCAGGAGACCTTGTAAGTCCCTTCAGAAAGAATAAAACTCGGCAGTCAGAAACTTTCTCGTCATTTTTTCTTTGAAGCTCACCGCTTCTCTTTGAAAGGTTTAGGGCAAAATTGATATACCATCTTATTGCTTATCATTTCCTGTTCTTTCACCTACAAGTGGCTCGGATGGTTAAGTTAGACTCGCAGCTTGCCCGAAGAATAATTCAAATAACTAGTTACGTAATCGTCCGTGCATTTCGAAAGAACACAAGCCACATATGCTGGCAGAACTGTTCGATTTATAATTTCGACCATGCTAGCTCTCAAGGGATATCTCAGAGAGAAAGCAAAGTTTCTTTCACCTGGAACGGGGATAAAGAACCCGAACCCAAGCTCAACTGACGTCAAAGTACTCGACTTGGGACGCGCTTGACGAGAGATGGAAGCCAACTGGCATTCGGTATGATAATCAAATGATCGATTCACTGTTTGCGGTGCTGGATGAGTATCTGCAAGATACTCCTGTGGAACCCCAGGATTACGACTTTCTGTTTCAACCCGCCCTTGATGCTAATAGCAGGAAACTCGCATGGTCCGTGAATAAGAATGAATACGATGTGGGTCTTATCTCATGGTATTCGGTCCCTTACTAAATTTAATCATAACAAGGCTCGATTAATGGTGCATACCGGTGCTGTGGAAGTCCTGGGACAGATAATGGTAGGCCTCGACCTTCAAGTGAGAATCGATCGATCATGATACTAGACCACCGGGTGATCGGTTTTCGTCTCTGGTCCATTTTGCTATTTACCGAACCGACAATGAAGGAAAGAGGGTGCTTCTTGAAGTCAAATAACCTGACGTATTCGACAGCTTGCTTACCCTCTTGTCGCGAGCGATGATAAATCCAATCTGCCCGAAACTAGAACCTAGGAGACCGACGTGTGAGGAAGTAATCAACAAGGTGCAGCTAACGTACCCAATCCTCAATCATTCTGACACCTGGATATCCCGTTTCTAGATGTGCCTTTATATGGCTTCACATAAGGCTCGCTGGGGTGCAATAACATCTCATGAAAAAGAGGTATTCCTTCGACTTCATCCTGGGGACAGCCTTACATCACCTTCTCGTCTGTCGAGCTGCAGAAAA
Source organism: Sanghuangporus sanghuang (assembly GCA_009806525.1). Lineage (NCBI taxonomy): Eukaryota > Fungi > Basidiomycota > Agaricomycetes > Hymenochaetales > Hymenochaetaceae > Sanghuangporus > Sanghuangporus sanghuang. The sequence goes on along the minus strand of VVIT01000016.1, from coordinate 140,926 downwards.
ACTACACAAGGCCATTCTGCGCTCTTCTTGCCATGATTCTTGCAGCCAAACTGAATCTCGAAGTTGAATCACATGCCAATATGCAATTAACACTCAAGACGATAGATGATGATGACTGAAAGAAGCGAATTCCACTGAGAATTCATCGGATGCTGATCCGAGAGAGGATGAAAACGTTACCTTTGGAGGGAGCGGTAGAGTAACAAGGGAAGAGCCCGCAATCACGCGCCCGGGTAATCGCGCAGGACGTATAGAGGCAGCTGAAGAGCCTGACCTGATGGTGAGTTGAAATCTCTAGTACGTTCACCCGCCCTGTCCTGATTGAAGTCTCTTTTGCAGATCGGCTGGTCACAGCATACAGTAGCGAAGCCTCGTCGGCATGCATTTTATAAGCTCGGCTACTCGGACGCATTCCTGTCGCTCGGTACTGGAACGATTAGACTTTCGTTACTCCGCCTGCTAGGCTCAGGCAGCACAGGCATCGTGTACCAGGCAACGCTTGATAGCGATCAGGTCGCCAAGGATGCTGAGTCGCGCTTGTACGACGTAAAGATTGTACAGAAGGATGTATATCATGAGAAGAATGGTTGCATTGCTCGCTTACATCATGAGTTCAAAGTCTACAGCAAGATCGCACAACTAGGACTAGACATAAGTCCCAAGTGCTATGGCTTGTATGAGTCAACTTATATGCTTGCGCTAATTCTAGACTATGGAGGAGAGGCGCTTGCTCTCTTGCCGTGGTCATCCTACTCCGTCGTGGACCGGTAAGTCTGTCCATCTTGTATAAGAGATAGCTCTGTGACAATGGAGTTTGTAGGCATCGGATATTCGAGCTAGTATCTGCCCTGCACAAGATTGGGATTGTGCATTCAGACCTCGAGCCGCGCAATATAGTTCGAAATTCTACTGGTTCGCTCAGGATTATCGACTTCTCACAAGCGGGATTTCATAAATGTCCGGGCATTAAAGGGGTGAGTTTCCGAATGGTTCTTGTCGAGAAGAGAAGAGTCCTGACTTGCGCCACAGGTGCCCTGGAAAAGGAAACGTCGTGGAGGTGAATGCGCCGAGCTCAAGTACATGTAGTAAGAATTGGTCGAGCAACAACAGCTCATTTCTCGTGGGGCACCATCTGGAAACTCTCACTGATCCCTCGGGAAAGCCATCAACATCAATGGACGGGGATGAATTATGTATACTGGTTGGTCTGTAAATTACATAGTAAACTGGATATGGTGACTACCGCGCTCTGATGCTTTCTCGAAAGCTCAGTATGCTCGGGCCCCTAATGCGCACTTACCCCTTAGTGCACACTTCAGCCATTTCTCACTCAATTCTTGTATATAGCCTAGCATGTCTTCTAAGTATCAATGAAATCTGAAGCAAAAATTTATAAAAAGCATTGAAATACAGAGCTCGCATTCTGTCGAACTGGGGAAATCGGGAAATTTGAGTAAACCATGGACTGCAAAATTTATATTGCCCTCAACGGTAGTCCATTCTCTGACAAACTTGGAGTACATAAGAGTCTATCATATGGTTAATAGATAGGAAGGAAAGAAGCACCAAGATGCCCAGGAGTTAGATGCTTTGAACAAGAAGCCGCAGCCAATAACAGATTGCAGTTGCAGCAGAAGTCCTAGGATGACCAACTGCACTCGACTAGAGTTGTGCAATCAATCACATCATTAGGTGGCCACATCACGACATTGGTGAGCTGGGAGTGACTGGATAGTTCTGAATGATAAATTCAGATAGGAAGAGCTCTTAGCCTACATAGATAAGGGTGAGTCCGGTTGACTCAATGGACGAATCGGAGTCAGGGGTGACCTCGGAGATTGAACACGTAAGCTCTTGTCAACCCGTGTTCCTATCCCGAAAAGGATAATCAGATAAGAGAGCATCATTAAGATGAGGTTTTCCGCAACCGGTCGCCTTAGCTCTGTCTCCTTCTCGGATTTCACTCCCTTGTCACTACCATCATCACCTCCTCCTCATCTTCGCATTTCTCCTCGAATACTCTATTTTCTGTCGATTTCTGGATATCACTGAAATATGACGGTGGCGAACGGGAACATAGACTACACGCAGCCCCTCGCGACGCTTCTCAAGGTAGCAACGACTGCGGCGCACGAGCAGGCCGAGCACTCTCAAGGTGCTGGGTGGCTCACCCGTGGCGAACTCGATAAAGAGGAATACGTCCGTCTTCTCATGATGCTATATCATATTTACGAGTGAGTACCGTGTATATCACTTGGTGCCACATCCTCGTCCTGCAATTTCTACTCTACGGCTGAAAGAGAGTGGTGCTGACAACCGCGTCATGACGCGTCTCTTCGTGCGAATAGCGCCTTGGAAGCAGGACTGGAGAAACACAGCTCCCATCCAGCGCTTTCGCCGACGTACAACCCCACGCTCCTCGCGCGTGCACCGAGCATCACGTCCGACATCGCGCACCTGCTCTCCGTTCCCGAGGATGCCTGGGAATCCCATCCACTGCACCGAGCACTCATGACTTTCCCGCCCGAGCCGTTCACTGCATACGTGTCACGGATAAAGTATCCCTCGGACGAAGTAGCAGACCCGTCACCGCTCCTCGCACACGCATATGTCCGATACCTCGGGGATTTGAGTGGCGGGCAGGTCATCCGACGGAGCATTGCGAAAGCGTATGGCACAAGCGAGGACGAGGAGGGCAAAGGCACGCTGTTCTACGCGTTCGGGAAGCTGGGTGGCGGCGGAGTTGCGAATGCGGGAGACATGCGCCGAATCAAGGAATGGTTCCGAGCTGGGATGAATACTGGAGGAGGAGATGACGCGAGCAGGAAGCGTACGTAAGCTTTTATTAATGGTTTCTCACGCCTGCTTAAGAATATGTTTTAATAAACAGAGGCTATTGCGGAAGAGGCCATTTATGCATTCGAGTTGAACATGGGTCTGTTCAATATCCTTCGTCCGCCCTCGAACGCCAAGTCAGCTTCTCAGGAACCAGCGCGAACACCGTTGGGCAATCCTTCTCTTCCGCCAACACCACCCCCAGAGAGCACTACTCATCCAAATGGGAACGGTATCACAGCGTCGGATAAATATTCACCTCTACAACCCAATCTGTCCATTCGACCTCAGAAGTTGACTGAGAAATCGTTCTCCGTCTCTTCGGTCATCGCCATCGTCCTCGCTGCGGCACTGACTCATTTCCTTCTGGTTACGAATGGGTTCACCGGTGCGAGTGGATATGGAAAGCTCGAGGCTGTGTGGGACTGGGTTGGAGAGCACGTCTCGAGTATTTTGGGATCTCACTGAGGTAGTAACTTAACGGGCTATGCTCGGGGTTTGATCCGATCATTCCAGATCTCTACACAACGAGACCTTGGTTCTTCCTACTACCTGAATTTCCTACACATACAGTCATCATGATACCTCTTACTCTTATGCACGTATTTTACTTACACGTATGTGTATCCATCGTTGCTTTCCCTGAGTCAACTAGATGGGGCTTGTACAAATACACATTTATTTGCAAGAACTGAACCGGAAGAGTCGGTGCTGATCAACATATTGCGAATATACGTATGGAATCTGGACAGGAAGGGATGTTTGGGAGCTATGCACAGACAACGTTGTCTGGGACTACTGAATCTGTGCAAGTAGCGCTAATCAAAGAATTGTGAACAAAGAGAACAAACACTTGTATACGCTTTATTATTACATAGTCTTGTAATCTTGCCATGAGGCTGTACTTCCGTAAAGGTGAGTCTGTTTCTGTTTCTCGAATCTTCTGCTAAGCTTTATATGATCGGCGGGGACGAGCGTCGATCCGTGGCAACCTGTTTTTATACTCGACTCGACGCGTACAGTACATCGATCGCCTCTCATCTCTGCTGCTTCATCCATTCCTCATCTAATTTCTCAAAAACAAGGAAAATATTACTCTGGATATTCGATTAAAAAGATAAATACTGGAATTGAATAAGGATGCCGTTGAATTATTCAAAATGGGATAAACTCGAGGTGCGTGTGCCGCATACATCGACCGACCAGAAATGCCCGATTAATCACTGGATGGGATGCTCGTTATATATAGGTCTCAGACGATTCAGACATCGAGGGGCACCCGAACGTCGACCACCGCTCCTTAGTCGCGTACGTCCACTCTCCATCCTTGCAGCAGCCGAGCTATCGATGATTATTAACAATCAAGCGGGCGCTTACTTATAGCTGGAAACAACGAGACATCCGCGAAAAGCGTGCGGCGCGGAATGCCAAAATCACCCAACTCAAGGCCGAGATCGCATGCAATGAGGTCCTCCTCCCGCGTTTACGCACTGTTACGGAGGAAGTGCACGGTGCCCCGGACGGGCCGGCGCATTTCTCCTCCATCGTCGAGCGTCTAAAGACAAACCCGTCCCCAGACGCCCCGCCATCGAACGCGCCCAAGAAAATAACATACGATGAGATGATTCTGAGTCTACTACTGAAGGTGTTTGAAGAGGCGAAGGAGAAGGGGTTGACGACGCCTGGAGGAGGGAACGAAGAGCGCTTAAGAGAGAGCCTAGTGGCGAGTTTGAAGGGGCATGTAAGTAAGCTTGGTGATGAGACCGAGAGGCTCAAGAAGGAGCTTGAGAAGGAGGAGGCGGAGAAGTCTAGGAAGATCACGAGCGAGGATATACATGAGGGATTTGAATCGCATGTAGGTGCTCTTCGGACTGGTCAAGCATTCTACGCTGAATTTGGTTCTCTAGTACGCCCCACCTATACCGGAGCCTCAACCCGTCAAAGGCGCTCTCAAAGACGGGAAGAAAAAGGTAGAAAGGAAGACAGACATCGAGGTTATCAACCCAAAGGGCGTCGAGCACGCCCAAGCCGCCGCTCTCGCCTCGCAAAGCGCTCCTCCAGGTCCCTTCTCCTCCTCCTCCTCTGGCGCCACTGCAACGAAAGAAGATGACGAAGACGAGGAAGTCCCCGAAATGACGCCCTCGCTCGAGGCGTTCTCTCGCCTCCCTCTACGGGGGTACGAGGAGTCCTTCCACTTCATCCAGGCGCATCGCGACGTCTACGTCCCAGGCGCGTCCGACGCGCTGCTCGTAGCCGGCTTCCGCGCCGAGCGCGAGGGAGAGCACGCATACGCCAAACAGTGCGTGCACCAGGCGCTTCTCATCCAGTACTGCGAGCAGCTGGGCGCGGACGGCGTGCGCCTGTTCTTCAAGCGCATGACCGCGGGCGACCCGCGCGCGGAGCGGGTGTTCCAGACGGACGTGGAGAACACGTATAAGCACGTGAGGAGCCGCGTGGAGGCGACGCGTGCGGAGATGGACCGGGGTGGGGAGGAGCAGATCCAGCTCGTTGCTGAGGGCGACGGGACGCAGATCTCGTTCGTCATTCCGGACGGACCGCCGCCTGAGCACCTCGAGCTCCAGGGTCCTGGTACGGAGAACCTGGACATCGAGCAGGTCAGAAGGGTGCTGCAGGCGCGGTGGGATGTCTTCAACGGATTCCGGGACGACCTCAAGGAGGCGCTGAAGAGCCAGAATTTGCAAGAAGTGAACAAGGTGCTGGCGAGTATGACGGTGGAGGAGGCGGAGAAGGTGGTGCAGTTGTTGGACCAGTCGGGGATCTTGAGCTTTGCGGAGGGTGGGATAAGGGATGAGACGGGCAGGAATAAAACCGCTGATGACGAGGAGGGAGTGGAAGATGTACCGGAGTCGGGGGATGAGGCGGACGTGGAGGATATCAAGACTGCTGCTGCTGCTACATAAGGCAAGCAGGCTTGAGGAAGGAGATTGACAGTCGAGACTTGACCACGAATGAATTAGAATTTGGAATACCACGCCGCTTTGTACTGACTCGTCGATCTCAACACGCAAATGTATGTAAATATCGAAATTGTCGCTGTCTGATTTGCTTTCGACATATATAATAAAGGATTATTCGCTGTTCATATCGTAAGAGAGCAGCGTCACACTACCAAGTCCAGATGAACACTCGGAGTAACGTTGTAGACGTCAATATTCTTCCAAGCAAGAAATAACAGATACTCAGAGACAGGAAGCCTACCGACTCCTCATAGCCGCCCTCTTACTCTTCCCAGGTCTCTTCGACTTCACACCCTTGTCCTTCCCTCCCTTCTTACCCTTCCCACCAGCAGCATAATCAAACTTCTCAGTACTCTCCCTCGTGTTCTGTTTATCTCTCCTCCCTTTCCCGCTACCGAATCCGAATTTGGTATCGCGCGCTTTTCGGGATAGTTTTCCTTTTGAGTTTTGTTGTTTGGAGGAGGAGGAAGATTTGGGACGTTTGGTCGGGCGGTCGGCGATGGCATCTTCGACTGCGACGTCGAAGGCTTCGTCGTCGTTTTGGCCCGATCCTGAGGGGAGAGCGTCTTTGTGTTCTATATAGCAGTTAAAAAGTCAGCATAAACCGTCATCGAAAAGAAAAGCACAGGAGAGCGAAGGAGTGACTACTCACTCCTCTTCAGTCCCCTCAACCTCTCCTCCAGCTCCTTCTTGCTCCTCTCCCGTTCCTTAATCTTCTCAATCTGGACTTGCTTTCCGTACTTCTTGCCTTCTCGTTCTTTGCGCCTCGCTTCGGAGCGCTTGATCTGCGCGCCCTCGTCGAGGAGCTTTTGGCGGATGCGCTCCATGTGTGCGTCTGATTTGACCATTTCTGCGAAGTAGTCGGCGGGGCGGGTGAAGGGGAGGGAGTGCTGCGCTGCGAGTGCGCGGGCGGTGGTGGCGCCATGGAGGGCTTGTTTGTAGCTGGGAAATCCCGGATAGACACAAGATCAGAATGCGAGAAAAGGGGAGTGGTGAGTGGGGAAGAAGAAGGGGAGACGTACAATGCGAGCTCGCGGTTTAGGTCGTCATTAACGTCCACATTGATCGGTTCGGGGTAGGTCACAGTCAGAGTCTCTGTCCAAGGTAACGAAGGATCCAGCTTGATGGTATCGCGTATTCGCTCAAGGGCGATCTAATGTCAATTCAGAGAGGAAAAATTAAGTATTAAATAAACATATAAACATGTCAAGAAATTTTAAAACGCACCTTGTTGTTAGTTATGATCTTTTGTCGCGGTACAACGTCTTCCGTCTACGGACTCTGCATCTTCGAGAGCGATTTCTTCGTCTGCACCTTCATCTCCGTCTTCTTCCTCTTGATGTCCAAGTCGGAAAATATTTGCTTTCCCGTCTTCTTTCTCAGATTCAGAAGCAGACTCGTTTTCGCCTTCGTCCTCTTCCCCAGTCTCTTCCTCAACCTCAGAAACACTTTCTTCCTGTTTCTTGTCTTCGTCCCCTCCGTCTTCTTCTTCGGAGTCATCTTCAACTTGAAGTGCCTCGAGCTGCATCCGACCGACGTCGTCCAGACCATCCTCTCCAAGAGCTTTCATGAGCTTCTTCATTCCTTCCTCGTCTACGCCGCCATCATCGTCATCGTCATCGTTCTTGTCAGTATCTTGATCAGCTGCCGCTCTGCTCCTCGTCCTCGCTTGCTTGACTTTCTTCCTCTTCCTCTTCAGACTCGGACTTCGAACCAGACAAAACAGGCTTTGGTACAGGTTTTCGCGCTTCGTTTACTCTTGCTTTCACGGATAGCGAACTAGCCACAGCGGCAGTAGAAGATTTCGTGGATTGCTTCGACGATCTTGTATGAGCCTTTATTTTTGCAGGCATTTTTGAGTGACTCCTGGGATGGACGATGCAGGATAGAAAGAATTTTGAAACTTGTCGATCTGCGCTTGATAAATGAATATGGACTCGATTTCCCACGTTCAGCCTCTAACATTCAATTTCAATTTAAAATTTCGACCATGGTAGCTGTCAAGGAATATCTCAGGGAGAAAGCGAAGTTTCTTTCACCCTGGGACGGGGATAAAGAACCCGAACGCATTGCTCGCTGTGCTGGATGAGCATCTGCAAGATACTCCTGTAGAACCCCGACCTTCAAGTCCACTGGATGATCGGTTTTCGTCTCTGGTCGATTTTGCCATTTACCGAAGCTACAATGAAGTCAAACTTGAATCACCTGGCGTATTCGACGACTTGTTTACCCTCTTGTCGCGAGCGATGCGATGGTAAATCCAAACTGTCCGACACTAGAACCTGGGAGACCGACGTGTGAGAAAGTAATCAACAAGGTCCAGCTGCCCCGCTGGCTGGCTGGCTGGGGTGCAATAACAAAAATATGTTTATCAATGATATATCATTATATGCTCATTTGCCTGTTGTGACTGTGACTGTACTTTTTTCACGTGATCTCAGTTACTGTGTATTTTGGTCATCTTGATGTTGTATCCTGTAATTGTGACTTCCATGAACTATGCCCAGCGATTTGGACAAGTAAGTACGTGCCTATGATCATTTCTAGGAAATGCAGAGTTTCTGAGCCTTCGAAGCCAGATTGCTCAGCTCATTCGCTGTGAGCCAATATCTGAGGAACAGGTCAAGCAATTATGCTTGAAGGCAAGAGAGATTTTGATCGAGGAAGGAAACGTTCAGGTGGTAGATTCGCCAGTGACAGTGAGCATACTTCATTCTTCACGAAAATCTCGTAACTTACGTGCTTGCTTCTAGATATGCGGTGATATTCACGGCCAATTCTGGGATATGATGGAGCTTTTCAAGGTCGGAGGTTTCTGTCCTGATACGAACTATCTTTTCATGGGCGACTTCGTGGACCGCGGTTTCTACTCGGTCGAGACATTTCTCCTTCTTCTTGCGTACAAAGTACGCTATCCCGACCGCATTACCCTAATCCGAGGCAACCATGAGTCTCGACAGATCACGCAGGTGTATGGGTTCTACGATGAATGTCAGCGGAAGTATGGTTCTGCAAACGTTTGGAGATATTGCTGTGAAGTTTTTGACTACCTTGCTCTTGGCGCGATCGTCGATGGGAGAGTGTTCTGTATTCATGGCGGACTGAGCCCGAATCTTCAGGGGATTGATCAGGTGCGTTCCACCCCGATGATTGTACAGCAAAATACTGAAAATGGTGCTAGATTCGAGCTATTGACCGAAAACAAGAGGTACCCCACGATGGACCGATGTGTGACCTTCTCTGGTCAGATCCTGACGACATTCAAGGATGGGGATTATCGCCTCGAGGTGCTGGCTTCCTCTTCGGCGGAGACGTCACGAAAGCATTTGCCCATAACAATGCAATAGACCTTATCGCAAGAGCGCACCAACTGGCCATGGAAGGTTATAAACTCATGTTCGACAATACTATCGTCACTGTATGGAGTGCGCCAAATTACTGCTATAGGCCAGTTCATGTTTATTATTGACGTTTTGAATTACTGCGTTTCTGACATGCTACCCCAGATGCGGAAACATCGCCTCGATTCTTGAGCTCGATGAAAATCTGGCCCAAGAATACAAGGTATTCCAGCATGCTCCTTCCGTAAGTCCGCCCAAAGATCTGAACCACCTTGTGGTCAGTATTGACTCGTGTGTATGACCAGGATGTTCGTTCTATACCAGCAAAGAGACCACCGGCCGAATATTTCTTATGATCTCTAGCTTTCTGACCTGATCCTTCGCATGTTTCTATTGTAGCGCTAGTCTGAGTCTTGTGAGAGCATGCTATACTCTGCTGTTTTAAGGCGTATTTTATGTTTTATGTTGTGGTCGTTGTCGGAGTTCTACATAGTACTTATGTAAGAGGAGTCTCAGTCTTGACTCAAACATTTCCGACGACCATGGCTCGGAGCCTTCGCATGTATATTAACCTTAGTCTTCATTCAACCATTGAGGTGACGCCAGGTCTCGACAGTCGATGCTGTCTTTTTGGTACGATACAGGCCATCTTTCGACGGTCTTGAGGCGAAACACTCGGTCTGGTCAATATTTCGCGACTTTTTCGACGTTTTTTCTGGTGTCTCAATCTAAACCTTAATAACCCGTCTGTCGTACGTGTTCTGGATTCGTCAGGATGGCAGGTGATATCGGAAGGATGGATGTCGATAGTCCAACGCCAACTCAGTTGCAACGAGAGGTTGCTGAAACGAGGAAAGGTCTTTTGTCCAAAGACTACGGCGCTGAATCCGACTTCTGGTTACTGCTCAGAACTATCGCACTTACCCACACGTCCCCGACGCGTGGTCCAGGAAAGAGAGATATTTGTTTTCCTGTATCGGCCTCAAGCAGCCTTGGATTTACGTATGGACTAAAGGACATACTCCTTTCTCGTTCTCCTTGCTCTTCTGATGAGACTGGCGGTGGCATTGCCTGTAAAGAAGCTGCGGACTTCGGAGCTGGGGAAAAAATCGTAAAGAACATAGAACTTCAGAACCAGAGTTATTCTCAGAGTCCAATTCTGCCAGATCTACTCAAATTGGCCAAGAAGACGAAGCCCAGGTTGACTGCGAAGAGACAGCATATAAGCCATGTTCAGTTGGCGAAAGTCACCAGACCTATCGAGTACTTCACCAAACGATCGGAGCTTATGTGGCTTTTCAGATCTTTTTTCAAAAGTATGTCTTCCTGTCATTGCCTTCATACACCTTCTCATTTCTATCTTCGCCTAGCCATAATCACTCTCCGAGATCATGGAATGGAGCACCGAAACATTAGCTTAGAGAACCTCACGATCGCCCTAAGACCACCTTTGTCTGGGAAGGGCATAGTAACTAGCTATGATGACTTACGGGACTCTTCACGGCAGCTAAATCCGGTAAGCAATACTATAACTTGGCTGTTCTCGAACTATTCCTCAACTATGTGCGACTCTAGTGCTTTATTTATACGATGCCTTCGAGACTCATGCTGACGGACCTCGTACATGACTCGAAAAGCCATAACAGTTTGGAGTCTCTTCTTCTGTGCCTCCTCTGGATCGTGACGACACGAAGTGGAGCCACGAACCAAAAAAGCGCGAAGGTGGTTTTCTCCAAGGCTATAGCTTCTGCCGGACGGAACTCGATAGATGGCACAGATGCGACTGGTTCGACGAGAGCTGCAGGCGCGAGCAATCGAGCCGGAAGCTCTCGGCCATGACTGACGAAACGCGCTTTGCTGATCGGGTTCTGAACGATATTCGTCCCGCACTTCAACAAGCTCGAAGGTTTTCTGAGGGTCCTGCGTGCGTTGATCTATGACCCGCAATGGGAAGAAACGCGAGGCCTGCTTGGGCGATCCTGATCCAGCGAACTACCTCACTAGACGGTCTCTTATCAAGACGTATACGCGTATCATAGAAGATGCATCGAGGATGGATCCGACGGCGTTGGATAGGGCGCTGGCGACGGAACAGGCGAGGAGCGATAAAACTACAGTAGTTGGGGCATACATGTACTATCTTCCTCCAGAAGTCTTCAAACTCGTGAAAGAGTGATTAGACGAGGAAAGGATCGAGGTGGTAAAGTACGTGCACTTTGTTTTGCTAAGATTCAAAACTTGAGCATTATTTCCAGGAAAGTGTTCGGACTCTCTGATTCATGGGACTGAGAATCCTCAATTTATCTAGGCTGTTCAAACCGCCGTGCCTCAAATGCAGACAGCTCTTCGTACATTTCATACATGTCGCATCGTTACCATGTAAATGACATCTCCCTATTGCATACACTCACTTAGTTTACAATTTATATTTCTCTTATTTCAAATGTAGGCCTATTGGACATTTTATTTTTTCCCTCATGAACTTGATGAACGGTTTACTGGCTCAGGAAAGAAAGGGTCCGCTGTTCGAAGCTGAATAAGTTGAGAAAGGCTCATCTGCTACTCGATAGCAGTCGGGATAAAACTACAAAAAAAAACCGTTCGCAGGAACGAGTATGAACAAGTCGACTAAGGAGTTGGCCTGGCGCGATGTTAGCGCAGTGCATTACAGCATAGATCGCTAGTATGCACCCAACTCACGAACGAACGAAAGGGAAGAAAAAAAAGACACTATTCTCTTGAGGCTAGCGGTCCAGCCTCAGCCATAGTACACATTTTCAACGAGTGCACAGGCACTCGATGTCGTCGACGTGCTTACGCACGTCCTTTCTTCGCGGGGCAGGTGCTGGACGCAGCTCGCGAAGTTGCAGGGCCAGATACCGCGGCAGGAGAGGCTGAAGCGGAATCCACCGCTGATGAGGTGACGACGGCGTTGGCGGTGGTAATGGAAACAGACGACGTGAAGTCGTTTCCGAAGCCCGTTGTGACTGGTGTCGTCTCAGCGGCAGATGTGCCAGTTGAAGCATCAGTCAAAGCCGTTGTCGATGCGGCACTTGAGATTGCTCCTGAATCAGTCGAAGACGGTTCTGCTCCGGAATCAGAGATAGAGTTAAAGTCTGCAGACGGCGTAGCAGCAGAATCACCTGTGGAGGTCGGCGTAGTGCTGAACGTATCGGAAGCATCGGTCGTAGCTGCAGTGGAGAAAGTCGGTACCACATCCGTCGTCTGCGTGTCCGATGTCGATGTTGGAGAGGTATCATAGACAGTAACAGTAGTCGTAATTACACTGCACTGGCCCGTCGATCCAGAATCAGCGGTCCCCGTTGCCGTGATAGCTGAGGTAATCTCAGCTGGCGAATCGGTCGAGCTTGTAGCAGCTCCTTCTGTTGTTGAGGAAAAAGACGAATATCGGGATCCGAGCCGGAGCCAGTCTCAGGCAGAGCTTGCACCGGTGAATGTAGCAGTTGCATCGGCCGTGGAGGTGTCATCCGCATCGGTGCTTGCGGCGGTAGAGAAAGACTCGGCAGCTGCAGTAGTGCTGCTCCTTATGGGACGACGTCTGATCGATCCGGATACGGAGAAAGCGACGGATGAGCCGGATGGAGCGGCGAATGAGCTCGATACAGCTAACGCATTGGTAGCTGATGGATCGGTCGTCGACACACTCGAAATTGCTCCAGACGCGGAACTTGATCCGGGAATACATTGGGAATAGTCTTTAGGCATGATGAAAAGCGGTTATCAACTAGTGTAATATGGTCTGTAGAGAGATATCTTACATTGGTTCCAATTTTTGCAGATATAGCCGGTCTCGCAGCTCGTTTCACCTGTCCAGTTCTATGATTGAATAAAATCAGTCTCAGTTTACAAGGGACGTAGATAAAAGTCAACGAACAGTGCCACCACATTGCCCATAAGCGCTCTGCGCGGCTCGTACGGATAATGCTGAAAAGACAGCGAACGAAACAAGATAGCACGCCTTCATCGTCTCCTCAGTATTTCAATGAGAGTGATGTCAAAGCGAGCGTGAAGCAAGATCACAGGTCAAATCAAGTAAGTCGAAGAGAAAGAAGATAGACTCGAACGCAAAGAAACGACAAAGAATTACTTTGGCACGGATTGCTATCCTCAGGATATTTATGTTAACGGCACGGTGCCTCGAAATCAAGGGCTTCCGAGAGCCTGACAACTGCATATTGGCCGACAGTATGTGCATATCCCCGAAAGAACAATATCCCAGCATGCCGAACGGAAATTTTTTGAGGATACACAGAATCGGAGGACACGTATAATTAACGGGTGATCTTCGGACGCCATGGCTAAGACCCTGTTGAGAGGAAACGGCGGCCACTGATCTTCAATGGTGATCAGAGAAGTCCCTAAAAGAGTCAGGTACAAAGCCGGGCACCGACGAAGAAGAAGTCACTGGATGTTGTATGTAGTGGTAACAGGGTGGTAACAGGGTGCCGAATGTAAGGTGACGGCAATGCACTCACGGGATGGGATTGCTACTTCCCTGTAATCTGTAGGATGCTGGCTATAGTTGGACATGAAGTCGCCAGCAGATACTACATAGTCAGACACTAACAAGTAACTTGAATCCACTGGAAGTATTGAAAGTTCAGTCAGTCTCCTGGCGGCGAATCTTAACAGCATTTAGGCCAGGAAAGCTTCACGTACTCCCTGAGCCCGTGCTTAGATGTCGATGAATGGCGGGGAGCAGACTTTATAATGGAAGTTCAGCACAACATATACAGTATATCCTTACCATAATATTAATCCAACACAGAGTAGCACTGAACAGCGCAAAGGAATTCGACATACCGTGAGAACTCTACTCCATACTTGGTCACGCTTCCACGGCGAAGAGCTGCATTGCTTCTTTACTTCCGCCCATCATCTCGAGCATACCATACCATTGCTGATAATACTGACAACGACGATGGCAGCGTCTGTCTCTCCTGCTCTCGCTCAGCTATCCTGGCCGCTCAACGCCCTCGGTACGATCCGCCACATCGCCTTCCCCGGCGCTCGGTTTGTCCTCAACGCCAACGCCAACGCCATCATCAGGCTCCAAGTCCTCATCTTCTCACAAACCCAAACCCGTCAATATCTTCACTGACGACGGTTCTTTCCTGGAACGCTTCCAGCGTGTCAAGAAAGTACGCAATCCCTTCCTCTTCTTACCCTCCTTGCCCGCCTTTCGTGACGTTTGAATCAAGGGGAACACTTTGCTGACTTGTTGAGCGTGTGTGAACAGGAGGAAGACGAGAAGAAGAAGCGTGAAGCTGAACTCGAAGCGTAATGTCCACTTCAGTTCAATGCATGTATAGGGCTGCTAACACGATTATGGTTTAGCAAACGGAACTTCGAAAACCGATTTGTGAGTGATGGATCAAATATTTTGACCAAAGCCGTATCGCTGATCATATCGTATTGCAGAAAAAGAGGGGAAAACGCCGTGCGCCTTCATCTGAGCCTTCTACAGAACCTTCAGATAATGCTCCAGCGAAGAAGACCAAGCTTGAGGATGAGAAGCCCCTAAGTGCGTTAATTTTGTTCCTCTTATCGTCCTTCACCCGCCCTAAACTGATCCATCTGATATGTCCAGCTGCTTATGAGAAAGAAGTCAAGAGCTATGCCGGCAGCTTGAAGGACCAAGGCATGGGCATCCGACCACTGGTGAAGTAGTTCTGCCCCCCCCCATTTTCCTTGAAGCGCTCTTCAGAAGACGAAGGGCGCCGTGCGCACTCAATGACCCTTGTTTGCCCTTTTTGCTAGCCAGTGAGAGACATACATGCATGTATAATAATATGGCAATATTGCTTCCGTAGATTCTCTTCTCTTTTGCAATTCATCAAGTTCAGGATGTTTGAAGAAGAAATGCGGATGTTGTCTTGATCTAAGTAGTTCATTTCCGAGTAGTACTGTGAGTACATGGACAACATGTCGGATTCTACAGTGTCTATATGGAACAAATTCGTGAGACCGAAGGAAGGAACAGGTCGTAAGCAAGATTCGTCAGTGACTGGCACAGCACTAGTGTTCGTGCAGATGTATGGGACGGTATAAACAAATGAGTAAAAGCACAAAGAAATGAGCGAGTGAGTTGTCGAATATACTGTATGTAGTCGGAAAAAAAAATCCCGTTACGAATCCGGTACTCTGAAAATCTGCAAGGAGTTGAAATAAAAAACCAAAAATTCAGCATAAAGAAAAACGGAGGCGAAGACGCCAGCTCAACGTACTTTGATAGTCCCACTCTTCAGATCCTCGAAGCGATAGCTCACATACTCCACCGTCTGGATCCCTACATGCTGATTCGCCTGGTAGACGCGCACTTTACTCTTGCGCGCCTCAAACTCGCCGATGACACCGACGACGGGGTCGCCCTTCGTGCCCAGCTCCTCCTGGTAGCTCTGGTGCAGGGGGCCCCGCACGCCCTTGAACAGCGCGTTCTGGAGCACGATGACGTCCCCCGGCAGGACCTCCGCGTACCGCTTGTGCACCGTCGCGGCGGTCTGGAAGTAGATGAGGTGCCCGTAGGGGTACCGCGCGGAGCGGGAGGGGATGTGTGCTGTGGGCACCTGCCGCGCGACGGCGAGCACGAACCCCGGGTACGTCCCGTCCCCGACGAGCATGCGCCGCGACTTGTCGTGCAGGAGTGCGGCGGCGTCGGACATGTAGACCCCTACGCGGCCCCAGAGGTCGAGGAGCGCGTCGGAGGAGAGTCGGTCCCCACTACCGCTATTGCTATTGCTGTTACCGGCGGCACCGATACGGGATCCTGTCGCTGTCCCCGCCCCTGTCACGTCGCTGCCCGAGGATACTTGGAATGCGATCGCGTTTGCTGGTGCGAGCGCGGTGTTGGTGGAGATGGGAGCTGCAGGAGCAGACGCGGACGACTTTGCAGTTGACGATGTGCCGGACGTAGCGGATGTCCCAGACGTCCCAGTCGTCGCCGACCGACTGTGCTGCATCGCAGGTGCAATCGACACCGGCACAATAGTCGCAGACGCGCTGGACGGCCCGCCTTTCTCCCGCCCGTTCGCATTATTACCGTTCGCAGAAGCAGCCGCCGCTGCGGCCTGCGCCATCTTCGCCCGGAGGTCCATCGTGCTCGGGAAGCGCAGCGACCCGCTCGGTATCCTCGGCAGGTCCCACTCCGCGCGCGGGATATCAAACTCCTCCGGCTCCTCGACGAGCACAAAGTCCCCGCTCACGGCGCTCAGCGGCCTCTCGGCCGCCTCGATCGTCGCCGCGCGTAACTCGGGTATGATCGAGTTCTTCCGCGTACTCGTACTCGTACCCATTACAGTCCCCATGCTCCCCGTCCGCACGCGGCTCGAGAACGACACCGTCGTCGCACGCTGGTGCTTAGGAGATTGATCCTGATACTGAGAAGGAGATCGCGACATCGACGTGGGCGAGGCAGAGCGTTTATTGAAAAACGGCAGGTCTTCCACGAACCTCGACGCCTGCGAGGTCGACGTCGTCTGCCTCCTCACAGGGGGGCGTCGACTCGCATCGCTCATCATGCGGTGCAGGAAGAAACTCGACGGCGGCGGCGGGGACTGCGCGCGGCTCGCACCGCTCGCGAACGGCGACTGCTCCAGATCGCCCGGCTCGGTCGCGATGGTCCCGATCGTACCGACCGTCTCGCTCGACATGACCATCTTGTGCTTCCCCCATGCGGTGATAGTAGTCGTCGAGGGCGACGTGTTCATGCGCGTCGGGCCCGTGATGGGGTGCAGCTTCGAGCTCAGCCGGACTTGTCTCTTCTTCACCTCGTCCTCCGACGAGCCCCTCACGCCCGCACCAGGCCGCCGAGGCGCAAGCGGGGCCTCAGGCGCGGATTGACTCTGTCCATGCTCGCCGCCATCCCCGCTCGTAGGGAACGGAGCAGGCCGATTTGAAGAAGGTTCGTTCCCGTCTAGCTTGGCGAATCGCGCTTTCATTTGCCACGTTATGGGATTGCTCTCATCGTCCGAGGAGTGTGTTGCTGTCTCAGTCTCGCCCTCAGCGTGCGAAGCTGTCGGGCTTGAATCTTGCTCGGGGATGGGTTCTGCAACAGCTCCCGTGGGAGCAGTACTCTTCCCCAGCGCAGCTAAGACAGCAGTCCTTAGAGCTATTTTGGTTTTCGACTTCTTCCTATTCCGAGGCGCAGTCGATTCTACAGAAAAAGACCCGGTTAGCAAAAGGGAGAGAGAGAGAGAAAAAAAGAGTTAAATATTTAGAACAAACAACTTACCTCTGTCCGCATCATCAGCACTCTCATTCTCCTCCCTCTCCCCACCCACACTCGGCAAGCTCGTCTCGCTCTCATTCGCAAACGCCATCCCCTTCCTATTACTCGGATTCTTATCATTAGTCATATTCCTCTTGAACGATGCAAGAGGCGGCGGGGGCGGGAAGCTCTCCACGGGCGGGAACCTGAACCGACTGTCCATCGGGTCTTCTTCTTCTTCAGGCATAGTTATCGTCTTCACTTCCTTATTGACATTGATATCGATATCCTTAGCATCGTCTGGAGAGATAGGCTCGGTGAGCTCGTGCACGTTAGCGTGAGCGAGGGTCGTATCTCCTTCTCCTTCTTCATCTTCTTCTTCTGCGTCGGTGTAAACTTCCACTTCTGCGTGCGTGTGCAGTTGCGTCTGGTCGACGAGGGCGAGCGTGCTAGCTGACGCGTTCGCACTCTGCACGGCGGAAGTGTTGCGCGACCATTTCGAAGTGAGGTGGTTGATGGGGAACGACACGTCGTGCTTCGTCGGGGGAGTCGGGGGGAGCGACGTAGCTGTAAATTAAGAGCAGACAGAGAGGGAAAAAAAAAGAGATCAATATAATATTAAAAAAAAAACAGAATTAAAAAGAAGAAAATTGAACACGCACATCCATTCCTCGAAAGCGCACTCTTATAACTCTCGTACCTCTCGTCGTCGGACGAATCGTCCGCAGAGTCGTACTCCTCCCCTCCTTCAAGCCGTAGCTGTACCTGCCCCTGCTCGTCAACGATCCCAGCCAGCTCCAGCTCGTCCGTCATCTCGTCTGGTTCTTGTACGACGATGCCGCCCAGAAGGGCGCTGTCCTCCACATAGCCATCTTCCTCATCGCCCTCGCCTTCGGCGTTGTCCTGTGCAGGACCGTCTACAGGCGTCGGAGGCGGCAGCTCGGGAACCGGACGCTGAGGCTTCGAAGGCTTCACAGAAGTCTCCTCTCCCCCTCCTTCTCCACCTTCCTCGGCCTCTTCGGCAATCTCCTCGTCGACTTCTACAGGTGGAGGCGGAGGCGGACGGGGCGGGGGCGGGATGGAGTATCTCTTCGCTGATTTCGGGGGAGGGGGAGGAGAAGCAAGGGCAGGTTTCAGTGCAGGGGTCTGAGTTTCTCGCTCATCGACGAGCGCCGCACCCTCAGTCGACTTTGTGTCTTTCGGACTGAGAGTTGGAGAGGGCTCTGCGTCATGCTCATGTTTGACTTCCGCGATTTCCTCGCCTGCTTCGTCCGCAGCTCCGGCACCAGCTTCGGGTTCGTCCTGAGGAGGCGGGGGAGGTGGACGAGAAGGCGGGACGGAGAGCCTCTTCGTGCTTGTCGATGCAGGAACAGATACCGGATCGGGAGCAGAGGCGGGAGGTTGCGCCTTCTCGACAACATCGACCACACCAACATCATCACCAAGAACCGCTGTAACAGATTCAGATTCCTCTACAGGTCTTTCTTCCCTTACCGGAGACGAAGGAACCACCACCGCCTCTTCCTCCGACTTCTCATCAGCCTCCCTTCTCTGCGCGACGAACTTCGGCTTGGACGCCTTCGGCGGACGCGGGGGCGGACTCGCACTCGACGCCCGACGGGAAGGAGGGGTGGGCGGCGGAGGTGAGAAAGGAGGCGACTCGGGCGCGGTGAACATATCTGTCTCTGTCCTCCCTGTGCTCGGAGGGCTGAGCGGAGGTGTCGGTGGGGGTGATGGTGCCGGAGCCGTTAGCAGTACAGCAGACTTCTTCACAGGTCTTGAGTCTGTGGGTACGGGCGACGACGACGCGTTCGCTTTGACTCCTTTTGCTTTCGGCGACGCGACGACGGCTTTAAAATCCGCAGGTGGGGGTACGGACATCCTCTCCCTCCCTTCTTCCCTCTCATTTCTATCCGCCTCTTCATCTCCCTCCTCCCTATCGTCTTCTTCTTCTTCTTCTTTTTCTTCAGCACCTTCGTCCCTCTCAGCAAGATCCCCTCCATCTCCATTCGCATTCCCGTTCCGCACAGACCTAACAGACCGCACCGACTTGAAAGACTTGTTCGACGCAACCGAGCTTCGTTTGAACAGCGTGGGTGGGGTTCCAGGGGAGGGAGGAGCAGAGAACTGCAGTGTCGACTCGAGCGAGCGCGCTAACTGCGCGACGGAGCCTCTCCGCGCCGGCTCGGGTCGTCCAATCGATGGTTTCGGTTTCTTGCCGCTCGGACTACCATTTTCACTTCCTGGTCTAGTCCCGTCTCCTGTACTCGAACCGGATTTTGAACCAGATCCTCCTACGTTGGAACTGGAATTAGGATTGAAGTTGGAATTGGACCCGGACTGAACGGCCGCAGCGGCGCCCTGGACGAGCGCAGCCCTGAGCAGGGCGCTCGCAGAGCGCTCATGCGCGATCATCTTCTTCTGAGCAGCCATTTTGTTATTGCTGTTGTTGAGAGTTAAGGAAGCAGGCTTGGGCTTGATCGCCGGGGGCGGGGAGCTCGTCCGCCTCGCGTTGCTCGCACTTGCGTTATCGCTCCCATTCGCTCCATCGTCGTCATTACCATTACCATTACCTCCAACCCGGCGCGTTGGAAGAAGAGGAGAGGGAGAGGGAGAACGCCGCACCGCGAACGAGTTGATGGTGTTGCTCCTCTTGAGCGCCGCCTGCGCAATGAGCGTCGGGAGCGGGGTGGACGCCGTCGATCGGCCCTGATTCTGATTCTGATTCGACGGAAGAGCGAGGTTGGGAGTCGAGGATGACGGATCGGTCGCGCTCCTCGCATGCGCAGTGTCAGCACGTGCACTGAGAGGAGGGGACGCAGCAGCAGCAGCAGCAGCCGACGACGTGGACTGCCTCCGGACGACGCGCGGGCCGGCCTTGAACGTGGGTGATGTCGGGAGTGGAGGTGCCGGGGGTGGAGGGGGCGGTGGAGGCGGGGGCGATGCGGTGAGAGCTACAACTGCATCATCAGTCTTTGCGTCCGCGTTGTCGACTGGCGAAGGCGCGTTGTTGTTGGCGTCGTCGTCGTCGTCGTTTTTCTCTTTGTCCCTGTCCTTGTCCTTGTCCTTTGTCCTTGTCTTTGTCCTTGCCGTCGCTCTGATTTGATTTCGATGCTTTGAATTTGTTTGTCCTCTTCTTGGCCATTGTAATGACAGTACTAGACCAGAATTGCTCTGTACCCTCGTGAAAGTAACGTCGACCAAGACCACTAACACTCGCCAGCAGACTGTTGCTGAATAGACCTGAACGAGATGAGAGGACAAGCTGAATGCCACGTCGTCGTCGTCGTCGTCGTCGTTGATTGCTGAGCTGGATGGATATGGGAACGCTCGTCTCACTGGCCATGGCTCGACTCCCGCCTCATGGCACCCGCCTTCCTCATCCGTGCTCCTTCATTACACACCATTTACACAACAAATAATGTAAACAAGTACATTACATACATATTCACAGAACTGGTACTAGTACTAGTAGTACTAGTAATGCTGCAATAATTACATTAACTACAATTACAATTACAATTACAATTACAATTACAATTACTTTAAATCATTTTGTTTTGTTTTGTTTTGCTTTCCTTTGCTTCCGCCAAAAATCGCGGATCGTCCAAATGTAGAAATTGATCGACGTGGTCAAGTCTGGTGTTGCCGGTCCGAGGTCAGTAGATATCATTGTTATTGCAAGAAAATTCCAACCAAAGAATACAGCGTCTACTCTACGACCCATCTACCCAGAAATTTACAGTACATACAATAATCGACATTTCAGTAATCTCACTTCTCCACAGGCAAAACCTGACTGTCCTTCCTCACATGCTCGCCCTTGTCCTTCACCTTCACCTTCACCTTCCTCCCTTCCTCTCCATCCGATTCATCATTCCTATCCTCCACAGACCGCACTTCCCGATACTCGCCAGCAGCCTCCGTAATATCCACGCTATGCTTCTCCTCAACCTCTTCATGTTTTTCGGGCTCTTCATCCATCGTCGTAGACACCTGAGATGGTTCAGAGAGGTAAACGACAGGGATCGCAGGCTCATCCTCCTTCGTGGGTAGAGCAACAGGAGGGCTTTTCTTCGCTGATTCTGTGCTTGCTTCGTCAGCCTGTTCGCTGGTGAGCTTGGGAGGAAGAGATGGCGCGTTCTCTTCAATCTCCGTCTCTGGCTCCTTTGCAGTCGACTCTGGCTCTTCAGTCTGGTTCAGGACGGGCTCCGCGGCGGTGCTTCCGCCTCTGCTTCTGCTTCTTCAACTTGCTGCGCCGAGATTTCTGGCTTGGAAGGTATCTCTGTCGCCTCAGCACTCTCTTTCTCCTTGTCCTGTTCATGCTCTTCCTCCTCGACCTGGACAGGCCTCGGACCAGCGAACGGATTGATCCCTCCAGACTTGGCGATCCGATCCGCGATCCGCTTCCTCCGCGCAGCAGCTTCCTCCTCCGTCTCCTCTTCCGGCGCTTCTTCCTGGATCGCTTCTTCTTCCCGCCCGGGAGAAGTGACACCCTCTTCGTCAGGTTTCTTCTCTAAAGGTGCGGCGGTGCCTTCTGGCTCTCCTTCTCCTTCGGAAGGTACAGGCAGGGAGCTCGCCGGAAGCCGCGCCTGGTGACTTGGGAGGACGGCGGCGCGGTGGACCGGCGCGTCGTGGACCGGTTGGGATAGGCATACTACGCCCCGACGCACCAGAGCTGGAGTCCGGAGAGAGAAGGGATGGGTCTGTAGGCGATACTGTAGGAATTATTTACGTAGTTAGCCATGATGCATTCAAATTAAATTCTAGATAGAACACTAACCAGCAGCATCGGCAGTGTCTGACGCAGACGCCGCAGCTTCCTCTGCGCTCTCTGCGGGCGGAGGCGGGGGTGGCGATTCCTTAGCTATTCGCGAATATTTACAAATCAATATGTATCGAGGAATGGATGACAAGAACGGGCTTACGCGGTGCACGCGGCTTCGGTGCAAACACAGGCGGGCCCATGCCAATCCGCGCACCACCGAGACGCGCCATGCGCGCAGCGATGGCTGCACGACGTTTCCTCTCCTCTTCCTCTGGATCATCGGTCGCTTCGGTAGCACCCTCGCCTTCCTGATGCGTCTCTTCACTCTTATCTCCTTCAGCCGCTTCAGATGGTTCAGGTGCAGCTGAGATAGCAGGCTCGTGGTGCTCAGCCTCGCCTTCATTCTCCGAGGGGGGGACGGGCACAGGCACAGAGGGGGGCTTCCACTTCCTCTCGCTCGCTGGCTTGGGCGCCGGAGCAGGCGGGGGAGGCGCAGTAGCAGCGAACGCACCTCGTCCCTGCAGCGCAGCCATCCGCTCCTTCAGACTCATCCCTCCGGTGGAGATACTCTCCTTCACTTCTCCCCCGTGTGTCTGATCAGAGCCCTCGCCGCCGCCACCCCCGCCAGCAGCAGCAGAGTTGACAGGATGCGGAGGCGGGGAGGAAGGACGAGGTTTCCATTGGACGTGTCCTGGCTTTGGGCGAGGAGCGAGTGGGGCAGGCGCGTTTTGCTCGGGCTTTTTCTCGAAGGCTGCGATGCGGTCGCGCAGGGAACCTGGTTTGGGCTTTGGCGGTGGGGAGCTAGAGTCGCCGGCGGACATCTTGACCAGCTATCACCTCGCTGTTGAAGACTTCACGAAGTAAGACTCTGTTCGCTTACAAGAAGATCTCGTCGTCGTCGTCGTCGTCGTTGTTGTCAAGTCGTCAACCACGGTGACCTCAGACCAGACGCAGCCCTAATCCGCACGCGTGCTGAAATGGCATGGTCGTCACATGTGACTTAAAGTCACATGATAAGCTTGTGTCAGCATTGCATTATCCAATCCTACGTGCTTTCTCCTCTGGCCCCTTCGTCGACGACCACCATCTCCTCGGTACACCGTCTACACCAATCTCATAACAATTCAAGATGCCACGCGCAGAAGGTCCGCTCGTCTCGCTTCCCCATTCCGCTGATTATATATATTCACAGTTGCCTTGCAGTCGGAACGCCCAAGTACCTCGCGAACAAGATGAAGTCCAAGGGACTCCAGCGCCTGCGATGGTACTGCCAAGTCTGCCAGAAACAGTGCAGAGACGAGAACGGGTTCAAGTGCCACTCCCAGTCCGAGTCGCACCTCCGCCAGATGCTCGCTGTCGGCGAGAACGCGAGCTCGCATATTAATAGCTACTCGATGGAGTTCCAGCATGATTTCGTGCAGTTGCTTTCGAGACGGTAAAGAATTCTCGTTCGATTGTTCTTTCCCGTTGATGTTGGAGAGCTGACTAGCTATTTTGTGTAGGTTTGGTACGAAGCGCGTACAGGCCAATCGCGTGTATCAGGAGTTCATCCAAGACAAACAACACACGCACATGAACGCCACGCGTTGGGTGACACTTTCCGAATTCGTCAAGCACCTCGGTCGGTCGGGTATCTGCCGTGTGGACGAGACGGAGAAGGGGTGGTTCATCGCGTGGATCGATAGCTCGCCCAAGGCATTGGCGAAGCAGGAAGCGAGCCTGAAGAAGGAACGACAGGCGATGGGCGACGAGCAGCGCGAGCGTATGTTGATTGCGGAGCAGATTGAAAGGGCGGAGAGGGAGAAGAAGGAGAATGCACGGGAAGGATCTTCGAGCGGGGCTGAGAGTAGCGAAGATGCGAAACCTGCCGTTGAGGAAGGCTTGAAGAAGGACGAGAACGAGAAAGTCGTACTGTCTCTCAGCCTCAAACCCTTTGCTACTTCTACTTCTTCGTCGAACTCCCCTCCTGACATTACCCCCTCCTCTACCGCAACTCCAGCTGTCTCCACCGGTCTCAAACTCAACCCTCTCAAAGCACCCACTGCTAACCCACTCAAACGACCGAACGTCTTCAAGACGGCTATGTCATCCAAGTCCGACAAGGACAAGGATAATAAGAGTTCTGAAAAGACAAATGGCAAGAAACGCGGGGCGCCTATGACCGCAGCCGAGCGGCTCATTCTCGAGGAGCAGGAGCGTAAACGACGGAGAATGGAGCGCGAGCGAGAATCAGATCGGTTGGCTGCATGAGCTTTTCTGTATTTATTTCTTTTGTAAGAGACGCTTTTACACCGTTATTCGTGTCTCTCGTCGTCTCTTGCTTTATATTCTCTGCTTTGTATTAGATTGTAGTCCTAAATCGATACACTTTTGTCGGACTACATCCGGTTCTCTCCCCCCCTCTGGGGTTCAGACTTCCGGGCAGGAGAGAGGTAATACTGTCTTCTTTTCTCGTCGCCTCCTCTAATCTTATACTAGAGAACCCAACAGTGAAATTTCTGTGAAGTTTCTGATCTTATCACGGCAATTTTACTTACTGAAAATATTATTCAATCAAGCATTGTAATAATTGTCTTGAGCTTCGAAAATGCACGTGACGCCATTTTATTATCTCTCACTACGGGCAATTTAGTATTTTACATCGGATGATAAATGGATTGATATGTAATTTGATATTTTCAATATCATTCAATATCATACTGCATATCCTCATTAGGGATATTTAAAATATCATCGAAGCAGATATCCCTAAAAATTATCCCGATTGGTCAATCAGAATATCTGCTTTGATGATATTCTAAATACTTTGATGATATTTTAAATATCCCTTATGAGTATATGCAGTATGATATTGAATGATATTGAAAATATCAAATTACATATCAATCCATTTATCATCCGATGTAAAATACTAAATTGCCCGTAGTGATCTCTTTACGCGAGTGAGACAACTTGAGCCTGAGCCTTGACCATCTTGAATGTCGAGTAGCGAAGAAATAACGGCAGTTCCTATCGATAGTGTCCAGCAAGGTATACCTCGTATTCCACAGCCATTTCCAATACCACCTGACGGTCAACCTCTAATATTAGATAAAAGGCTTAGCCGGCTGGAGAGAATCATCACCGGCGAAAGGTCCAAAGCTAAAAAGCCGAAGAGAAAACTTGAAGAACAGAATGAGCAGGAGACTGACTCGAAGTCAGGTCTGAACGTGAAGACGAAGACGAAGAAGAAGAAATCTTCGCGCGGTGGGGTTAAAAAGGCCAGGAAGACGGGTTCTCCTACCAAGCCACGTACCCTGAAGGCTGGTTCGGATGGACTGCTCCGACTCCCGCTTGAAGTGTTCAGCGAGGAAAGTATCTGCAGCCTCGTAGTATGTCTAATTGCTTTCTTACATTCGTTTGGACCTCTAGATTGCTGATTACCTGAGTATACTGGACCTCCTTTCTCTCTCCCGCGTGACGCGAGAGCTTCACAATACAATGCTATCAAAGAACTTTCGTCCGATCTGGCGTAGAGCCTACATAGAGACCGGTGCCCCGGGATGTCCGCCCGACATGAACGAAGTGCAGGTCACCAGCCTCTTATTTGATAATTTCTGTCAGGTCCGTCAATGATCCCCACTTTTACGCTATTGGAATTGATAGAGCTAAGAGTATATTTATTACTCAAAGGGATGCGGAGCTCATCGCGTTCGTAAAGTGGATTATGGGTTGCGAGTTAGATTGTGCTCCGGTTGCTCTTCGTTGAAGTAGGCTTTACCCTCCTTTTATGATACGATTCATCCCTTACGCTCACGTTATGTAGTCTCATTCAAGGAGACAAGCTGCTGAAGACTTTGCCTGACATACCTAAGGACGATCCTACAATCTTCACTCTTTGTTATTTTCAGGGAGGTGAGTGAAACTGATCGTTTATATGCGCATATAATCGCTGATCGCGTTCGATCAATTGGACACAGCATGCAAGGTAAGTGATGAGGAAAGAAAGGATGCTCCAGACGAACAATTCGCGAGCGCGACGTTCTTCTCGCCTGACTTTCAAGATGTCGTTCGTGAATATTGTTCGCTGCTTCCCGATTCTGATGAACGAAGGCAATTCGTTCAGCATCGGAAGGAAGTCGTGGATAATATCTGCAAGGTGAGTCATTGCAGCTCTTCGACATGCTTTTCAATCGTCGACTTCCTTTGCTCAGCATGCTCGAGATATCGAACAATGGCTTGAATCATTGGGTCATTACAAATCTCCGAAGGATAATCTAAGATTTTACTTGAGACACAAAAGGTTGTTTTTTTATCGTTGTTATAGTTATATGCTTAGGAGCCTTTTGACACCGCCACCGCTTTTACTTTGTTAGTACCTTTCGACAACTGGAAGAAATGGGTTATACTTTACACGAAATCGGACACGGGCATCGCACAGTCGAATGGGCCAAATTAACCGAGCAGCCGCGCGAGCTGACTTTCCAAAGTAAGCTCGGATTTATTCTTTTCTGTTCGTGTTTACAATTCTTTTATCTTCCCCCCTTTTTTGTGATTTCAGCATGGAAAACCATTTGCCCTCGGCTCAAAAAGATCCTTGCGGAAAGACGACAGCAGGAGGAAGACAGGAAACGTGGGTCTTTATGGTTAGATATTCAATCGCACTACCTGCGATTCTGCAAGGCCTGGAAGGCGGAGCACGGTGAACGACCACTCATGGCCGTCGCGGACCTACAAGAGCAGGTACCCGAAGCGAGGGCGCTCGTCGCAAACACGGAAATCGGCGACTCGATCACGGAGGAGCAGTGGAAGTCTCAGATCGAGTGCGGACTCCCAGACAAGATCCGTGCGTTTGAGAGGCAGTACAGGTTCGAAATGGCTGTCTCGCTTATCGCGGCGCGACGGTGGGCGGGCCTGCCGCGGCTGTTCTCGACCCAGCCGGGCGGGAAAACGGACATGGACGTCCTCGCGCACGCTACTTCGTTCATCGCGCCGGCCCATCATAGGCGCCTCGGCTACGCACCTATCAGCACGTTCGTCGAATTCGAGGCGGTCCGACGCAACTCGACTGCACAGGAATCGGCATTCAAATCGATTAGCCTCCGGTACGACATTATTGAGATTGCGTCGTTCCTCCTTAGTGCTCTTGGATTCCCTGAGAGGACGACTATGGCGGAGATGGAAAATCTGGGGTCGTCATTCGCTTGTAAACGCTGTGATAGAAGACCGGTTGTAGCGATGAGTTGGAAAGAGCTCGTGCGTATCTTATTTGCATTTACGCAATGAAGGAGTCGAGGCTTATTGCTATTCTTTAGGTCACTCATTTCCAGACGGAAACGAGGCTGTATTGCCGCTTGGAATATCTCCTGTGAGTCTCCACGACTCGGACATCAGCCAATGAATAACATCGCATTTATATTCCTCCGCGCAGACGCGAGAATCCGAGAGTCGAAATGACTCTCATAGACAGCCACAACATCGACGCATCGATCCCACTGGCCGAGAGAATCAGGTCCAAGGAAGAAGGCGGACCAGAGCGAACGACGCGCCGAATACTTGAGACAGGCCCCGTCCGCCTCTGCCCTGTTTGCACGAATGCATTCCCCGAGCAGAGGTGGTTCGCTTGGGCTCATCCGGACTGTATCAGTGCGCATCTGCGGTCGACGTACGTGTCGTTTGTCTGTCTGAATAGAAAGTGGGTTAGCTTGTGCTGATGCCTGACACTCCAGACATGGTATAGAGGCTGTTGAACTATATGAGTGCTGATGAGTTGATTACGGGTATGAATTGCAACAATTGGATGATGCCTCGTCAAACAGTCATCCTCAGTCCTGATCCATGCATGCATGGGTGATTACTGAAGAGATCTTACCGATTTGTTATCTATCCATTCATTTGTTGCACGTTTGTTACTTCCCTCCAATAACCTCGGGATTGACGTCGTGATCATGAAACGTTCGTTCGTTCGGTGCTTTTGATCTCGGATCAACGGCTCGGTCCCTCTCAAAAAGCTTGTGATTGATTTCGAGTTTCGCGGAAGCAACTCTCGAGCTGCACTATCGTTACATATATACATGTAGTCCTAAGCAAGTAACGCATACAGAAAATTAACAGCAATAAACGGACCTTTCGAAATATAATCCAATTTTTTCCGCTATTTTCCGGATTTTCGTCTCTTGTTTGCGCGATCACGATCAGGTACACGTAGAAGCGGACCGGCGGGCCGCGAGCGCGTCTTGCGGGGAAATAATATATATAATATAAATATAAATATAGCATAGCACATCCACCGCTCATCCTGACCTCCATCTCCTCGCCGTCTCTCGATGGCCCCGTTCAGCAGGGTCGTATCCCGGCGAACGTTCGCTTATGTATCGGCGGCGGCGGCGGCGACGTCCGCAGTAGGCGGGTATATCTATCTGAACTCAGGATCTTCTTACCCGCCCTCGACGAGTCGGAATCAACGAAGTCGGCGACCACCACCGCCATGGACACCTCCAACCCGCAAGGAGATGTTGGACAGATTGAAGAGGTCGTCAAATGCCCCGGAGGAGCAGTTTGATCTGCTTATCGTTGGTGGAGGAGCGACGGGCGCTGGTGTGGCGGTCGATGCTGCAACTCGTGGGCTGAAGGTTGCGCTCGTTGAGCGGGATGACTTCAGCTCTGGTGAGCCGCAACTTCGATCATATCATCAAAGTATAGCTCATTCAACGCACAGGCACCTCGTCCAAGTCTACTAAGCTGGTCCATGGTGGTGTACGCTATCTTCAGAAGGCAGTCATGGAACTTGACTACGAGCAATACAAGCTCGTGAAAGAAGCTCTTCACGAACGACGGATCTTTCTCCAGACGGCGCCTTACCTATCGCACATGTTACCCATCATGCTACCGGTTTACAAATACTGGCAAGTCCCGTATTATTGGGCGGGTTGTAAGTTATACGACGTCCTTGCCGGGAAGGAGAATATGGAATCTTCTTATATGATGAGTAAGGGAAAAGCTCTAGAGGCGTTCCCGATGCTCAAGCAGGAAGGACTCATTGGAGCGATCGTGTATTATGATGGACAGCATAACACTCGCGAATGAACATGGCCCTTATCATGACTGCTGTACGACACGGCGCGAACTGTCGCGAACCATGTCGAAGGTCACGCAACTCGATAAGGATCCAGACACTGGGAAATTGAAAGGTGCAGTTGTCCGAGACACTTTTACGGGAGAATCATGGCCTATACAAGCACGGGGTATCGTCAATGCAACTGGACCTTTCTCCGACTCTTTGTTAACATTGGATAACCCATCCCATCAACCCATCGTCCAGCCTGCGGCAGGCGTGCATATCACACTCCCCAGCTACTACGCCCCGCGCAACATGGGACTACTCGACCCTGCCACATCCGATGGACGCGTTATATTCTTCTTACCTTGGCAAGGAAGCACGATTGCCGGTACGACAGATAGCCCGAGCGCTATCGAGTACGAGCCGAAACCTAGAGAAGAAGATATTGATTGGGTGTTGGACGAGGTAAGGCACTACCTCTCGCCTGATATCAAAGTCCGGAGAGGGGACGTCTTATCAGCGTGGTCGGGGATTCGACCACTCGTGCGGAACCCGAACGCCGCGCGAACAGAAGGGCTAGTTCGGAATCACATCGTGCATATATCTCCTTCTGGACTACTCACCATCGCAGGTGGGAAGTGGACGACCTACCGAAAGATGGCCGAGGAGACTGTCGATGCGGCCGTCAAGGCTTTCGGACTAGAGGAAAGAGCGCAGAATGTATGCATCACGGAGAGTGTGCAACTCATAGGTTCTGAAGGATGGTCAAAGAATATGTTCATCGGCCTCGTTCAGCGGTATGGAATCGACGCGGACGTTGCGCAGCAGCTTGCGGAGAACTATGGTGATAGAGCATGGACTGTGTGTTCGCTCATCGAACAGCAACAGTCTCCTTCGCCGCCTCCGGATTCCCAGCCTATACTCGTGGAGGAAGACTTGACGAGTCGCTTGGACCCACGTTATCCATACATCCTCGCGGAAGTCCTCTATGCAGTCCGGCACGAATACGCACAGACGGCTACAGACGTCCTCGCTCGGCGCACACGTCTAGCGTTCCTCAACTCCCGCGCTGCGCTTGATTCCCTTCCGAGTGTCATAAACGTCATGGGAGATGAACTAGGCTGGGATAAGAAGAGACGAAAGGAAGAAGTGAAGAAGACGGTAGAGTTTCTGAAGAGTATGGGATTGAGCAACGCGGAAGTGGAAGTGCGGAGTACCGACGTGCTGAAGCTCACCCTGAGTGGTGGTTTATGGGATGGGCTGATTTCGCGATTCGGGTGGAGTGCGCAAACGAGCTTGGCGGGTACTACTTCTCTTCCACCCGTTGATCGGACCCAATCGCATTTCTCCCAGGGCGAGATAAACGACCTCCGAGAAGCTTTCATATCTCATGCATCTCCTTCGTATTCCCAGTCACCCTCAGAATCTTCGTCTCTCGCTGACCTCCGTCTTCCCAAAACAACTCTCCTTCCTACTCTCCGTTCTCTTCCCGTCTTCGTACACACGTCAAGCGCTAGCACTATCACTTCACCATCACCCTCACAGAAACCCTCGCAGGCTTCTCATCCCCGAGCACCAATTCGACAAGAAGACATTTACTACGTCCTTTCCCTCGCCGGCCTCTCCGAGCATCAGGAATACGACTTCAACGAGTTCCTCGAGATTTGCGAGGGCCTGAGGGAAATATTATTCCGCCCGTCTAGTCCGGATTCAAATGGGAAGAAGAGTAAGAATGGGAGGAGGAGAAGAGAACGGATGGCTATTCCTGTTGAGAAAAGCGGTGGTGGAGTGTAGAGACTCGGTATGGATTCTCTGCCTCACTTATGATATCCCTAAATCTATGGCTGTCGGACGGACACTTCTATTTGTGCTTTTACATTTGTACTTTAATGCTTTGGTGATACAGTATACATCCACGCACTCTTGTTGTAATGCAAACTTCGTATCTCATCGTGGAATTTTTATTTGTTCGTAATATGCATGTTGTTATACACGTACTGTATATCGTTTTTTTTGGAATAGAATAAATGCAATCTTTCTTTTTACAAGATCAAAAGAAGTTCTATATAATACAATACAATACAAATTCTTGTTCTACTAAACATCTCCAGCTGGCTAACGACTTTCTAATGGGTCTCTCCCCCCCCCGCGGGGGAGAATGAGATACTGATTCGAAACTTACGTTCGCTTCACCATGGCCGCAACCCCGGCGAACATCCTTCGCAAAGCGGCTCGGCTTTCCCAGACCGGGAGGATGATACAACAGAACCCAGCAAGGAATGACCATATCTGGAATATAATATAATATAACAAGTATGCATAATCACCAGTCCGACACAGTAATCAGTTATACAAATTCAAAAAAAGAAGGAAGGAGTAGAATACGTACCATGGCCATGATCATCCACGCAGTGAAGAACGCAGGCGAGAATACGTACGTGCTTATTCCGAGCGGGATCGGGATCAGGACGGCGATGATGGCGATGAGCGTCGTCGAAATCCAAAATGCGCGTTTCACGTCTGCTGGATTCGGAAGTTCGAGTTCGGTCTCGCTTCCAGGCCGATCTGGACGGGCGGATGCAGACGAAGAAGGCGATGGCGGGCTCTCGTTCGTTTCTTCTTCTTCTTCTTCCTCTTTTTTCTCTTCATCGACGGAGACGTTGATAACTTGACTGGTTGGCAATATGTCGAGCTCGTGGTGGATGTTCTGAATCATCTTGACTGAAGTCCAATCAATGAGTTACGTATTTCATGGTTCTGACTGACGGAAGAATCGGTAATCGAAGACTCACTTGAACGCGTGCCCCTAAAGTTGTAGTTATCCGGCTTGATCAAAGACAACCCGACAGAAATGATAGCACCAGAGCCTAAGCTCGCAAGGCTCCCAGCAAGAGCCGAGTACTTCGCAACGAGCGTCTGGATGTTAATCTCTCCGTAGAAATACCGACACGTTATGAACCACGTCATTATTCCCAGCGCCGTCCCGGTCATACATCCTATGAGAAGAGCCGCTTTGGAGAGCTTTGACCATATGACCGTCAAGACGATAGGAACGACGGGCGAGCCGGCGATTGCACCGCTGAAGTCTTTGGGGAGTGAATGTGAATGATGTGTCCATCAACCAGGTGAGAGAGATTGCATAAGAGAAGGCAAGGAACAGGAGCTTACAGAACATGAAGTTCATATCGACCTTCCCTGCATTCAATATAATGCACCATAGGGATATCCATGTGCCCCAAAGAGCAACGCAGAGATGTGCCACTCGAAGAAGCTCCTTAGGCTTTGCCTTGGGTCTCCAGTAAGTCTGGATATAAAAGTTAACAAAGATGTGCTTAGAAGCTTATGATTGTCGGACTGACGCGATATATATCGTACGTGAAAATAGACGATACGCTGATCAGCTGCGCCGAGCATGCAGACGTTACCGCCATATAAGTAATTATGAGCATCGCAATCGCTCCTGACCGTCCGAGAAGAGCCACCGCCGCAGCAGGAGCGACCAAACCAGCATCCTGTTGCCCCAAGCTGAGTGGCAGAGGGTACGTCGGAAATACCGGATTATTCTGAAGAGCACGCGCAGAGAGACCCATCGTCGTCCCGAACGTCAGGGGAATGCTGAACCAGCTTAGACCTCCGAGTGTATACGCGAGCGTAGTCCCACTGGGCTTTGACGCAATCGCGCGCTGCCAGTATGATTGATCAAGGACGACTTGTGCGAATCCGAGAGGGACTGTGGTAGCCCCGACTATCGATTGGCATTAGAATTTCGTGCTAGTTTGAAAAAGGGCGATTGCACACGAACATATAAACGCAGGCTTGGAACGAAATGTCAGGTAGGATCCCTCATGATTACCTTCAGCCGGATCAATTTTAGCCGCTTCGACAAGCAGGGCATGAAGTGCGGACGGAGAACCGATGAGCTTCGAAGACCCGCATGCCTTGTAGAGACTGGCCTTGGAATATAAGCTTCAGGATATACTCAAAGACTTACCGTGTAAAGGAACAGCCAGATTATGACAAACACAATCGTAGTATGCGTGTAATCCGAGATAAACGTACTCCGGAGGCCTCCAACGATGACAAATGCAACTACACCAACAGGAAGGAGCATGATTGCAGCTCTAATATCCATTCCAGTCAGAGCGGAGATTGAAGCGCTTCCTCCCAGTAGGAGAATTGCTGAGACGATGAGAGACGTAAAGACGGCATAGAACTTGTTAAAGTCAGGATCTCCGTCTAACAGAACAGGAAACTTTCTACGTACTAGGAACAGAATGTGTGCCGGTGTTCCGTACCGGGCTCTAACAATCTCAAGAAACGTTCTTGCTCCGTTAGCATTTTCCTTGACTTTTGAAGCGATGACTGAAAAAAGAATGATAGATGCTCTGTATCCACCTATCAGCGGAATCCGGGCCGCAACTCAAAAACTGCTGCTCACGTTCCGCATACTCCATACCTTCGGCTTGACGTGAGCATCAATAAACCAGAATAGAAAGGGGACGAACCACCATCCTCCAGCGACGCCAAACTGGAATGCATTGAGAGAAGAAACCATGAGCGTGGCGCTCCATGTCCATGCAGACACCTAAACACATCCATCAGTTCTTACCCAGAGATACATCAAGCTTTAAGAACCATGACTGACGATACCAGAGCAAACCAGACCTGGCTTCACGTTCCTGCTTGCGCTGGAGAATTCCTCGTCTGGATGATAACGTCAATGTCAATAACTGCAAGATCTAATTTTTTGCACGCACTTTCGAATGGGGACATCTGGGTAAACTTCGACTGGAGCCAACTGAGAATCAGCATCAGAATGGCAAACGCAGAGCCACCGCCAAGGATAATAGCATATCCCGACGCCTGAGATAAATATGGGTCAAATTGTCCATTTGCCATCCTTGAGTACGATGCTGAAGCGGAGTTGTCTGTTGTACACCTCAAAGCCCACCCCAAAGCTGCGCCAATTTATGTTCCTCTTCTTCGTGCTTATAAACATGTTCTCCACAGTGAACACGAGGCCTCGGAAGGAGGGAGTTCTGTTATCTTGTGGGAAAGAATGAGGTGATAACAAAGATAGATGAGCCACTAGCGTAGCGCCCAGAGAGACTGGGAAGGCATTTCTTTCTCTTGACCGGATTTCTTTATCTGTTCACACACGGAGCTTGAACGCTTCAGAACTTGCTTGTCGAGAATTAAACAGCAGAGATGAGCCTTGAAGCAGCATCCAGAGAATCAGTGCCAAAGTCCCCCATATATACCATTTCCAGAAGACCAGTATTGCAAGGATATTGAAGATACCATGGACGAATCATGATGGTTGAAGGCGGAATGTGATAAACCTGCAACGTTGCTGATGTATGTCCAAAAAGATCATGCAAACGTAATCTCGGATTTGTCAGCCTCCCTGATCAATCAAGAGTCTCGATAGAGTAGGAACGTAGTGATCTAATCAAATGGATTTGTTATGCGCTCAGCCGTGTGCGAGATGCACGGAGCCTCGTAAAGGTCCCCTACTGCGTGGCCGAAGTAGTCAAAGACGAAGTTACTGGTAGGCAAGACGTGTTACTTTTCAGGCTGAGAGTATTCTATGGTTTCTCAGATGAACCAGGCTGGATTCAGACGATCTACTTCCACTCGTCATAAACCAAGAGTGGACCGTTAACGAGCCCGCTTTGTCCTGGTAATTGCTCAACGAATTCGGTCTGAGACCTCATCCTGTTAGTCGCCCGATATCATGTCCAGAAGTCAGCTTATTTTGGACAGTATGTTCTTCGTACTCTTACTTCCCTCACTCTCCCTAAGAATACCCGTTCCCCGAGCGCCACTTGAGCTCTAATGACAACTCGAGGGTCGTGCGCACCAGTTTCAGACAAACTACCCTTTTGTAAGATAGATGTCATTGCGTTAGGTTATGCATTCCATTTTTACCATCTCCGTTGTTCTCGTACTCACCATATGAATGGAAATCACAGGTGTCATAATCCTTACGGTCCTCTTTCTCCTAGTTTGTCTTGAGCATATCGTCGAATTCGTGAGAAGGATGGCATTTCGACGGAAGCAACATCAACGGGAATTTCAAGCATCAACACAGAACGATGGTTCTTCTGTAAAGAACTCAGAGACGGACGACGAGAAACATCCTTACGAAACCGACGGCATAGAGCTTATATTGCCTTTGCACCGCTGTCTCGAGCGATCGGAGTCGCATTGCCCTCAACGAGACCGTCCGAATCTTCGCGAGGTCTTCACCGCTTCACTCTCGCGGTCGATCGCGAAGGTCAGTATCTCGCGACCGAAGCTCGCACGGACGCACCCAAGCGATCTCCAGCGGACATTAAACTTTGGAGGATCAAGCTATAGGGACTGGGACAGAGCCGGACTCACAATATCGCACTGCTCTGGGGAGACGATATTTGGATCACCGCCCCGGACTTCAACCCCTCCGCCTGGTCTCTGATCTAGACGAGTCCAGCCTGAGACATTGCAGTATCAATCGATCGTGGTGTGCCGTAACATCTCTTGGATATTCCTCTCGCGCAAGCCGGTATCGACCCTTCATCGAGCAGCCTCCGGCTCCGGATGAATACCCTTTTGTTTTATTCAGTATTAGCAAGTATCGAGCCATATTCTACGCCTGTTTTCACTTCAAATACCACGTTAATAAAGTAGCTAACATTCATAGAATCAAGCTTTCATACCGAGTAAGTTTGCCTCTGAGAAGGTTGGAAGTTAGAATGTAAACCTCGTTTAATCGAATGCGCCCGCACGGACAGACCAAAATAAGATTGTTATCATGAAGACATCCCGAATAATGCAGTAGAGTCTAAATAATACGAGCGAAGCGTTCAGCATTCTTAATGCTACTCGGTACTCTTTACACGCAATTACGCTTCGTCGGCCGCGCGAGACCGTGAAGACCTCGAACGCTTCCTCTCCGCTCTGGAGTCCTCGACGTCCCCTTGAGTCT
This sequence comes from Sanghuangporus sanghuang, assembly GCA_009806525.1. NCBI lineage: Eukaryota > Fungi > Basidiomycota > Agaricomycetes > Hymenochaetales > Hymenochaetaceae > Sanghuangporus > Sanghuangporus sanghuang. The sequence continues at coordinate 104,768 of VVIT01000016.1, read as the reverse complement.
TCGACCCTCTTGATCGAGTTCTGCTTCTTGCCAACCCTGCATTGTTCCCCGTATCCTTCCCGGGCCCCTGTGGCGTCCTCTCCCCATCTTCTCGAACTTGCCAAGTTGCATATTTAAACTTCCTTCTGTATGTACGGCTTCCCGCTTCCTGATATTCTGCCCGTGTCACGCAGACGTTGGCAAGCCCTGGTTGGCGCACAAATCCAGCCCCAGCCAGATAAGCAACTATGATTGGACTGCGAATCAACATAATGTTAGCTCTCCCCAAGGCACAGGGTTCGCATGCACCCACTTGGATGATCATATATGCGGACTTCATGTTCAGCAGGCTCCAGACTTCGCAGTTCACTCATCCTGATCATGCATATCATTTCGTGAAAACTTCAGATGGAGCTTAGATCCAGAAGCACCTACAATCTATTCCGAAACCCAGGTAGTCTCACATTCCCACCGATGAGACCGATGTTTGCCCAGAACAGCCCCTGCATGTCCTAAGGTAGCGATCATATCACGTCCGCGATTATATGGGACAAGCCAGCTTGTGCCAGTCCTGACAGAACATGAGTTATTTGGCCAGGTTCCTTACTATTCGAGGAAGTACAAACCAATATCGCTGGGCCTGAACAGAAGCTCCCCTACTGTACACCGTTCAGTGTTCATCCGCAGCACATCATCTTCCTATCAAAACATCCTCTTGGGTCTTTACCCTCTCCGGACGGTTCTCCGAATACCTCGGTAATATATATTCTCGTACGATCTTTGACGGTTTGGATCTGTCCGAACGATGAAGTGGAAGAGTAGAAGAGCGGGAAGATCGTAAACGCACGCAGCAACAATTATAGTGACACTGGTCACCGACCCCTTTCAACGTCTTCCTGTAATTTGTGGATACATAGCAACAGCCCTCCTTCACATCATTTGTGATGTACGTCTCGCCCATCAGATCATACTGTCGGAACGAGAGCAGCTCCTTCAGGAAGTTCATCAGAAGATTGCCCCCCCCGACATTAGATCTAATGTACATCTGCATCAGTTAGCTGGGCTGAATTGGAAAGTCTGGACCTAATCACAGGCGTCGAACAAACTCGCCTTCGGGCACTCTGCAAAAGAACCTTCCCGCTCATCAACGGCACAACATGTGTGAAGCTATATCCGGATTCGACGATCATCTTGCATTCGGGAGCGCCCCGATGCTTCGCTGCTGAACAGAGTCCCGTATGGTAGCAGAGAGGCGGCTGCATCAATACCACCATCAGTCACAAACTGCTTCTGCGGCGAATTATATCACTCATGTCGGCATCGGTAGCATGAACGGAAGCCATTTTACTTAAACACAAACTGATCGTACTGGTCCTGGATATTTAGCAGACTGAAGTATGGCTCGGTGATGAGCAGCGAAGTCTCACTCGTGTTGACCTGATCGTGTTCTCATGAACTGCAGTATTATTGCGTATCATACTCTCCGTCAATCTTTGCAATAGAACAATTCATCCCGAATAGTCTTTCGGACATCCCAGTCTGACAAGAATCCAGAAGCATCTCCGCATCCAATAACGCGTAATATCGATCATTTCGGACATCAAGGCAAACACCCTTTTAGACGGGAGACAGAAGTCCAAGGAAGAGAAATCTCTGCATCGGTCGAATCCGATCCCGAAGAATATCTTCTCCTTTCGTTTGCGTTTACCGAACGATGGCGTTCGTCACGATGCTGAGACCGGAATGAGCGTTGCAGCCTTCAGATGGCGCTCATAGCACTTGCCTTACCTCCGCCAATGGCTCCTCGTGGCCACCTGGCGCGACAATACCAGCCTTGACAAGAAGTGCCCCATTATTGAGTATGACGACCGGTGTCGGCTGCATTCTCAGAGCTCACCAGAATATGTTAGCGGTTGTAGTCAGAGTCACGGCTGAGTTCCAACCGAGGCGCGTCGGAGTCACGCTTTCTTTCCTTCCGAACCGACCGTCATGTGCACCGGGTCTCACAAAAATCATGCATTTATTCCTGAATTATTTCTTGGCCTTTGACCAGATCGAGAGTACCGCTCATACTCTTGTACTAGCATTGCTATCGCTGTTCATCAAACTCTACTGCTGTAAAGGCGTCTGTTACCTGTTCAAATACGGCATCAGACTACATTTCTGCATCCGCCATCTCTGGATAGCCGCTAATAACGAGTCTCTGATAGGGGCATCTGACATCTTTTCTCGACACGGACATGTGTATTGGTTTCTGGTCCCTGGATCATCCAGATTACGCTCTGTACGCGGAAGAATTTCCATTATATTTATATTCAATAATTCGGCTTAAATCATCCCTTGCTTTTCGTACGTCTGCAGAATACTGTGCTCCAATCGCGATGAATATCTCTCACGTCCGACGTCTAATGCGCATTTCCACTGCTTTGGGCCCGAGCCAGATTTGAATGGCAACTTTGTACTATCCGGCCGCGACCTCAAGGCAGGTGGATCCTGGTTCGGCATTAACCGTGCAGGCCGTATCGCCCTTCTGTCAGTGCACAGTAGTTTCAAGTCTGTCTTGCTCTGCTACTGACAAGGTACACTCAGGACAAACATTTCTGAGGCAGAGGGCGCCCTGTACAAAGAATCCAGGGGCCATCTCGTCTCCTCGTTCCTACTCCCGGAGGCACCCGACGCCAGCCACTTCGTCGGTCTGCTTGAGAGGGAGGGCTCGACAGACTATGCCGGGTTCAACCTTCTCCTGCTAACGCCGATAAGCGGAGGCGAATCAGCTGCAGGTTCGCTTGATTATGAGGCGTCGCTGATCACAAACTCCGGAGGCCATGGTGCAATAGTCAAACGGGACCTCCTTCCAGAAGAGCGTCATGCAGGGGCTATCTCGAATGGTGTGGATAGCGCTGACGGACGGACATGGCCGAAGGTGAAGAAGGGTGTAGCCAGCTTGAAAGAGCTTCTGCATGTAAACAATGCAAACGAGCAGAAGTTGTCCGAGGATGAGCTCGTCGAGCACTTGTTCGGGATTCTCTCGTAAGGGACACTCATGAAGATTCTATTCGTTGTTCACTTTCCTTCATGGCAGATGGCAATCTGACCCACCTCCATCAAATCGCTTTCAGTTGCGCAACTCGATCGAGATTCCGCCGCTACATATGTCAGGTGGATTATCTCCCGATGCCGAGCCGGACGATAGGGACAACTTCTACGGCACGCGAGTTTCGACGGTCTTGTTGGTAAGGCGGAATGGACAAGTATTGTTTATTGAGAGGGACTTTTGGAAGCTGGACAGTGAAGGCAACATAGTCCGTGGAGATCCTCGGCAGGCTCGCGTCTTTCGCTTTCAGATTGATAATCTAAGAAAGGATTGATTTGGGCATCTCGGGAATAACGTTGAATTAGTGGCGTAGAAGCTTTAGGTTTCTTTAGTCGGCGCCTCTTAACTCAGGGTTACAAGCGAGTTTAACCGCAGATGATGAAGTCTGTATCGCGTAGGAATTAACGCCCAGATGTGGAACAGAAGGATTCTTATACAAAGGCACAACTATCACGTTAATGGGAATATCGATGTATTTGAAAATGCAAAGTTGAGCAGACGCAGGATTGAATTCGTTAGATTATCATTGGTGAGAAGTCATGGAGAAGATTGAAAGCGTTCATCAAAGATCAATGCAGTCCGAAACGTAAGGGTATAGATGCTGTGACGACATGAAAGACTCGAAAATTTCGCATGCCGAGCCTGACATTTTGTACATAAAATTCGTCGGAGGCACGATGCGAATAGTATACGAGAGATATGTCGGGCGAAGGACACATCGACTCGGGGACACTGAAAACGTAAAGACATCGTGGACGGAGGCGCCAAGAAGATCCGAGGCGACTAAATATCTCTTGCACAAGGCAACAAACTGAGCTGTGGTATATGAAAATGCTCGTGCTTCCGGGAAGACGGTAGAAGTTCCGAACGCAGGAAATTTTACGAGGGTCTGAGAAACTCGCCTTCAGGACACGACGTCATATGCACCGACACCCTTTGCGTAGACATCCGCGTTTGTAAAATACGCGCTTACATGTCCGTTTTGGTGTCCACTGTTGTCTGTACCCCATTGTAGCATGTGCATTGAGTGGGGTGTAGGAGGTCCAGACATTGGAACAGATGTTGAGATGGTCGTTAAAGGTGTCATCAAGTCAGTTTCCACTGGTGAACGAAGAGCCTCCGATGTATGAGTGTCGTAACTTGTGTAGGACGTGGCTGATGTCGGCTTAGGTGAACTGTCACCACTAGAAAGGCACCATGTCAGATTTATCAGTGGAAGAAATACCACAGGTGTCAAACACACTGAAGACTGCTTTTAAGGTTTTGAATATGCCGATAGATAGAGCACCTCGTCTGAGAGTGACCCGGGAGTTGTTGAAGATAACTCGTCATTCCTTCAAGCTGTCGGGCCAGAGCCACAAATGAGTGATTCGCTGCTGGATCGGAAACGCATGCACAAGAATCTTCGTATGAATATATGCCATTTGAAGAGTGACCTGGATCAAAATATTCACTCTGGTCTCATGCAGACTACACAAATGTCATACCGTTTAATCCGCTTGAGGAAGACGAAGAGGGAGAGTATGCTCCGGGAGAGCATCCCGCCGCCCCGTTGGTGCCATTCGTGTATGTAGTTTGATACGCATTGGCTCCGTATTGGTTGGACTGCATCTGCCCGATATTCATAGAATAGGTCGTGCTTGTAGAAGAAGGGGGAGGCGATGGCGAGAGACGGTAGTAACAATGTGCATGTTGCATATCTGCCACGGGTTCCGTTTTGATAATGGGTGTCGCTGAATGAGAAGATTGTGGGCGACGCTGTTTAGCTAGAGCTACGGCTGCTGCTGCACTTCCGCGTTTCTGGGATCGCGTATGCCATTTGTCGCTCGCATCGCCATCGTAGTAGTTCGGATCCGCCCACCGAGGGTGTGGTTTGCCTATGAATGGAAGTAAGCAAAGTAAGGACATCGGATATCACCGAGAGCGGACAACATAACATACCACGTAATTCACGAACAAGGCTTTCCAGTTCTGCAATGCGATTTCGTAGACGAGTCGTTTCATCAAGGTCCGGATCGTCTCTAATGAAAAGTAAAAATACTGTGTCTTGTCCGGAATGACAGAATGACGAACCTTAAGGCAGGATCGTCCACCTCATAAACGCACAAGCCTGTCTAGAGTTTCTTATGAGACTTTTGCGGCGAAACAGTTTGGATAGACACGAACAAGCCCGAGTTGAATACATCTCTGACAAGGCCTGATATTCACATCCGTTTTGTTAGTATCTTTGGTCCGATGGTTTCCATCACCATACGACCGACCTTTTACGATCACACTAAGGATGGGAAATTGTTAACTCGGATGGAAAAAAAAAGGCCTTACTGATGCATACCTTGCGCTTAGAAGTATGGCAGTTAAGACAAGACTGAGTCGTCCTATTCCTACGACGTTTGCGATGGTCCATGTCCATAGTGAAGTCAATGTCGAGTAAGTCGCCTTTTATGACATGTGGTTGAGAGTCAGCGGCGAACATGATATCGTTTATCACAGAGGAAGGTCAGATGCGCAGCAGTAGATGCGGCAGTGAAGATTGGTATCGAAGGCACGGAAGTGCTGAAACGAGGCGTTTATAACGAAGAGCGGGAGATTAAAAATAATGTCAGTATCAACAAAAGTTTATTGCTTACGTGCATCTCTTGAATTTGTATGGAGACCAAATATGGGGCGGATGCCTGGGCTGAGAAGCACCATTGAGATCTCTTTGTTATCGTCTGATACCTGAAGCGTTTCCGGATGTCGCAACTCGATCTCTTTCTTTGTCCCGGCAGGCCTTCCCACCTGTGCACACGCGAAATTATGAATTAAATTAAAATTAGGCATTTCTTGTAACAACTCTCACTTACATGAAGATCGAGATCATAGATGTGAAAAAAAAACAGACAGGACTATCAAATCATATTTGTAACCACACGTGGAGGCATCAGCCGTCCGGCCCTATGACGACTGGACAGAAACATTCAAGTCAAGACATCGATGTTTATCGGAGACCCGTTTGTTCGTTATGCGCGTACCCCAATGCTATGTCCTCGCCGGTCAGCGAAGCCATCCGGAGGAGCCGGGTATGCCTAGATCGTTCGGGCATCGGAAATAAACGATCCCTTTTTCCAAGCCAGTCTGCGATGGTCGGGTTGGGCAGAAAGGTTGGGCCTGCTTGGAAGAGGAATAGAAGAGCGAAACAGTCGGCTAGGACGAGATCGGAAGACCTACCCAGTCCAGTGACTGACTGGAGGGAGGATCGCTAACTTGCTGATTCGCCCTTTTTGCCTTTTCGGGACACTGTATATGGTTTTCCCGGCGGTGCCAGAGGTCCAAATTATTTTATTACACTGCACTGTACTAAACAAAATAAAAATAAAACGGAATCTTGCTATTCCATAATAGAAGTCTCTTCCTCCCGATATCACTTGTTCGACGGCGGGCGGCATCGCAAACAAAACGGTGGTTTTTCATCCTCCGTAAGTCACTCGACACGCCGATACCGTAAGTCGTACTCAAAACTATTGATAACTTACTCCTAGTGAAACTCATGGCGTCGTTTGATGTCAATTATGCAGAAGCTCAGATGGATCGAGCCCCATCACGATATGAGAAGCAAAGTAGGCGGCCCGTTGATGCTATTCAGTAACGCTCGCCTTACCGTCCGGCTGTCTCGGCTCAGAGAACCAATAACAGGTAATCCAGAGGATGAGCCGCTGGGGCTAGCAGTCGTTCTTCCCTCGTGTAACGTATGACGAAGGCACAGCATCACAATAATATGGAAAGCGCCGCTTCCTTTTCCCTTTTATTAAAGTGAGCTCCTTGTGTATCACGGAAGGTTTGAAGGAGGAACTACTTATCCTTCCGCAAGTATATTCCATCCGTGAAGAAGTGCAAAATCATGTCATGAAGAGAGAAATTAAAACAAAATTAAGGCGATAGGCTCGAACACGTAGCGAGGATCCAGACGAAGAGAAAGGAAGCTTCGCACTGAGTTCATGACTACTACAAGACCAAAAGGTGGTAAATCACACGTTTCATCCCGTTCAGTAATATTTTAACAACCAATCCACGCGGTAGTCAAGCACAGCGAATTATATTCTATCAGGATCCAGAAGACTGAACTAAAATTGAAGCCAAGCCTTTCCGGACAAGAGCTTTACCTGTGTACAATGCATACAGGGATTACGAGGAGAATTTTGGTGAATCCAATTGAGTAAGATTTGGTGATCAATATCGATCAGGAGGCTTCTCAGCTGATGGTGCGTTGCGGCCGTGACGGGTGGGTAGTCATTCTCAGGAAGGATTCGGAATGGACGCGATCCTTCTAGGTCCAGACATGCAAAGACGCGAGAATGCCAAGACACTGAGTAATTGGAGCCGATAACACAATCAGACGGAAAGGTGACCCAGCATTCTTTCGTTGAGCAGCTCATCGTGTTCGTCTCCAAAACGGAGGCAGTCAGTAAAATATCCATGTCAAGGCTGATTATGACCACGCGTAGTTTTTTTCTCGGTATCATAAGGAAGTTGCCGTGTAATTTGAAGCCAGGAGAAACAGAAGCATAATCAAGCGCCATCATCATATGCTGTCAGAGTACGAAAAATAGATTCGCCTTAGTAACCTTGTATCCAGCTCGAGGTAGTCAGTAGCCCAAATGCACTGGTCGTAAACTAAAAGCGTAGGCTTATCTGTGCAGAAGAAGACCTTCGGCTTAGCAATATCAGCAAAGACAAACTCGCGCACGATCAGACATGACGCACCGAACAACAGAACGCAGCCGAACATATCAAAAAGGGGTTGTAGAGATTGCTTCAGGTCCCCGCATACCGAAAATGTAGTACTCTTGCCTCCTACGCATGTACAGATATTAGGGAAGACGATGGTTCCGAGAAAGACCGCAATATGAATACGCCACATCGTGATCGGAAGAAAAGCTGGAAGTCGGCCTGAAGAGTCGAGCGGAGAGAGTTCTGCGAGTGCACGAATAGAGTAGGAATAAAGTGTCTCGATCGGGCCGCGTCCGAAGCACATTGTTACTTCCCAGATGCGTTGGCTGGGGATTGATCAGTAAGCTCAGTCAAAGGACACCTGAAATGGTTCATACCTCAAAAAAACCACGCTGCGTGGTCATTAGAGATGCTGACTCCTAATTTCCAAGGACAACACAGCGTGGTGTCTTCCGCCTTGGTCCACTGCGAGATATACAATACAAATCGATATGAAGTCTGGTGCCATTCCTGACGTTTTGATCCTTCTTAAAGTTCCTCAAAGCTAATCGGACCCCGTACCCGAAAGGGATTTGCTGAAAACCGATAGACCCAATAAAAGAGAACTATGCGCTCCTTATTCGTTCAAGCTATTCTTGCCACCAGAAGAACATACGGACTGATCTCGTCACTTGGGCGTCGGAAACGAATACAATCAGGCAATACAATTGCTTGCCGTCGGGCGCGGGCCAGAAACAGCAGCGGGACGATGTGAGATAACGGTGCCTTTGAATGCCGCGTGGTCAGACACGTTGGCCCAGTTCGAAGGCTCAGCTTTCATGAATCTTAACCGGGCGTCCAGGACCATATTATCGAGTTCGCCGCTCTTTGAATGCTTAGAATGGACTAAACGGCCGCGGGGTGAATGATAGGCGGCGGTGAATTGGCAATCCACAAAGGGAACGGCTAGAGAAGTAGTTCCATTGCCATGCTTCCGCGGAGAAGTGACGAGGAATACGACGAACTGGATGATATGAAAGGTACGCTAAACGCGTGTACGAACGTGGAGATTCATCATATTGGTAGCGTCTCCAGACTCCAATAGTGTAAGGCAATACTTGCAATAACTATCCGAATCCTCGGCCATCCGCCGCCGTGATACAATCGGACGATGCAGGGGCATTCGCTTGGGGGAAAAGGGAAATCCTACGGTTCTCAGGAGGAAGTCAAGAATCCTGCAGTACTTTAAAGCAGATTATTAGCGGGGTGTCAGGAGGCACATCGTAACCATAAACTTCTCCGTTTCTGAACCCCTCTTTTGAGGATCATCACTCACTGCCGAGGTTAAACTGTGAGTTCACTAGGCTGCCGATTTAAACGGACCGAGATTCTGCGGGATCAAATCGTGAAGACGAGGCCGACGGGCTGGAGTCCGTTCCGCTCCAGATTCGGTCAGCCGCAACGTCCGAGTTACTGTCAACTGATGATATTTTGGGAAGGAAAGCTTACTTTTATTTTTCATCTTATTCTCTGTTTTTCACTTTGTTTGCCCAAGGTACAGTTATCGCCGGGAGGGGGAAGAGAAAGAAGTGAAACGTAAGGGCAGAATCTAAATGTCGCAATGTTTACCACGCTTTCACGGGACGGGACATTCGCTGCCCTCATCCGAAAATTATTCACACCGCTATCCTTCATTTGGAATCTGTGGGATGTTTTTCTCTGGTATACGGGTAGCTTTTAGGCTTTTGGCAGGCAAGCCTCATGCAAGTGCCTTGACCTAGACCCAAAAGTTCTTTCCACACCCTGTAGACTCTAACCGAAGGTAGCAAGATGAAGCCTCGTCCATAAGTATTCGCAGCACGGTAGGACCTCTGGATAGGGGAGTTCATGTGGTTCGACGGGGATTACTTGGTACCAGTAATTTGACCTCGCCAGGTAAGTCTCCGTTGGTGGCGGAGTCATCTGAACAGAACTCTAGTTGTGTTGATGCGCTCGGATCCCTCAAAGCTCAAAGACTCGTCTTCTCGGTAGCCGATAACCAATAAAAATGTGAGAGAATTGGTTTTTACAGGAGAAGATACAATCATTCTCACACTATTCGAATTGCCCTCGTGTCCTTCCAGGGGTCTTTCTAGTGCGTACAGTATCCAAGCTGCGAGTGTCTTCGTTCGACCAATAATACTTCCGTGCTTTTTTCTCTTTCGAATGAAGGGTGCCGGAAAGTTCTTGGCCGGATTCGCCTGCTTCCAATACACCCTATGATAAGGTATCTCGTGGTCGGTCGTACCGGTCTGCGAGGACGCAAGCGATTGCTCACATGCACTTCCGGATTCCCAACTCCTAGTTTAGTCAATCTCAATCTGTCATATGCTCTTTCTCTGTACGTTTGTTGAGCTAAAAATTTGAATGAGTATTCCCATCAGGTATCAAGGATTACACTTCGATGCTTTCAAATCCGCTACACGCTGGAGTTATCTTAAGAGTAATCCAACAAGAATTACCGGTCGTCTAAGACAGTGGAGATAGAACCAAGACTTTCGTATTATTTTTAAAGGTTTTGTACTATGGTTGGATAATTAGCATTGACGTCACGATGATTTTCAGGGAGGCGGAGACAGAGCGCACCAGATAACTCTGACTCGGAGGACGATCACGACTGGTTCGCTACGTTGGAGACGACTATTAGATCCTGACTATCTGCGCTATCGTTTCAGGCTTTTAGACTTCCTCCGACAATCAGCCCGAAGGACCCACTTCATATAGGATAAATGCACGCCCATAATATCAAAAAAAAAAAAAAAGAAAAAGAAATACCCCGATATCCTTGGACCGGTTGAGAGATTACGATTATTTTCTTGTCGACAAGCCATTCGTTGAAAACAACACTCGTGAGAGGCAAGAACCTAAAAAATATTCTTGTTCTTCCCTTTAATGTCAGAGCAAGTAGGGGCGGTAAATTGTGCAGCACGTCCAGAACTAGGAAAAATAATGGTGACGACGGACTGATTTTTATTTTTATCTTTTGGGGAGTGAAGATCTGCACGCTAATCAGCTCGGAATAGAAATTTTAGGATCTGCTTATCACGTGATTTAAATACGTCATCACTCCGTTAAAGACGACGTTCGACGTCCACTGTGTAGACAATTGAAACATGTGTCTTTAGACATTCTTCCTTTTGAACCACGACCACTACGATATCATCTTGAAGCTCGAGTTGCGAGATGTCTGCAGAGCAGACCGTATCGAGCAGGGATGAGGGAGAGTTACCTGCCATGTCACCGATTGAAGATTCAGATTCAGGCTTCTTGTCACCTCCGGAAGCCGAGCCTAACCCTGGCTTAAATGGTGCCCCAGTTCGTTGTAAGTCTGTGATATATTGTTTAAGACGAGATTACCTGAAAAAATTGGTTAAGGGTATGATGTGCGTAATGAGTGATTGTTTAGCTCGACACCTCTTGACTTCTATCATTTATTTTTACTTTGCAATAGGCTGATCGAAACGAACCTTACACGAAAATAGAGCCTTTCGCGGAGAGACATGATACTAGTGTCGAGTAAGCATCACGATACTTAAATGCACTATAGTGTCTCATTTGAATGGTCAGATTTTTCTATCATCCGTTAACTCTGTCGACTTTGGCAGTCGGAATGGCTTTGATGGCCTATGTTGCGACAACTGAGGATCTATTGGCGGAAGGGAAGGATAAACGTCGGTTGTAGGTACTTTGCCAATTCACGTATTATCCAGACGTAATTGTTGCCTCTCACAGAGGCGTTTATGCGGTCATCTCTTTCTTTCTACTCTTTTCGACATTGCAATTTCGGGACGGTCCGTTTGTCCGACCTCACCCTGCATTCTGGCGCATCGTTCTAGGAGTAAATTTACTTTATGAGCTTGCACTAGTGTTCCTGCTGTTTCAAGACCTAGGCACCGCGCGGCAGATGATGAAACATATTGATCCTAATCTTGGAGTCCCACTACCAGAAAAAAGTTACGCGGACAATTGCGACTTCACAACAAGCAACATTCTGGTATGTCTCTTCTTACTCTCGAGTTCGAGTTTTCTATATTTAGTCAATTATTTAGGACGCAATTGATATCTTTTGCCTTGCCCATGCTTTAGGCTGGTTCGGGAAAGCTCTTATTCTTAGAGACTACTGGTTCTGCTGGGTATTCTCAGTGTCGCTCGGTTTATACGTCCGACTGACTTTCTGAATTAGATCCTGAGCATTGCTTTTGAGCTTGCCGAGTATAGTCTCCAACATCAGCTTCCAAATTTCGCAGAGGTGAGCTTTAGATACTGATTCCATTCTCTAAATCTACTGATTCTCAGAAATATTTAGTGCTGGTGGGATCATGTGAGTTGCTACATATAAACGTGGGCGTCGCTCTTATCAACACTACTAGTGGGTTCTGGATGTCCTCTTGTGCAATTGGGTCGGGACATACCTGGGTAAATTCGTTTGTTCCCCGCATTTGTATTTCATCTGACTCTCGGGTGAACTTTTACAGGCATGAAAACTTGTCAATACTTTGAAGTGAAGGTAAGCTCTTATAGATTCCATGTTTATCAAACTTTCACGGCTGAATCTCGTGTCTTCCTCTTGTGTTAGCATTATGAATGGCGGAGTCTTCGACAGAGTCGCGGTTTCCGTTCTAAGACAAAACGCGTCATTACGCAGTTTTCGCCCTATGACTTCACTGCCTTCAAATGGGAGGGAACAGCCTCGCTTCATTCTTACGTCACTGTTGTCCTGCTGTTAGCAGTTTTCCTTGCTGCAGAACTGAACCCTTTTTATCTCAAGGCATGTGCTCATACTATTGATTTTGGGATTCGGCTTAAACCTTGCTTAGGCCTTGCTTTGGATGGAACCAAGCCATCCAATTGTTATTGCAAGGCTTGCGGGCATTTTCATATGTGGACTTCCAGCGGTAAGGGAGCTGTATCAGTATACAGGGGACTCCAGGTAAGAAATATCGACAGATGGTGTGTTGACTAAAATCAACTGAAGTTCAATAGGAGAGTCAAGCGGATGGGCTCTCATGTCTGGCTGCTTCTTGCTACAGTCGTGACCGAGATAGTGGTGATCAGAAAATGGAGCAAGAACCAGTTTCCCGAGCCCTTCCCGAGACACGTTAAATTTGCGTGGGTTATTGGCGCGGTTCTTTTTATTCTTTATCCGGTGACGAAGGCAAGTTGGTTGTTACAATTCATAGCACATCAACATGATTTGGTTTCCGTTGTAGTTTGGTATACCGAGCGTAAGGCGTTATCTACGGCGACGAGGGAAGGAACTACGTGTAAGGTCGATTTGAATCCTTCTTTGCACAAAGGTATTTCCTCTCACTTCCTGTGCCTCGCGTTCGGGGGGCGCGCCAAGTTGTATTCGCGCCAGTTCTTCCAGAGAAGGCTGTTAGGAAATAGAACAAGAGGCTAGTTTAATATTCGTTCTAGGAGTTCTTCTGGGTCTTCTCTATGCAACTCAATGTGAACGCGAGAATCTGGGAAGATCGATCAGACTCCTCTAGGCGAGCCGGACCAGCTTTCCAGCATCTATTCATTCAGACACTCTATTGTCTTCACTTTTAAGTCTAAAGCTTCTCATCTCGGACTTTGCCTTCGCACTATGAAGGACAGCCTACATCGACACACCAGATAATTTGGACTTGTATTCAACTCCCGATAGACTAAGCAGCAGCCGAAATTACGTGGAACTCGTGAAATGGAGTATGGCAATGTCGAAACAAGGTCTGTCCCCTAGTCTTATCAGAAACCATTTCGCAGGAAACTTCGGCAAGGCTTTTACGGCATCATATTGACTTCAACCAGCAGCATTGTGATACTCTTAACAAGCGCCGTTCATCACTTACCAAATGCCTTAACGGAGCTTTCCTTAAGCCAAATACCAAGCCATCGGACACACCTGAACAATTCAAAATAATAACGAGATTCACTAACTTGTCTTGTTGTCGGAATATCAAATGTTACGCAGTCCCAATCTTTGCCCCTTCTTTACGCCACAAACTTTCTGGAACTTTCAACCATCGTTGCGGATAATCTTCAGATGTATACTGAATAATGGCTGTGCTGCTTTTCCGAGAGAGAAAAAAACTCCGTGCTAGTCCAGGTTCTTCCCCTTGGGATCGTCTTCCCTCTCTTTCTGGATGTTTACCTTGCAGCGAAATATACGAGCCTCCCGTGGATCACCACGGACAGCTGTCCCCTTCCCCACTGACCTTCCATACATCCCTCTCAATAAACATAACATGATCATTTCGCCTGACTAACACAAGACCGTTGAAAGCCGCGTGCCGTATAATTTGTACCCACCACTTTGCCCGGCATTTGAAGAAATGCCGCTGCGCGGGAGCAATTGAGGTGTCTAGATCGAGTCGCGCAGCTGAAAATGGGCCGATTGGGGAGGGGGGGGGGAAGAGGCTCGCGTTGTCAGTTTCATGAAGCAAGGTGAAGAACGACTTGAATCTTTGTGATTGTCCCTTACGAGAGAATCCCGAACAAGTACTCAGCGGGCTCATCCTCAGACAGCTTCTGCTCGTCTGCATTGTCCTCATTGTCTACCTGTAGGGGCTCTTAAGCTGGCTACGCCCTTCTTCACCTTCGGTCATGTCAGTCCCTCGGGGCTAACCACACCATTCGGGATGGCCCCTGCACGGCGCTCTTCTGGAAGGAGGTCCCGCTTGATGATCGCACCATGACTTCCGGAATTTGTGATCAGCGATGCAAGGTAGGCAAAACCTCTGCGCCTGACTCGCCTCCACTCATCGGCGTTAGCAGGAGAAAGTTGAATCCTGTAACATCTGTCGAGCCCTCCCTCCCGAGTGGGTCGACGAAGTGGTCGGCCTTGAGTGCCTCTGGGATTAGGAAAGAGAAGACGAGAAGACCCATGGGTTTCTTGTACAGGGTGCCCTCTGCCTCAGAGATGTTCGTCTGTATAACCTAATCAACAACAGGGCAAGACAAACTTCAAATTGTTGTACACTGATACCGACATCAGGGCGACACGGATCGCACGGTCAATGTCGGATTAGGATCCACATGCCATGATCGCAGCCAGATAGGACAAAGTTGACATCCAAATCTGGCTCGGACCCAAAGTAGTGGAAGTCTGCATTAGACGTCGGCCGTGAGAGATATTCGTCGGGATTGGAACACAATATCCTGTGAATGGAGGTGGAGGAATGGACTAAGGAAGATTATGAATATAAATATGATGGATATGTTCTTCCGCGTACAGTGTACTGTATAGTCCGGATGACTCAGGGACCAGAAACCAATACGCATGTTTGGGCTGAGCAAAGATGTTAGATTGCCCTAATCAGACAGTCGTTGGTGGCTATCCAGAGATGGCGGAGACGCGCAAATGTAGTCTGCTGCCGAATCTGAGTAATTGACGGCTTCAGAGAAGAACAGCTTGTTACACGACGGCAGTAATGGTACTAATACTAGAGTGTCACCTAGTCAAGTAATCCTCCGATCTGGTGAAGGTCTAAGGATAAATGCATGATTTTTGTGAGACCCGGTGCACATGACGGCCGGGAGAAGCGTGACTCGGACGCGTGGACGCGCCTCGGTTAGAACTCAGCTGTGACCTTGACTGGAACCGCCAACATGCTTTGGTGAGCACTGAGAATGCAGCCGACACCAGTCCTCGTGCTTGACAATGGGGCATCAACCATCAAGACAGGTATTGTCGCACCAGGTGGTCACGAGGAGCCATTGGCAGCAGATGCACGGCAAGTGTTATGAACGCAATATTCTGAAGACTGCAACGCTCATTCCGGTATCAGAATTGTGACGAACGCCATCGTTCGGCAGACAAAGGGAGAAAAGAAAACATACTTCGGACACGAGTTCGACCGATGCAGAGATTTCTCTTCCCTGCATTTCCGCCTTCCTTTTGAACGGGTGCGTGTTCGTGCTGATGGCCGAAATGACCGGACTTTGACGCCATTGGATACAGGGATACTTGACGGACTGGGATGCCCAGAAGGCTATTTGGGATGGGCTATTCTACGCAAAAGATGGACTGAAGGTATGACACGAAATGGTTCTGCAAGAGTCGTATCGTTCATTGAGTTTGGTCAGGTCAACACAAGCGAGACATCGCTAATTATCACTGAGCCATACTTCAATTTGCCAAACATCCAGGACCAGTATGACCAGTTTGTGTTCGAGGAGTACGACTTCCAGTCTTGCTACCGCTGTACACGTGAGTGATATGATTCACTGCGGATGTAGTCTGCGTAATTGATGGTGAGATTCACTCAGCCGCGTCTCTGCTGCAATACGGGACTCTATTTAGCAGCGAAGGATATCAGGGCGCTCCCGAATGCATGCTGATCGTCGACTCTGGATTTAGTTTCACACATGTTGTGCCGTTGATGAGTGGGAAGGTTCTTTGGAAGAGTGTCCGAAGGCGAGTCTGGTCTACGCCATGGGTTGGGTCGGGATTTTCCAACACAGCCGGGCTAACGAATGCGGATGCACAGACTGGACGTTGGAGGGAAGTTTCTGACGAACTACCTGAAGGAGCTGCTCTCGTTCCGACAGTATGACCTGATGGGCGAGACGTACATCACGAATGATGTAAAGGAGCGTTGTTGCTACGTGTCCACAAATTACAAGGAAGACATGGAATTTAGTCGGTAAGCGGCGTCGCAGATTGTTGCTGCGTGCGCTCAATATCTTCCCGCTTTGCAGCTTCGAACCCTCGAAGATCGTGCAGGAATACATATTGCCGAGGTACTCGGAGAACCGTCCGGGGAGGGTAAAGACCCAAGAGGATGTTTTGACAGGAGAAGACGATGTACTGCGGATGAACACCGAGCGGTTCGCCGTGGGGGAGCTTCTGTTCAGGCCCAGTGATATCGGTTTGAGCTTCTTTGAATAGTAGGGTGTCTGATTCAAATAATTCTTGTTCTGTCAGGACTACCCCAAGCTGGTCTGTCCTATACGATCTCAGACGCGATATCATCGTTGCCTGAGGACGTACAGGGGCTGTTCTGGGCGAACATCGGCCTCATCGGTGGAAATGCGAGACTACCTGGGTTCCGGAATAGACTGTAGGTGCTTCTGGATCTAAGCTCCATCTGAAAATTTCACGAAATGATTATGTATGATCAGGATGACTGAATTGCGAAGTCTGGCGCCTGCTGAACATGAAGTCCGCATATATGAATCATCCAAGTGGGTGCATGCGAATTCTGTGCCTCGGGGAGAGCTAACATTGCGTTGATTCGCAGTCCAATCATAGCTGCTTATCTGGCCGGGGCTGAATTTGCGCGCCAACCAGGGCTTGCCAACGTCTGCGTGACACGGGCAGAATATCAGGAAGCGGGAAGCCGTGCATGCAGGAGGAAGTTTAAATATGCAACTTGGCAAGCTCGAGAAGAAGACGAAGAGACGACACAGGGGCCCAGGAAGGATATGGGGACCAATGCAGGGATGTCGAGTAGTAGGACGAGACCGAAAGGGTCGAAGACTCAAGAAGGTGTCCTTGACTCTGCGGCTGGGGCGGAGAGGAAGCCATTAAGGTCTTCGCGCTCTCGCACAGCAACGAAGTCCTAATAGGAAGAGCTCGCTCGTGCCCTGTCCTAAAGTGTTGTTCTCTATTTTGTGAACGCTCCCCATTTCTCTGTTCATCAATCTTCTGTGGTATTTAGCTCGGAGTTTGTAGACGATCAAGATTAACTGCTTGATGTGTCCATCTCTGGGGCTTCACTGCTGAGACCGAGAACACGATAAGTAAATGTGAGTGTGTCTATTATTTATTTATCATGTCAATTGTCCCCGAGGATTTCTCAAAATGATCAATTGCTGCTATTATGTTAAGTTTCCGAGGTCCTAGATTTGTGGCAAGATTCAAGACCTTACTGACAAGTGTAGAACCTATTTCCTCTGAACATCCCGAAGGTTTTATATTAAAGGACTTAACCTCCCTAGTAAACTTTAATGAAGCGATTGCGTGTCCACGTTAATCTGGGTATCCTCATGCAATTGACACTTATCATTGATCAGAACTATTACGAGCGTGTGGTGATTGCGGGATAAAATTTGATTAATATCCAATCTGCAAAATTCCAATTGTCTTATAAAGGCAAGCGATACGGAATTAAGCAGCAATGGGAGAGAGTTTCTCTACAGAAAATGGCCTGCAAGTATTCATGACCCACTGCAGCACAACTATTGCGGAGCTTAAATTTTCAAGCACCGCTACGCGTCCACCTTGCGAAGTTACGTCGTCTCTGCCACTCGCCACACTGCCTGCTACTTCGAAACGGAATAACCCAAGCCCACTTTACCAAGGGCGTGCAAGTTGTTAGCATTGGTAAACGGTTCTCTGACTACTAGGGTGTATCTGTGCTTGCATTTAGACTCTCATGTCGCGTTTTTGAACTCTCCCTGTGTACTGAGTGCTCGACTTAGCCGAAGATAATCTATCTTTCCAAGAGAGCGTGTCTCAAACTATCGAATAAACATACCAAGGAGGGTTCTTCCAAGATCTGGAGAACGGTAGCTGCAGCAAAACAGGTCCGAGCGCAACGCCTTCTCTTGGGAATTGCACACCCAGTGACTTCTTCCAGCTGACTGGCTGCGGTCTGTTTAGAAAGGCACCTTTTGGACATGTTTGGTGAAGGAACCACAGAAAGACAGAGTCAAATGCAATTTGATGACACTCTGCAAAAGTACATACGCAAAGAAAGGTAGTTCGAAAGAAACCGGCGGTGACAAATAACTATAGATAAACAACAATCTTCAATAAATACGCCCTCATCGACCAGTTTGCGCGGTGTTCGTTGTGGTACATGCTGGGTTCTCCAACCTGTCCAACGTTTCAGCCAAATACAATGCTCGTTCCGCATCGCATCGTTGTTCCCATTCTTCATCATGGCTACGGTAACTAACCGGTCGACTTAGACGGGATGCCTGCGAAATCGGACGACTAATCCGAGAAGCTCGCACCACCGATCCCCGCATGTTATTCGGCATGAATCCAGCCAGAAGTAGAGTGCTGCCTCGCGTATTGCCGTATGCTGGGGGTGGAGGGATAGCGATAAGATTGTCCTCGACATCGCCGGTACCAACACCGCTCTGTGCAAGCGCAGCAGCGTAGGTAGGAAGCGGAGGCCGGTTCCACGGTGCTAAGGACATAGTCAGGCTGGTAACTCCGCCCGCGGGTGCGTTCCCTTCGTGATTGCGCGAATGCATAGGAAGAGAAGCTCCGTGATGCACATGCGCATATCGTTGAGCACGGACGATGAAAATGCAACGTTCGAGAAAGAGAAGCTGCACGAGGGTAACAATGCCAAAGGATACATGGAGGAATATCATCGTGGAACTGCCAAAGACCGGGTCCGACTTCGGAGGAGACTCAGCGGAGCCAGTCGCGGAGGCCGGAGTGTCGTTATTGGGAGAGACGGCGAGCACCTTGGAAACGACGACCCATAGAGCGATGGTGCCTAAAAGAAAGAAGATCTGGAACGTTAGGCGCGAGATGGTGCTGAGAGTCACGCCGCCGAATTTTTTTCCCATGCGGAGACTGAGCCATAACAGAAACGAGTTACCCTTGGAAGGTTTGCGCATTGAAGAGGTGTCGGCATTTGTTGAAGTAACGGGAGCAGAGTCTGGAGCAGGAGATACGGCATTGGGCGCGCTCGGATTTGATGGACCGCTTTCATCTGTCGCGGTCTGTGGTACCTCTGGGTCCCTGTCTGCAGGATGGCGAGAAGGTAATGGCGTCGAATTATCATCACGTCTCACTTCCCCATTCCCTCTGTCCATACTTTCCCGATAACCAATCTCTCCTCTCTTTCGAGGCAACGGATCCGCCTGGAGCCGCCTTTCCTCCATCGATTGGGACTCAAACAACGTAGCCATCGTCGATGATTCGGCGTTCGACGCCATTCGATTTTTCAACAAAGAAAATAAAAAAGGATGTGTGAAGTGATTTGCACCGGGCAAAGATGAATGAACAAAGAGCGTTCGCGCTTCAAGAATAAGGAGAGAGGCAAAGGAGGATGTGGGGCGAGCGACAAGGTGGCCCTGCCATCAGAGTTAAGAGCAAAGCAACGATGGGGAACTGGCGGGTGTACTCAGTGTCGGAACATCACTCGTCGACCAGCTGATGTGATTCGTCCAGTCCAGTCGCTAACGAGGCGGCGGCCCTGCACAGAATCGTAGCCCAGTCCAATCGCGGAACGGTGGAATGTTCCGTATCACGTGGTCTGTGCCTATTCTCAATTCATGAGATGAGATTCGGTTGGAAATACCCCTTCGGGCCACTCGTTGTCAGGGCCTAGCAATTGAATATCGTGTCATCACTTCGACCATTTGCGTTTGGTTTCCCTGGCAGATATGCGAACATACTCCGACAAATCTCCGCAGATTATGGACAAGATATTTTAACGATCCAACACACATGAGATACAACTACACCCAAGGAGAAATAATCTGGTGCCTCTATCTGTCGCCGTACGTGATGCGAGGACCCCCATCAATAACGTTATTCCCAGGGTCTCTGAACTTCAAATAATCAATCCTAGGCTCCCTTGTGAATAATTTCGGATATTTCGATATGATCAAGAACCTTTGGTGATTCGCATAAGCTCAACGCTTTGAAGGTATGTGATTATAGTATCACTTACACTAAATCATCGCATTTCTGGACTCGGTCGCTTCACGCCAACCGTGCAAATAAACGATATGCCTGCACAGTCAAGATGACTTTCGCTGTAGCGCTCCAATCGACCGTACGGCGTGAGATCTGCGCTGTGTGATGCAACGAAGTGCGCGTATCATTGTACAAACCATCGGTTCGGTCAATATAGCGCATCATGACTGGGACCTTGCAGTTCTCAGCTGCAGAAAAGCATCTTGTTAAGTTGCAATAGTGTCCAAGATGAAGCATAGCTAGGTAAGCAACATCTGGGGAACTAGACGATGAGCTCAGTATTGTGTATTGACAATCGTTTCTGTCGCGCGAACCTGCTCCCTATGTGACCAACGAGTACTCTGCGCAACGTGAAGAGCCTATGAAAGAAGGCCTCCTGAATTGTTCTAAGCGTTGAATTCTCTGCGAGCATCTGATTCCTTGAAATGTGGCGCTCATGGCCTGCTGAGTTGACCTTGTTCTCGACGACGCACGCAAATCAACGCCTTCCGGGAGGAAGATAATAAAGGATGCGTAGCTGCATCATTATGAAGACAGGTAAGTCCGATATACTGAAGAGAATTCAATGAATTGAGTGTCTCACTAAACAGTGGATCAACAATTACAAAGGATGCGATTGCCTCAAGAGCGAGTTTCTGGTTTGATTGGCTATTAGAGCTTCAGTAGCAAGCGGCGAGATTGTTTTTTTTTTTAATTTTGATGGAGATCAATGTTCGCACCTTGTGTAAGTAAGGAACCTTTTCAAGTTTTTCTTCAGTCGCTTGTAATCCTTGGACTTCAATTCCAAAGCGTGAGACTCGCTACATATCCGATGGTGAAATGGAGGCGCCAATAGACGCCGTTTGATCGCCTGCGGCCCGTATCCATGTCGTGCGCAGAGCTTATTGATCCAGTTCTCAAAGCGCTTTCCCAGATAGTTATACAGTCTCCCTAGTGTAATCCCTGGTTTAGCCAGATCTGAAGCGGTTGTTGATGAGCTGATTGACGTTTGGGACAATAGCGCCTCTGCTTGAAGGCATACAGCATCCATCGATTTGGCCAGACCAACCTCTTCTGGCAGCATTGAGAACTGCGAGAGCTGAACGAAGGCTGTAGTAGTAAAATGGAAGATGAACGAGTACGGGTTCCTCCATGGGCCCTGCATCGCGGTATTATTTGTATCCTGAAACACTGATTGTCGAAATGCAATGCGATGATTGATTGGTTTCTAACATTTCTGATATCCACAAGCTCAATGTCAATGCGTTGCTTTGTCGGACAGTGCTTCATCTTTAGAGACATAGTTGTTTTGGAATCGTAGCGTAATGACACACTGTCAGCAGCACTGCGTTCCCTTGTTAAAGACGCTTGAGAGACAGCAATCCTCGTCTAGAGGTGGCTCAGACCAAGACATAGGGATACCAAATCCGGCGATTGCGATCAGGAAGAGTGCAAACTGAGGGAAGGAGTGTAGTCAATAATCGGTTTAAATTTCCGTTTGAGAAATGACGACCCTTACCTTGTTTGTATGGTCTTACGTGGGTGTCTCTTCCAATCCTCGCCTTCAGAAGTAATGACATTGTCACCCATTATTCTGGAAGGCGCGCGATGATTTAAATCATCTTCTATCAAATCCGGTATCTAGATGTTTATAGAAGTGACGTACTACAGTAAGTCTGAGGGAAAGACATTGATGGAATACGGCAAGACTGGACGTGTATAGGATATCTCGGCCGTAGAAAAGCGGGATGGTGACGGTTGTTCTCAGATTTGCAGGTATTCAAAACAAACAAATCCAGGATTGGTTGGAAACCCAGTCCGTGATGAAAGGATGTTCTGGGAAGGATCGCTCCGATGGCAGACATGGGCTGGATCGTTGTGATCAAACGTGGTAGACGTCTGTCATGGCTCCGACAAGAACAGAAGTGTCGAATAAATAGAGAATAAGGACGTAATGATCCTTACCGAGTGTGCTTTTACAACGACAGGTATACGATTCAATATGAAAGTCAACAAGGATCCTGCACCTAGGTAGTATTGGTACATAATAGTCGGAAGGAAAGGTGCGAGCTTGATGATCTGCGTTGGACTCGATTGGATGCATCCGCGGGCGGATCAGTGCAAGGGGAGGCGCAACAATCAATTTGGACTTGACGGTGGGCGTTGAGAATACTGGAAGTCCACGGATTGTGCTGAGATAGCTCAATTTTGGAACCAAAAATGCGACTATTATTTCGTCCTGAAAAAAAAATGCAGAGCCCAAATGGAGTACAAAAAAAAAAAAAGAATAAAATTCACCAGTTGAAGAGGATAATAAGGCTCTCCGGGACAGAAAGAAAGAAATCTCTGTGCATCTGGGTTCAACGTCTTTTTGTGTCCCTTTCCCGTCTGACCAGCCTCAGCGGCACATTCCCCAAACCCAAAGTCATCCTCAACGTCGGGTTAAGCACTCGCTCTGCCCACTCTTGCCTCGTCTCCCACCTCCCGTCAGCATTCCGACTTAATGCAGGTTCCACTTTCCAGTCTCGTAGTAGGAGTGTGAGAAATGCCACTCCTTCGACTTTTGCAAATTTGTGCCCGAGGCAGGAGCGTGGGCCGATGGAGAAGCCGATGAAGCCTTCGAGTGAACTTGCTGCGGAGGATGAATGAGTGGATGAGGAAGAGGGTTCGAGGGATGAGGAGTCCCGTATTGTTGCCGATGGTGTTGGTTTTGCTTGAGACCCTTCTCTGGGATCTTCTGAATCGATCCAACGTTCTGGCTTGAAAATTTCCGATTTCGGGAACGTTTGTGGGTCATACACTGGTCATGATTCAATATCGAGAGTCATAGCTGAATTTTGCCTAGAACACGTACACATTCCCACAAGATCCAAATAGATCGGAGTACCCTTCTTCACGAACACATGCTCAATACGATCTGGGTTGTCCCTTGTCGGGATCGATAAAGTGAGATCCCTTGCTGCGACTCTTGACAACATAAATGCAGCGGCTGAGACGCAAATTCGAAAAGAAAAGAAAAATCATGACGAGGGATAAAGACTTGAGTTCAGGAGAAAGCTTACGATACATCCTAAGGGCTTCATAAAAGCATGCCAGTACACATGTCAATGCGTCGAAATCATCAAAGGTCTGCAGAGAAAAGTAAACAGGAAAGCGTGTTCCAGTCTGGAAGGTGAACTTACTGGAATCCTGTCTCCGATGGCGGAGATTATCGAGTTGTATACCCATTCCTGTTTGTCA
The DNA here is from genome assembly GCA_009806525.1 of Sanghuangporus sanghuang. NCBI lineage: Eukaryota > Fungi > Basidiomycota > Agaricomycetes > Hymenochaetales > Hymenochaetaceae > Sanghuangporus > Sanghuangporus sanghuang. The sequence goes on along the minus strand of VVIT01000016.1, from coordinate 81,096 downwards.
GGATTCAGAGCGAGAAGAGCTAATGCCGCGGATAGTGTATTCGCCGTTGTCTCTATTCTGCATATGAGAAATTTACAGCAGGATACGTAACCGAGGATTTCCTTACCGTGTCCTGCGAAGGTCTGAAATAACGCAATCAGATAGGTAAACGAAATGTCGCAAAGTAATCCGAGAAACTCACAAAGATGAAGCAGTTCCCTATAATTTCTTCGTCGGACAAGCTGAGCTTCCCATCTGAGAGCCTCGCATTGACAAGTCTTCCGAATACATCTTTGATACTCTCCGCAATATCCTCGTCATTCGCTCCCTCAATCGAACGGATCTTCTTCAGTTGTTCTTCACGTTCTGCAATACGCTCGTGCATGAATGCTTCAAATGTTTTATACGCCTCGTCAATTTGATGCAATTTTTTCAATTCGAGACTATAGCTCCACTTGGGGAGTTGGCTTCGCTCGAGAATAGACGATGCTACTTCGAAGATCATAGACTGGATTGAGAGACGGCCATCCTCGTCTCGAGGTGGCTCAGACCAGGACATAGGGATACCAAACCCGACTATTGCGATCAGGAAGAGTGCAAGCTGATGGGTGGAACGTAGTCAATAATCATTTCAAAGCTCTGCTTGCGACATGATGACTTTTACCTTGTGTGTGATCTTATTGAACTCCGCAGGAGGAGTCGTATCTACATGTTCCCACCCTTCCTGCTTGAGCATATCTTCATACACTTTAGCAGTCGTCTCCCAAACATTCCGATACGTCGAATGATTGAATGCAGGAGCGACAATACGTCGATGTCTCTTCCAATCCTCGCCTTCAGAAGTAACGACGTTATCTCCCATTATCCTGAAATGTGTGCAAAATTCAAGTTATATTCAGTCATATCCAATCCAGTGAGTTTTATAGAAGTGACGTACCGCAGTAAATCCATACCGGGTCTGTCGAATGGAGCGTTGAAGGAAAGGCATTGATAGAATACGGCAAGACTGGACGTGTATAGGATATCCCGGCCGTAGAAAAGCGGGATAGTGACAACTGTTTTCAGATTCGCGTCCTTGTACACTAATATCAGATGTTAGAAACAAATAAACCCAAGATTGATTTATTAATAACTCACAGGTTTTTCTTTCGTACCAAGGGAACCCCAGTCCGCGATGAAAGGGTGTCATGGGAAGGATCGCTCCGATGGCAGACATGGGCTGGATCGTTGTGATCAATCGCGGTAGACGTCTATCATGGCTCTGATGAGAGTAGAAGTGTTGGATAAATAGAGAAAAAGAGCATAGCGGTCCTTACCGAGTGTGCTTTTACAACGACAAGGATACGTTTCAAAATGAATATCACAAGAAACCCTGCGCCTAGGTAGAACGGGTACATAGTAGTCAGAATGGGAGGCGTGACCTTGATGATCTGTATTGGACTCAATTGGATGCATTCAGAAGGACCGATACAAGCAAGGCACAACAGTCAATTTCGATGCTGATGGTGAGAGTCAAGAAAGCCAACGGCAATTGCCGAAATAGCTCTTACACTAGCTGGAAGAAAGATAAAAGAAATTTCGTCCTGAAATTTGCAAAGCATGAAGAAATAAAATGCAGTTGTACAAGAAAAACAAATTAAATTCACCAACACAAAGCGGATATCTATTCACTCATTTCCTCGTCCCCTCCAGCATCCTCATTCCCGTCTTGCTCCCCAGATCCATCCTCACTGCCCTCTATGTGCTCAACCTCACTTGTAACTGAATCCCACCGAGCCCTCAAGCTCACCCTAAATACAACCATCTTCTCCCCGATGAGCTTCAACAGCTGCGCCTGCTCGGGCGTCAATTGTTTTCCCTTCGAACACACTCGATGAGGTACATCCAAAGTGGGCACGCCGCGCACCATCGACGTGTGCAGCCCCAGTTTGCGTAGCTGCGGCTCTTCGTTGTGCGGGAACGGTTCAGGCGGGTCGGAGTGGGATTGCATGACTGGACCGGAGGGTAAAATGACGTCTCGTAAGGCGACGTTGCCGCTTCGCGCGAAGTCGGGCCGTTGGAAGTCGGCAAACCAGTCTATTACTTCTGACGGAGGCGAGTCGGTGAAGAGGATCCCAACCTGCCCTTTTAGTTGCTAGAGGCAATGGTAAGTGTAATTGCCAGGTAGCGGGAGAGCTGAGACGATGAACGCACTTGGCCGATTTTGTGCAAACCGGGCTTGTGTTCCTCCTCGGGGGTCGTACCGAGAGCTTTGGCGATAACAGCACATCTCCCGAAGAATATTCGTGCCGAGCTGAAAGAAGCACAAGAATGTTAGTTACAAGCACATCTTATGAAGGGACACTGCGCACTCTTTCCATAAGCTCCGTACGGTCTTGAGATGCGTGTTTCTCATGTTACCGACCTCGAAGAGCCAGCAATATCGCCATTTGTCTGCATTTTCTTGGACCTGCGATGATAAGATTTCAAAAATCAGCTTGTAGGAGCACACGCACTTCGCTGATGAGTGAAGCCTTCTGCTCCTTCGTCTTTTTAGAGACTTTCGTGAGGGAGACTAGAGCGAAACAAGTGCTCAGAATCCAATCTGCAATTATTTTTTTGAAGTCGACTGACCGACTTTTGCACGTTTTGACTTTGGCATGATAGCAAGACGAAGACCAAAATTTCTTGCTGAATTAAATTTTGTTGAAGTGATTAAGCGTGAGAAACAGAACTTACTTCCGTCCTCGTAGAGAAGCACAGCCACCCTTCATCTTAACATGGACCTCACTGACGACGCATACAATGCACTCAGGGCATCTCTTTGCAACGAATCGGGTAAAACACCGCTACATGAGAGATTCAGAGCTCTTTTTACGCTCAAGTCATTGAAGAATCAGAAAGCAATTGATATTATCTCTCAGGGTGCGTTCCAAATTTTATTTGATTGAAGAACTCAGCCAGATTAACGAGAAGGAGGTAGGGTTTGATGGCGACTCTGTGCTGCTTAAACATGAACTTGCGTATTGTCTGGGGCAGATCAGGAAGGAGAGTGCCTTGCCCATCCTGACGGAGGTGCTAAGGAACACAGATGAAGACCCGATGGTTCGCCACGAAGTGCGTTCTCCAACAACCAAGGAGAACCTGATTTGTCTCAAGTCAATTTGCTTAGGCTGCTGAAGCGATGGGTGCCATCGGTTCGGCTTCTTCAATCCCTGTGCTGAGAGAATTCCTTCAAGATTCAAATAGGTCTGTTCGAGAGACGTGCGAGATTGCGATTGCGAGGATTCAGTGGGAACAGACGGATGAAGGTAGGCGGCAACGGGAAGTCAAGGATGAAGAGCTTCAGTACGTGCATACTTTGCTTCGTCTTATATTTCAAACCACTGATAATTCGCCTGCCCTGTTATGTTTACCCAGAACATACACCTCCATCGATCCCGCCCCTCCCACCTCAGCCCTCCTCTCTGAAAAACCATCTCCAACCAGCATACCGCATGAAGATGTGAATACTCTTCGCGAGGCTTTGCTCAATACCAAGCTGCCCTTGTTCGAGCGCTATCGTGCGATGTTCGCTCTTCGGAATATCGGATCATCTGAAGCGGTTGACGCGCTCGCAGCCGGTTTCACAGACGACAGCGCGCTCTTCAAGTACGTATCGAACGACTCTCATCCTCTTGTTTCTTCCCCTTCAAGACCATTCTATGCAAGACCATTCTACTAACAATCACCTTACTCAACCTAGGCACGAAATCGCATTCGTCTTCGGCCAACTCCTGTCCCCTCATTCCGTCCCCTCCCTCATTCAAGTCCTCCAAAATACGTCCGAATCGGAGATGGTCCGACACGAAGCAGCCGAAGCACTCGGCGGGATCGCCACACCCGAAGTCCTTCCACACCTAAAGGAATGGATGAACCGCACTGACACGCCACGCGTTGTGCGGGAGAGCTGTCAGGTTGCTATTGATATGTGGGAGGTACGTGCATTTTGCTGGGACTGATTTTCAAGAATTCGCTGTTGGGATTGCTGATGGTTTCTTTTCTTTTGCAGTACGAGAATTCAGATGAGTTCCAGTATGCAAACAGTCTGCAAAAGCTGGACCAAGCTCCTCAGGCTATCACTGTCTAATATCTCGGTAAGGGAGTATGTAGGAAATAGATATATTTGTTGTAGGATGCTTTCGAGGATAACAAAACTTGCTGTACGTGTAGAATCACTACTCATGTAGCTCTGCTCATCAACAAAAAAAATTGGATTATGTATCCAAGTTGCATGAATACTAGCGAGAGGGTAATGTACAAACACCGAAGGAACGATAATAATAAACAAGTACAGCTCTTGCATAAAGAGGAATGATGAAAATTTCCATATGGGCGGAAAGACAGGAAAAAAACCGTGAAGCCCGTAATGTCATAAGACTAGGAATCAACGATTCCGCGCCTTCTTTCCAGCCGTAACTGTAGGATAAGGACTGTTCCGCTTTCTCGCCGAGGCCGCCCCCGCGGATGCATTAGCAGGCTGAGTCTGCGCCCTTCTGACAGGAGTATGAGCGCCGGTGGTCAATGGTTTTTGGGTTATGTAGGTATCATGTCGGTCCGCCTGGATTGAATCGCCATCAGCGTGAATCAATGTGAAGATGTTGTATGAAATGACAGTACTTACCTCGCCGCCGAGCATGAGCTCATCCTCCTCCTCATCGTCGACGTCATCCGCTCTTGCGCGAGACTTATGTGGTGCACGGGGCGAAGGGACGTATTCAGCCGCATCGTCTTCCGATGCAGAGTCACTTTCACTATCCTCATCGTGCACACGTCTACCTTCGGACCACCTCCTTCGTGCACTCTGGCTCTGGGACGCTGCTGCTTTCTGCTTTCCAGCAGCTACGCGCCTCCTGGGTCGAGGCTGCAACGGAGTCTTCGGAGGAGGCGGACGCCGCTCGACCTCTTCGTCCGCTTCCTCTTCGTCGCTCAGCGATTCCGAGCCCGTGTGCGTGCCATTAAGAGACACAGAATCCAGGCTCTCCTCTTTCACAGGATTATCCTGCATCACGACGTGCACGGTACGGAGGACCTTCCCTTGTTGCTGTGCGGAGATGCTTTGAGGCTGAGGTTGGGAGACGTGTCGCGAGGTGCTTGCGACGGGTTGCGCTTTTGCAGGACGCGCAACTTTGCTGCGCGTGCCTTTCGAACGCGACAGCTGAGAGTATGTCTGATCACGTTGTGAACGGTGGCTAAGAACGTCCCCGTCTGTCACATAGCCACTGGCCGGTACAGACGACGATGCGTATTTAGTGGTGGACATCGCACGCGTAGATGAAGAGCCCTGTGCTTGTGGACCCTGCGAGCGTGGCGTCAGTGGCTCTTGGTAGTACGCTTCTCTTCTATTTGCCTACAGGTAGAAAAAAATGAGATATAGATGAAATGCATTAACAGACTACGAACGTATAATTGTTGAGAGACCAGCTCGTCGTTGCGCGCGGATAACCTAAGTCTCTCGTCATCGACGCGCATGAATTGGTCTTTCCATTGTTGTGCTTCGAGGCGTAGTTGTGTTATTGTTTCGGCTTGGTGATTTATCTAAGAAAGGAGGAATATATTTGTGTTAGAAGACATGTCCTTTCCCCAGTACATTGAGCATCGTACCATCCATTCCGATTTCTCTGCCTAATGCGATGCAAGATACGTGCTTTAGACCTTATCATGCTTTAATACAGCTGGAATTACTCACTGCAGCTCTCCATCGTTCAGATTCGCCCTTGGAAGCCTCCAGTTCGACTGCGCTAGTCAACTTTTCTTTCAAGAGCGCGTCGCGTTCGCGTCGTAACTCATCACGTTCCCGCTGTGCCTCTCGTACATCCTGTATCGCACGCCGTACTTCTTCTTTGTTTGTTTCTTCTACTGACGAGAGCTGAACGCACTCAATATCAAGAGGGGTTGGAAGGAAATGGGTTAGGGAATAAACGCACTGCGTGATTAGCTGCTTTCAGAAATACGGCAACGGCGTTCGACACGGCGTCTTGCATTTCCGCTGCTGGATCCGTTGGTTTAGGCATAATAACGACTTAAAGACGCGGAATAAGATGTAGTTCAATTGATAGCTGAGGTCGAGTATTTTGCGGACATGAGCGTTCAGGAGAAGTGGAGATTATTAAATTCAAAGAGCCACAAAACCGCAGGTAAGGTACAATCTTCCCACGAATACAATGCGTGTGTTCTTTACTTCACTAGCATTAAAGACTACTTTAAAAGCTTTGCAATAGTTGAGGCCATGAAACTTCCCAGAAAGTTGTAAGTAAGCACAAAGATTACTTCGACATAGCCAGAGACTCACCCAACATGTTCGGCTCCAGGATTAAGACAAATACTGTGCGAGTATAATTGATTCGCAACACAATTTTCACAAGAAAGACCGGTACTCACACGAATCCCCGATTGTTATTGACTCCCAGTTTTGCAGTCAGGAATTCTGAGAATGCTTTACTGTATTTCTCACTGGCCTCTGGACTTGAGTGTATGTCCCTCTACGCATTGAAAGCGCTCAGTATCAAGTCGAGTATATTAATGCAGGTAAGTCGGACTCGGAACAACTCACGATTTCCAGGGAGAAGGCAGGATCGAATGAACCTGCGAACGTTTGGTATTCGGTGTAGATGTAACGCGCTTGTACGAAACTCTCATTTTTCCCCGTCATCTCAGCTACGAGCTATCTTGACTCGTCGGAAATCTGATCCTATGAACAATGATGCGTCGAATCGCAGACAGACCTTGGAAAGTTCCAATACTAGAGCTTTCGGATCGTCGATCTTAATAGGAGGTTTATCAGCATCAGCTTGCTCAAGGACATAGGCCTAGAAGATTTACCTTGATATTCGTGGTCAGATTGATTTCAGGCATTTCGTGTTGTAAGGACTCTGGTGGAGATTGTATTGTTGCTGAAGATGGGGATACGCTTTGCTGGATGCTGTTTTATACCGTTCCACTGACACATCTGTTTTACGATGATACTATCGATCCAACGCCGCTGAAACCCGCTGCATACCGCGTTTCGGCTGAAAAACATCGGGCCACAACACGGATAACAAAGCATATTACTTTCTGTCCAAAAAGGGGAAGTCCGATTGAGAAGGACTACCTGATTTGACACCCGTACCAAGCATCAACCGCTAACGTGTCTTGTTCTATGATCGTGTATGACCATTGTACTCCAGCATGTACATGAACAGTCGGCTCAGGATACGCAGAAATCAGAGTGGTGAATACTCTGACTGTGGTCCATGGAGAACGTTGCCAAAGTACTCAACACTTCCTACTCATAGTTTTGATTCATTTCATTTGTTCATTAATTTTCTAAATATTTATTATCCACCAAAAAGATATTTATAAACGGCCTCAGACGGCTGATGTGAGATTCCATATAAACAATATTAAACGGTTTACGGTGAGTACGGCATCGCAAAATTCTGCACAGCATTAACCGCGTTCCCGGCTCGTCTAGTAGGGGTAATGGTAGATGGTGAAGATCATGTTTCATTGCTAGCGTTACAAAATACAGTTGATCTCTTTTATAAAATGTGCTGGGTAGGAAAATCAAAATACTTCTTCTTTCATGCCCATCTGGAACAAAATCTAGTCTCATATTTTGCCATATTGTCTGGATTAGCTTGTAGCAGATTCAGACAGACATATTTTTGGAGTTTTCAAAAGATGATGTGAGACAATCTTTCTTGTTTGGTCATCATAGATGGAAAAAAAAAACTACATGATCTACATAAGGTAGAGGAAGTATAAAGTCGACTAGCCATGATGCGACTCACGCGACCCTGACCTGCCTCATTTAGCATCACAACACAACACTTTAATTCAGCCTCCCACAACACATAGACATAAATTTGGCCTCCATACATCTCTCCAGATTCCAAATACCTACAGATGAATGGTTTTAGTTTCTTTAAATATTGAGAATTGGTCTTCCAATTAAGGAAACAAGTTTTTTATGCTAAATGGCTCAGAACTTATTTTCCAACATCCTGGCGAAGTTTCAGAAAAAAATGAAAATTTGACCCAAGAATTTTGCCGCTTCCCGGAATAATCCGAATTACTAGTATGCCCAAATATAGTAATACTGTATATGACTAACAAATATTAGTAATCACTAATTCTGGCTGGTTTCATGGGTGATTGGAATGGAGAGTCAGACTGACTATATATGAAAATAAGTCTTTTCAGAGATGTCCAGACACATTGGTGGACATACAGCTCATGTCCCAGTGGTTTTCAGGTATCCGAGAAATCTTGACTCGAGATTTTTGCCGCTAGGGTCCTTCCTAATTGGGCTAGATCAGGGCTTCTCACACTACGGGCAATTTAGTATTTTACATCGGATGATAAATGGATTGATATGTAATTTGATATTTTCAATATCATTCAATATCATACTGAATATCCTCATTAGGGATATTTAAAATATCATCGAAGCAGATATCCCTAAAAATTATCCCGATTGGTCAATCAGAATATCTGCTTTGATGATATTCTAAATACTTTGATGATATTTTAAATATCCCTAATGAGGATATTCAGTATGATATTGAATGATATTGAAAATATCAAATTACATATCAATCCATTTATCATCCGATGTAAAATACTAAATTGCCCGTAGTGTCAGGGATATCAGTCACATGTGACAGCTAGTCGACTTTATACTTCCTCTACCTTAGGTATGAACAGATTCAACGGGAACCCGGTGTCACCGTAAACCGGTGTTGTGTCGTATTACGTCAGCTTTTTTGTGGTAATAGATTCTTGAGCACGTGATAGACTAGGTCCGAGTCGTAGCTCTCAGTATCCTTTTCTCCGTCTTTTGCTTTCACTAACATGGCAACCAGAGAAGGTGCAACTCTGGGCGCACAAGAGGGTGCGCCTCCAGAAGGCTCTCTTTCGGACAGGTATTTCATTCATCATATCTTTGCAGCGGCCAGTCCTAATATCATTCTTAGGGATAAAGTGTTGTACGAAAAGTGTGCAGCGTTTCTCGTCGCAAAGTAAAGAATTCTGGTCTTACTGTTGCAATTTTTCAGAATTCTTGATGCTTTACAAGAGACATATGCCGATCAAGAGTGGTCTACAAGCGATCTCAGGGGCATACTTCGTCAGAATCTCATGAAATGCGTCAGCAATTACTTTAAGCGTTTTCCCCTTGATTAAAAGACATCCAAGAGCACAACTCCACAAGATTGCGCAATCGGAAGTCACAGACGAAATACGCTCTGTCGCAGCTTCTGCGTGAGCCGTGTATTTCAATACGCACTAAGCAGAACTTGTGACTCGCTGTTAGTTTGGTACTGAAGGCTGAGGAGTGGCAGGATTGGGCTCTTAGCATAAATCTCAATCTGAGAACTGAGGAAATCTCTTTTCAGGAGATCGAAACGATCAAATCGGGCATCAGATATCCAGTTAACTTGAATTCTCTTGAGGTATGCAGAGCTTCTGACTCGAAAGTTATAACTACCGACGATTTACCAGGAGGAATACTATACTTCAATAGGTCATGGGACGACATTTGTGAGGTCTATTAGAAACTGGATTTCTTCCGATTGAAGCATCGTCTGGGACAGCAATCCGCAATATCCACCCTTCTGGGATCTCCTCATCAATGAATGGTCATTTGTTAAGGATGCTGTCGCGGACAATGATTACGAAGCAGGACAGCGTTGCCTCGTCGACTCCATGATGATGCTGATATTCTCGCGATCTCTGGAGAGGCAGCATCGATATGAAGTTCTGTAGGTTTCATATTTTTGTCTATGTCACGATGAAAAGTTGAATGACCTGCCTATTATAGCATGGAGAAGGAGCTTGCTCTTCCAGGACCGAGGTCTAGCTTGCCACCGCGCCTGAAATCTTCATATGCAAAGCCAGGTGTAGCTATCATGAAGGACCTCCCCGACTCCGCCGATATACTTTCTAGTACCAGAGAAACCGGTGTAGATCAATCCGTTGTGCACTGTCTTAAGCATTGGAGCCCCGGGAATACAGTGTTGTTAGGCGTCTTCGTTGTGGAGGACAAACGATTAGATGATCTTGCATCGCCGCGACAGCTATCAATGTACTGTTCCAGCATGCAGTACCAACGTCGTGCCCTAGGACTAAAGAGCAAACCCATTTATGGAGCAACAGCAACGCATGGAATGTTTCAGCTTTATGCATGCTTTTGGGGTGATAAAGGTAGATTTGTAAGTCATCCTAGTGTTTTGGTAGACATGCGTGCCTTGCTGATGCTGTGAAAATTTTTAAGTGGGGCCGCAAAGTTCGAGATGCTTGTTGGAATCTCGGCAGGCCGGACGAATTTATCCAATGCTTATATTTTATGCGAACTCTCAGGCAACACATTGACGCTTCTCTCGAGGATGATTTGAGGAACTTCAGTGTCGATGGGCTTGTCGCAAAGATCCAGCGGAATCCCGAGAACTGGAGAGACAGACCTTCGAAACGCACGGGCCGCTCTCAGGACAAAGGATCTAAGAGGCTGCGGCGCGGCGAAGGGCCATGCGATGATGATATCTCTGTGGACGAAGAAGACGATCTCTCTGAATGCTCGGTGCAGATGCCACGAATGAAACTTGCAAGAATAATTGAAATTGTTTTCACGAGTAACGAGAAAGCATGTCAGTTCGTCTGGTGGCTCAATGCTCTTCCGTCAAATGACCACGAGGAAACGTACGGGCGTCAAATCTGCTTTTGAAACTGGTTTGGCTCTTTTCAGCCGCTCGTTCGTCGAGCAAGAACAAAATACAACTCAGGCTCAGATTCTTGGTATGGACGAAACTGGGCATTGCGTATACTTTGATTACAATTACTGCGGAAATACCAAAATTAACTGACGTATTCCTTTAATTGATCAACAGGCAAGTCTGCGCAAGTTAGGAGAGGCTCAGACCTATGCCACTACCCGACACGTAACTAGTGTTGCATCGAGTGCATTTAAGTTTTCAGCTTCATTTCACTGAAGTCCGCTTGCTTCTTCCTCCACCAAGGCGTAAGGAGTATCTGTAAGTCGCAGCAAGCGCGGTACACGAAGAATGACACAACGGCAAAGTCGCGAGTATAGGCATCAGAAGCGAGTTCTGATGCGAGGTGTAGGCAACTGGGTTGGACGACTAGAACGCGCATAAAAGGATGTACGTTGTTGGGGCACGGGGTAAGACGAGCTACGGAGCGATTTTGCGAGTTGAATAACTATAGATTGGTATGAATTAATAGTTCTGTTCCACAGACTATAAACTTGTACGATGTCAACTTACCTGAGCTGGACGGCAGACAGCGGACCTCCAGGTAAAGCGCTCTTCACCGATCATGACATGAGTGCCAGTACTTTCATAAATTGTTAGAGTGAGTGTAGCGGTCACAACAGGTGTAAAAACAAATACTTACCTCAATAAGCCCTCTCTCTTCATGAAGTCCTTGAGCGAGAATCGGTTCCCATCAATCTCAATGATACTTGAAGTCTGAGAAGGCCAGTGCCACTCAATCGTCGCTACAACGTAGTGCTTTTCTTCATCTTCTGATCCGACATACTCGATGGTTGTAGTGTCAGGTAAGATAGAACCTTTGCGGACTGTCGTAGACACTCGATAGATCTCTTCAAATTGTCCGCCGCTGCCGGTATAGCCTTGCGTTGTCTTCTGGGAGGCTGTGTAAAAGCCCGTCTGGAAGAAGCGACGACGTGAGAAATAGAGGTCCATTATGACCGACCCCTCAGTTGAGGCGGATGGTTGAGGCGGATGGTAGAGGACGAGGGAAAGGATGAAGGCTGAGAGCTTGCTTTGCATTTCCTAAAGAGCAATGTATTGCCGATACAGATTTGTCTGTCGCCACATGAGAGGCATCATTGTTCACGGATCAAAGACCAATCAATCGAGTGGAGTTTCAGTTCTCCTATTCCAATAACTCGGCTTTGGGACAAGTAGGGGTAAGGTCGGCAAGGAAGACATCGATTATATTGAAAAGCCCTCCGAGTTTCATTCCGAGGCTAAGGACGATCCCCATGCGCTTTGCAACAAGGCATTAATGCAGGAGGAAGCAGCGTGGATAAACATATATTACAAGTCTACCAGACAACATGCCAACCTCGAACGCGCCATACACCCTTACCAGCATCTTGCATCATCAACATCGTCGTCCTTGTCGAAATCCTGGGTCCTCAATCGTATACCGGAAAAGTCCGCTTGTTCCTGATGCCACCATGGTGTACAGATGATGCGCAGGTCACGGCAAGCGCGATATACAAAGAAAGACGCCACAACATAATCACGGACATACGTATCAATGGCAATATCCGGCTCGAGGTGCAGGCAGCCAGGTTCTACAGAGATTGCGCGCGATACAGGTCGCAAGCCTCGCGCTGGCCGGATGTACTGCGCGACGGACCTGTTTTGCGAGTCGAACAGCTAATCATAAATTTTCAGTGAATACCAATTGCTTGTCGATGTGTAAGAGTAAACTGACCTGGGGAGGACGAAAGACTGCTGACCGCCAGGTGAAGCGCTTTTCACCAATCATGAGATGAGTACCAGTGCTGTCGATTTCAAACCAGTCAAAACGAGAGATAGGTCAGAAGTAGAAGGGTAGCTCACCGGAGCAGATTCGGATCCCTCTTCAAGAAGTCCTTGAGCATGAACCGCTTTCCGTCAATCTCAATGATGCTCGCAATCTGAGACGGCCACCCCCACCATATGGTCGCGACGATATGATGCTTCTCCTCATCTTCTGGTGCGACGTACTCGATTGAAGTGGTATCTGGGAAAATAGAGCGACGGCGCACTGTCGTGGACACACGGTAGATCTCTCTGAGGTCACTGAATCCATCTTTCTCACTCTTCCCGCTTGGCGCATGGAAGGAAGTTTCAAAGAATCGTCGGCGTGAAAAGTAGAGATCCATCACAGACCGAATATCTGATCCACGGCGGAATGGAAATGCAGGCTTTGATAAGAAGCATTGATCGGTCAAGATATGTCCGGTAAGGAGCAAAGTATTTTAATGTCGCCACAAAGGAGCAACGAGACGCAAAGAGTTTAACAACGTGAGGAGCATGCTTTTTTAGTTCGAATTACACCAAGGAGTACAATGCCCGCGTTGACTTAACCGATCGGAGAAACCTTGTTTCTGAGATCTGATAAAATGTATTTACTTGATTCTCAGCAGACGTAATTTGGGATGTGAGAATATCTCACCATTCATTCGTCCCACTGCATGACCGAGACGATCCAGTATGCGCAACCACTTTGTGCGTCTTGTTCATCGAGCCAACAAAGGCCATCTCTGATCAACATATTGTCTAAAGCGGTCCGAGCTCTGTCCAATGTCCAGCCCGTCTTGTCTGCTAGAGTGCGCTCTGTGATCCGTCCTCCACTTCCACGAGCGACAGAGAGTACGACACCCTGGTCAGCATCGAGCTCCTTCGTGACACTTCTGACCATCTTCCTTCCTCCAATGTCTATGGCCTCGTAGCCAGCACCTAAAGGCTTAAGAGTCTTGATACTCCGTACGACATCCTCCTCTGTAATTTTCGCCGTCCCTCGTAACTTCCCCAGAAGTCTTAAGAGTTCGGACATTTCAATGAGTCCGCCATTACGATCACGAGTGCTCACGCAGATGTCGACAATCTGCACGCCTAGCTCAAGGTTCCAATCACTTAGCCCTAAGATCTCTGACCACCATCCTCCACCTCCACCTCTGCGAGAGCCACTTCCTCCATCGGTGAGCGGGTCAACACCAATATTCGCGCACATCTGATTGAATGCATGTCTGAATGATGGATCACGCCTGATTTTATCTCGATGTGTTGATGCAAAATGCAGCAGTGCGGAGCGAAATTGAGTGAGCTGTGAACGAAGGTTGTCGACCTGAGAGCGCGAGATTGTGTCTGATAGAGTCGCAAACGAGCGTTCTGACTCTCGATGCCTTTCGAGAGCAGCAAGACCGACACCTCCAAGACGATTCATCGAACTGACAAGAATCTTGAATAAATGAATAGAGACAGGCGTAGACGCTGAGATTGACAATAAAGTGAAAGTGGATGCGTGACATTTGTAACATCATGTGTTTTTGTGTCACGCGATGGACACGTGCCGAAAGCCACTCAAATTTTGGGAGAAGGGTTTCTTTCTGATCCACACCATCCAGCGCGGCTCTCGTGATTGCTGTGTGCATTTGCTTGTTTCTATATTGTTGTTGCATATTCTTTTGCGCATATATCTCTGTTTACCGACGACTTTGTACGAAAAGATATGGATATCCAAACTCTTACGAACCTCTTCGCGAGGACTTATGACCCAAACCCAAATGCCAGGAAGGCTGGCGAATTGGACATTCGCAAAGTACGTGCTTTCAAGAAACCATTGTTCTGAAACTAATGTCTCTCTTAACTCGTGGTGGTATAGATCGGGGGCCAAGAGGGCATGCTCACTGCGGTCTTACACATCATTGGAGGCGACGGTGTGGAAATGTTAGTGCATTCAAAGCACGCGTTAGACGCGTTTCTCTTCACAAAATTGACATTCGTTGATAGTGCAACGCGTCAGGCAGCGTCAGTCTACCTCAAGAACCGCGTCCACAAGTCCTATTTTATCGACCCCTCACGTCAGAGACCCGACCAGGTCCCTATTCCGCAATCTGATTGTGATGCGCTCAAATCAAACATATTCCCTCTCATTATCGCTTCGCCATCAAAAGCCATCTCTGTGCAGCTTGCAAGCACTCTGCGATCGCTGATTTCTCATGACTTTCCTGAAAAGTGGCCAGATCTTCTGGCCACGATAAAGACATTGCTTGGGAGCAGCAACGTTCGCGAAGTCACTGCAGGCTGTACAGCCATATTAGAAGTGATAAAAGTGTATCGTTACCGTCAAAATTCCGATGTGCTCGAGGAAGTCGTAAATGAGACATTCCCGCAATTGGTCAACATCGGTTCACAACTTCTCGCCACTCCACCTTCAGGACCGTCTCAAGACATTCCGACCATACTGCATTTCATTCTCAAGACCTATCGTGGCAGCATAATTCTCCAACTCAGCAAACATCAACAGAGCCACGAGAGTATTGTTCCTTGGGGTCGCTTGCTTTTCCAGATCGTGAATCTCCAGGTTCCAAACGAAGGCGTACCGGAAAATGAGGATGACCGCGAGAAATCCGAGTGGTGGAAGGCCAAAAAATGGGCATATAGCGTTTTGGGTCGCTTGTTCCATCGGTGCGCGCTTTCTGACGTCAGAAATTTGCGTTATGCTGACATTTGGCTAGATATGGCAACCCATCACAATTGCCATCCCCATTGAAGAAGGATTATCTTGCATTCGCAGAGCATTTTGTCGTCAATTTTGCTCCCGAAATCTTTAAAACATACCTGCACCAGGTTGAATTGCTTGTTTCTGGCCAACAATGGCTTTCCAAAAAGGCTCAGTACCATATCTTTACTTTCTTTACTGAATGGTTCGTTCTGCGGATATATGTTTTTGAAATTGAGTACTAATCATTCAAACAGCGTGAAGCCGAAGTCGACTTGGGCTATTCTAAAGCCGCATTTCCAGACACTTGTCCAGTCATTTGTTTATCCTCAGCTGTGTTTCACTCCCTTGAAGCAGGAGCTATGGGAGACCGATCCGATAGACTATACTCGTACTGCGATTGGTGCTCACTTTATCCTCTCTCTATATTATTCGACTGTTCTGACTTCTCCGTGACCTCTTCAGATGAATATGAAGATTTTGCAGCTCCTGTTTCTGCTGCTACTTCGTTCCTGTTTTCTCTTGCAAGTTCTAGAACCAAGACGACGTTCCTACCGATTTTGCAGTTCATTAACTCTGTGCTGGAGTCGTAAGTTTCTCTGCGCTTTTTAGGTTCTCGAGTGTTGATCATTTTCGTTGATACAGCAACGCAGCACCTCCTGAGAGGTTTGGTGCTCTCAACATGACAGCAGCTCTGGGTAATTTCATGATGCGTCACCCTCAAGTGCGCCCAAGTGTGGAGCAGTTCGTAGTTCAGCACGTCTTCCCAGAGTTTAACAGCCAGTTGCCGTATATGCGTGCGATTGTAGGCGACTATTTCACCTGCCAGTTAATGATAGCTTAACTGACACCTCGCATATAGGCTATCGACGTGATTGGAACGATTGAGAAGCATGGCATGGAATGGGCCAATGAAGCTGTAAGTCATGAATCGGATCGGGTATGCTTTCCGGATTTTTGATCGCGAGGACAGAATTTAGTCACTGCGACCAGGGCGGTCGCTGGAGCACTCGACGATCCAGAAGTGCCTGTACGTGTATCAGCTGCTTTAGCCTTGACGGAGATGGTTACCTCCCATGATTCTGGTAAGTAGAATATTCTTCATACATTTGATAATACGATATGAACACTTGGTACAGTCGAAGCCGCCGTTAGGCCTCAAGTTGGAAAGGTTGTGCAAGGTAAGCAAGGTCATGCCGTTCTCTCCAGCATGCATCTTACATCGCTTTCGTAAGACTTCTTAAAGCTTTCTGACGAAACGGATCTCGATATCCTAAACAACTGCATGGAAACCTTGGTCGAGAAGTTCCACGCTGAGCTCTTGCCTGTTGCTGGCCAGCTCACAGCTCGCCTCGTAAGCATTTCCCCTCGAACTCAAGAAGATGAACCACCAAAACTCCAATTTCCCATAGTGCGAGTCGTATCTGCGTCTCATGCGCGAGAACCTTGCTCAAGAGTCTGCTGCTTCCGGGGAGCCTGATGCGTTAGAATCTGTAACCGGAGATGATGACAAGACATTCGCTGCGATGGGCGTTGCTAAAACCATCTCAACAGTATGGACAAAAGCTCGATAAATCGTTCTTTGGAGTTAACGAATCTTTTTAGATCATCCAGTCCGTTGACAGTTCTCAGGACATTCTTACTGAAGTGGAGCAAATTGTAGTTCCGGCCATCACATTCACTCTAGAAAATAAAGCAATCGACCTCTTCGACAATATGTATGAACTCGTTGATGCGCTGACGTTCAACATGAGACGCATTTCGCCTGCGATGTGGACCGTTTTTGAACTGACATACAAACTCTTCAAGACGGATGCAATAGATTTCCTTGAAGGTAATTTGCTTAAGCTTCAAAACTACAGATACTCATTGTCAATTCTAGAGATGTTACCATCCCTGGATAATTTCATATCGTACGGTTCCGACGTAATCAAACAGCGACCAGATTACAAGTTCATGATTCTTGACATCTACACGACTGCGATGAAGAGCGATCACTTGGGCGAGGCTGATCGTGTCAACGCATGTAAACTCATTGAGTCGTTCTTGCTTAATCTTCGTGGAACAGTGGACGATGTATGTTCTCGTTCATATATCATCTTTCACCTAATCTTACTCATTACTGTTGCTTGACAGGCTCTTCCGACCGTTATCGAATTGTCTCTTGAGCAGATGGACAAAGCGGGTACTACTCGCGCTCTTCGCGTAGCTAATCTGGAGTCTTTCATTAACTCCATCCTTTATAACCCAGCGGCAGCTCTGCATATCATGGAGAGTAAGAAGCCGGGATCTTCACGCACGTTCTTTGACAAGTGGTTCAATGCTCTCAAGTCGCCGACGGGCTTGCCACGAGTCCATGATATGAAACTTAGTATCATGACTATGTGTGCTCTGTTGGAGATGGATCCGACGTCGATTCCGACGTCTTTGCGAGAAGGCTGGTCAGGGATCGTTCAGGCTATCATTCACATTTTTCAAAAACTGCCACAGGCCATAGAGAGTAAGAGAACGTCCTTCAAGAGGTTGAACGATTGCTGATTAGCTTCAATGACTTAGAACGTAAGGCCCTGGAAGATGCTTTTGACGAGGATGAGGAAGATGAGGATGAGGATCTTGAACAAGAACAGCCTCTGAACTTGGAAGATGATGATGGTAGGCAAACACTGATGGCTGTCAAACGTCATCTCATATTTTCGTAGATGAAGACGTTTGGGACGAGGACTCTGAATACATTGAGATGCTTGCGAAGGAGGTAAGCATTTCTATGGTGTTGTTTTCTCTCCTATTCATCGTTTGGCGTCCAGGGCGCTCGCTTACGCGAGAAGGCGAACAGTGGTCTCGATGTCAATGGCGATGACTCCGAGGCCGAGGAGTCCGACGATGAAGAAGTTGACGAGGAACTTGGCTATATCAGCCCTCTCGAGAACGTTGATCCTTACGTGACGTTCAAGCATGCACTCACGGGTAGGTCATCTATTTCATATAATGTTGACAGTTCAGGTGCAAATCCCGTCCTTTCTAGCTTTCCAGATGAAAAATCCGAACATGTACCAAGCAGCAACGACATCCTTGGACATCGAGCAGCAGACAGCTCTCATGGAGGTCATGGCGATTGCTGAGAAGAATGCTGCTGTTGCGACTATACCTTCTTCCTAAAGCAGAAGCTCTATGATGTTATACAGATAATAGCTGGCTGCAATTGGAAGGCGTGGAATTCGAATGTGGTTCTTGTTCTACTTGGATCATCGTGTTTATGGTTTCTCTTTATCGTCATGTTTACAGGTATTTTGTCTCGAGTAATGGTTGTCGTGCTAATGTTGCCTTGACTTCTCTTGATGAAGAAAATTGGATATTTTACGAGACCTATTCGGACAATCATTGGTGAATAGTTAGAGACTGATCAGTAAGGAGTATCTGGCGTGTAAGTTCGATTTACACCAATATAGCAGGCTCGTCGCATGATCGATTCTTGGGTGGTCGAATGAAGGTTAAAATCGCCACTCAAAAATTCTATATACGGTATGTTTGTCGATCCTAAGATGAGTTCCAATCCAACTGACATTTACTTGACGCTGAATGGTAGGCTTAGCAGTCTGGCTCAGTAAACATAATCCTGGAATCTTCCGTCCAATTCGATTGCAACCTTTTGAAACGACAGTTTTACTTCTGCTATTTCCAAACGATGTCCGGATACTACGAGAAGCCACCGCTCAAAGAAGTGAAGAAGTTCTATGTTCGCGGTGCGAAATAGTAATCAGAACAGGAACATGTCAACCGTCTTCTTTTGCGATGGGATCGCCTAGATTATGCTGCGATTCCGCTACTGGTGCCTTCAATCTTGTTTTCCCTTGTGGAGAGATTAGAATAAGTCCCAGTAGCTAACACAGCAGCGAATATTCTGACCTTGAAATAATTTTTGGATCTTCAAAGTGCATAGTACTCATTTCTCTCAATGGTGACTGGTATCTCGTTCCCTGAAGTTGACCGCATGCTCCGGCTTCCTTCAGGTTGAAGATCAGTCGGCTGCCAAGTAGTGACAGCAAAGACGGGTTTGCGAGAAGGCAAACAATAATTCGTAGGAAAGACTGATCGATCGTAAGTCCATTGATCAGAATCGCGAACACGCAAACAGAAACAGCTCTGGTTTGCCTATAAGCCTTCAACCAAATAGTAAGACAAGATAACCTTGCAGCACGAAAGAAACAATCTGGTCCCGTATGAGAACCTTGATAAGCATAAACCCTTTGAAGCCTCTATTCAGTCTCCAGAATTCGAAAGCTTTATAAAGTGCGAAAACGATAAGAATGGTCCCATAGACCAGTGGTAACATCCTACTTTGGAGTCAGCAAGTCATGTTTTCCCATCATGTGGCACACACCAGTCTGCGAGTGTCAATCTCCAGGGGATAACAGTGTCATAGATACAAGCAGACAATCCTTTCATGATAAGCCGACTTCCATCTGATGTTGCTATAAGAAATGGCACATGTGAACTCAAAATAGGCTTACATTGCCCAATATCCCCAAGTAAATTATCAATCCTAACTTGGCGAGTGCCTCAAAGGCAAGTAATAAGTACAAACATGATGACAGGATTCTGTCTGTAAAAGGTAAGCTTCGTCTCAGACTGCACCAAGCTTTCTGCTTACGTTGAGAGTGAAGTGCAAGGACTCTTGCCTTGAGAATATCTGAAGGTGCTACATCCGAAACATTTTCGACTCAATTCATTATTTTGTTACTTACAATCAACAGCGACAATGTTTATCCAGTCTAATTAGATATCAGATGTATATTAAAGAACTTGTCTGTAAAGGCTTACAAGCAATAGGAGTTGACCACATTGAGAATCTGCCTAGGATACCTTTGTCAGTGCCATGATTGGCATCGAAGCCATAACGCACACCTACGCCCACTACAGTCAGCGATGACAAAATAACAGCATATAATAAGCTTACAATGATTCACTCGTCTGGGACATGCTCCCTTCGATGTGTTAGAGGAAGTCCTTTTGCTCAAGAAAAGCAATACATATCCTTACCATACAAAGAAGCAATTACACCAAATATTCCAATATAGCGGTTCTACAGAGAATGATAAGTAATTGAGTATGTAATACAGAGCATGCAACTGACCATAAAGTAAATAAAGTCAACTGGTTTTCGAGGCGTTTTCTTCAAGATTTTTCAAGCTCCACTCTAGGTCGATAATATAACAAGCATACCCAGAAGTACTGAATCTGTAAAGCAGACAAGTGTTATGCTCATCATTTGATTAATGAGGAGAACGACAATACTTCTTTGTCCATTATTATGACTTGCGAATCTATTAGCGTGATTTGTGATTATATCAAAGACAAACATACTAATGTCGAAAATCAAGAGTGTGAGCGGCGCGAGTTGACAGTACAGATTCTGTACCATAGTAAGTGTCATAGTCAATACCTCTGCATCATTGTAGACAATCATGAGATGTAGAAGTCGAAGGTCAATTGCGATTGGGGTGGCGGTGATTGAACTAACAAGTAGCTGATTCTATGGAAGTCGGGCATTTATATATCTTGCGGTTGAGCTGGGACGTTCCGGATAGTCCCTGTTTCAAGGACAACATGTAAGCAGAGAAGGTGTATATGCATGGTACAAGATAAAGATCAATCACACTGCGATGCTTCACGGCGCTATACCATACCCACATGCTTCCTGGCCAGTAAGAGTGGAGCAAAATATAGCACTAGTTCTTGGAAGGAAGGCTGAAGGCTGCGGTCAACTTGATACATGATTCAATGATCACGATCCAAGATGTTCCACCACGCAGGCTGGCTGCGAAAGGACATAAGTTTACAACGGAAGTCGCGCTTCTGCTGCGAGACGTTCGGACCCAGTGATAGTCCAGACTCCAAAAGACAAGGATAACAACATTAGCAGAGGCGCGAACAAACTGAGATCCGATGAACAAGGAGCATTCGGTGTGTAAGCTGGCCTTACCACGCTAAAGCACGCCCGTTGCATGAGTGTTCCGTGCAGAGTTCCAAGATACTGATCATCGAATGAAAGAGATGTCGGCAGGAAAGACTTTGGCTTCCATATACGGTATACTCGCCGATCTCTCAAGCCAGTTCCAACTGACATCATACTTGACGACGCGAAACGGTAGGATGGAATATAAATCTCGAGATACGCTGTTGCCAATCCAGCTCCCAGATCCCCTCTACCAACCCACCAGCTCATCTTCGATCGCAAAGATAATTTCAATTCAAAATCTTCTTAACAATGTCCGGATCTTACGATAAGCCACCGCGTGCAGAGGTGAAGCCGCGCTCGACAGACGAGGCGCGGACATTCAAGAAGACGGACTACGGTGCACTGGTCGCCCGCCAGTGACGGATCACGATATGCATGAGGATATGATGAGAGACCCGCCTAATGTACGTGTTTCTGATGTCATTCGTTTCGATTTGACTTGAAATGACCTGGGATTAAATCGAACCGAATCGATGTAGAACATTTCGGACGGTGCAGTTCCTGGTTTCACTACCGAAGGGATGAAAGCGCCGAAGAAGTCCGACGTCGAAGCGGAGGAGCGCGGTGATCCGCCTCTAGGATTGTTCGAGGAGGAAGGAGTAGGACGTGCGAAGCCGCTTGATGTTCAGACTGACCTTATTGATACGAGCGAGAGTACGTCGAGGGCGTAAAGGATAGTAGAGTTTCTGAGAAAGGCGGAGAATGTATAAAGCTGTAGGATTGGGAAAAATCTCCATGTAGAAACTCAGCAATTACGGAATATAGATCGCATTAACATGCATCATTCCCTCCAGCCGGTCCCGTCTTGAATGAATCGAAAACACTGCAATGCATCTTTTGACTCATCCCGAAGCTCCATTAGTATACAGCATTTACATACTTCCATTTCCCTTTCTTCGAGTCCAATAGCGATCCTTCATTCCATTTACTTCTTTTCATTCCCAGCTTTCTCACCAACGAACTTATCAAACCATCGGAATACTTCATAATGCCACTTGAGGCTGTTCCCATGGTTGAGCACCCAGTGATTCTCGTCTGGGAAGATGACCAGTCGACTCGGAATACCAAGTCTATACACAAAAGATCATAAACGCAGTAAATCCACTGTAAAGTAATCAAAAAGAGACAGAAAGAAGACGCACTGTTGCAAGGCATGCCAAGCCCCGATACCCTCGGTATCAGGTAGTCGGTAGTCTTTCGATCCGTGAATGATAAGATGCGGCGTCGACCAGTTCGGGATGTAGTTCGACGGGCTGAATCTGGTTGTTCCCACAGCAATTCAATGAATGCAGTCTACGACGAGATTTATGAAGGGGAAGTAAACGAAGACGTACTTGTCCACTATAGGTTTTGCTTTTGGATCCCAAGGAGGACCGCCAAAGTCGTGATTAAACTAGAAGGTCGAGTTAACAATACGACATTGCATGTAGTTTGTGTAGGGGTCGTACGAAGAACAGCTCATCGGTTGAAAATCCGTTGTAAGGGGTATCAAACACCTAGCAACAAATTTGCGGATTAATTCAAGTCCTTAAAAGTGTTGGATGATGAGACTTACTCCGTCGTGGGTCACGAGAGCCTTGAAGCCGAATCCATAATCCGGGTGTCCTTGAATCCAGCTATTTCCCAAACAAGGTGCAAGAGTTAACCACAGCTTGATTCTCACACGAGAGGTGAAACACACTTGATAGCATATCCTCCCCAGCTGGCTCCGCCGGCGACGGCTCGGTCGGCATCAACCTATTACACAAACCGATTAATACTGTGTTCGTTCTCGACAAGCGACATGCAATGTGCAAACCTCAGGATATGTATCCAACACATGCTGCCAGCCGTTTCGTAGGTCGACGAAAGGCTTCCCACCCCAGTCTTTTGTGATTGCGTCCGTAAATTCTACGGTGGGAACAATCAGTCAAGCCAGGTTATATAGAACAAACATGCACGTACCTTGACCAAAAGTAGTCGAGCCGGTCGGATTAATGGCGACAACAAAGTATCCTTGCTGAGCAAAGACTACAAGGCCACTACCGTTAGTATACATTAGATCTCACTGAAGGCAACTCAGTCACCATTCGGATTCCATCTCGTTGACCACTGGTCCTCCCAAGCTCCCTGTGGTCCGCCGTGAATGAGCAACACGACGGGTACACTCTTCTTCTTGCTTTTGTACGAGTCTTCCCACTGAGGAGGCTTCAGGATCCACCCTTGTACATCCTTTTCCTCCGCTCCCTTGAACCAGAAGCTCTCACCCGGGTCGAGGGACTTGCCTTTGAGCTGGGGAGCGGAGAAAGATGTGAGTTTGCTGATGCTTGTCGGTGAAGAGGAAGACTGCGAGAAGGTGAGGATGTAGAGGTCGTTTGGAGACGTGAGCGAGTTCTGCGTGAACAATATGCGTTCTTCGTTTCCTTTTCCCGGGAGAGACTGAGGGGCTGAGGCTGCATGGACGTTTGTAAGAGCTTTAGGTATATGGTCGTATCCCTTATCGAACGTCGGGTGGGTCGTGGAATTATCAGGCGTAGGCGGCACTACAAGTTTGAACAACTTCACATGTGCGTGTTCGCCTGCAGTGATCAAAAGCGCCTTATCGTCATTCGTCCAACTCAGCTCCCCAGCCGATCGGTCCCAGTCTTGCGCCAGCGTGAAACGCACGTTAGTCGTGAGGTCATAGACGACGATCTTCGCTCGGTCGGACTCGTAGCCGTCCTCGTCCAGTTCGGTCCATGCCACTTTTGTGCCGGAGTGACTGAAGACGGGGTTATGCGTTGCGCCTTGCTGGCCTGAGGTCAGCTCGCGGAGAGAATCTTTACCCAGTAGGTCGACGATGTAAATCTACACAGCATTCTTGTCAAAATGTTCAAATACGAGTATAATAAAGGCGACACGTACATTCTGCTTGGTGTGCGTAGCAGCAGGTAGCACAGGATCCTTTGTCGTATACACGATGTGCGTGTCTGAGACGGAGAAGTCCTCAATTCCGCCAAACGGCTCAACAGGCACATCATGTTTATAGTCCTTCAAAGGTGCAACAAATTCTTTCCCAAGGTCCCACTTCGCATCCCCACCACCTGTTTTCGCAAGCCGTACAGTGAACAGCTTAGATCGTTTCGGACCAGTCCAGGTATCCCAGTGTCGCTCGAACGTCTCGTCATACACAAGCGCGGAGTTTCCTCGAGCTTCGTACGATTCGTTTTGTTCTTGCACAGTCTCGAGTTTGCCATCAGCGTAGACATATGCGCTGAACACCAGTCTTTCTGCAGCGGAAATGTACCTGAAGTTAGCAGGAGATGTCCCTGCCGGGAACGTGCCTATGAGGACGGGACTCTCAGGTGCATTGAGTGCTTCGGCGGTGAACTTGACGGAGATAGCGTAGAGCTCGTGTCCTGATGCCTGATTCTTTCCCGTTTCTGAACTTGAGCTCGAACTGGTAACAACGTGACCGACAGTACGGTCATCGAGCCAAAACGCGTCTCCACCATTCGCAAGTGGGATCTCGAGAGGAGATATGGTTGATTCGAGTGGTACAAGCCAAATCGATTTGTTGTTTCTATCCGCCGTGAGTTCAACAGAGCAGCTATCAGCACATGTAAACCAACACCATTGGTCTGTGCCACTCACTTTTTGTCCTTGAATGAGTACGTGCTCACAGAGACGAGGGCCAGATCGCCTTTCCAGTTTGCAGCGCCCGTGCCAGGACGAGGAAGCTCGATCAAGTCCTTAGGAGTGAAGATATCAGGGCCCGACTTGAAAGTAAAGTCGTCGCTCTTCCAGTCGACCAGCATCGTGTCTGGCTTTGATGGCGATGATGGTGGTGAGTGAGTTGAAAAGGGCGCCTGAGAAGCTTGGACGCGTGCTTCGAATGGCGATAGGAATAGGAATGCAGCTCCCAGAAGATTGAGTGCTGGTCGCGCACGCATGGTCAGGTCACAGCTACAACGCAATTGCGACTCCGCGAACGCCTCTTGCCGTTGCTGTCACTGTTCGCTCAAGCGCGTCGGAAGCCAACTTCGACTCAAGCTCGGGACAAACACAAATGGGTTTATATAACAATTGCAGTCTTCCGAATTCAAAGTGTGAGAAATTCGCTATTTATTCAGTAACAACCACTATGGTACTCAGAAGATGCAATATGGTGCCATCCTCATTTCCATCATTCGAACCACAAAAATCCCAAAATCCCAAAATCTCAGCTCGATGTCGTCTTGATTATAGTTGAAGATTTATTGGTTGATTTATGTAAATTAAATTATAATATTTTTTTGGTCTTCAAAGTCAACACGATCACATGATCAGTATTCTTTGCCGTGTAATCAAAACTTGCAATTTGAAGACTACCACGACCACTGTGACTCGCCGGGAGACTCTTCTGACAGACAAAACTCCTTTCCTGTAGTCATACAGGGCGTATCGGATCAATGTCAGTGCTCTCTCAGATCTGGTCGCCAAATCTCTTGGTTTGGACGCATTGTGGCTCGCCCATTATTTAGAACATTCTCTTTGACTTTTAATGCTCAAATTCAACGAACATTGTGTCAAAATCAGTCTCATCAAAGAGGTCTCTCCTTATCAGATTTCTGCAGGGATCATATTTCATTGAGATAACTTAAGGTATTGTGGCAAACGCTTTGACGCTGGTGACGGCCACATCAAGATAAAATACAATGCACATGCCCATGCGGCTCGGCCACTCATCTCGAATCCAAACCACTGTGTCCCTCTCCATATAAAAGGCCGATGTGTGGGTTGTCGTCTCTTCGTCTAGACATACCTCTTTTTCTTTGATCTGTACTGGTCGTTGACACTGAAAGTTGACATCTTAGCCATGAACCCAAACGCCTTACCATACCAGCCACCTCGCTATTATCCTCCTCCGTCCCATCCACAACACCGAACCGCCCCTCATCCGCGTCCGCACCCGCAACCATCCATATACGACACTAATCCTGCCGCTAAAACGCACTTCGCTATATTTCCTAATGCTAGGAATACACGACCGCAGTTGAAAGGACGACAGATGCCACCTGCTAATCACCCAGTCGTTCAACCACACAATGGTTCTTCAGTAGCTATGACTGGTCCACAGTCAGCGATGATGATGTTCGGCAGTGTACCTGCACTGCCTCAGAATGCGAATAGGGTTCTTCCTGCACATCTCGCCATGTATCAACAAGCGTATCTGAATCAATATCCACAACCGCATCCTGCTCCGGCGAGAGTGATCTCTGGAGGAACGGGGCTTGGCCCACAGTGCGGTCCTGCGGTTGGGAACACCGATTTTTATGGACAAGGCTACAATTATCAGTATTGGCAAGGTATTTACAATCCCAGCGTCCGACCTAGCTCTGGTTCTATCCAAGGTGAGTTCAACTACGTCTATCCGGAAGAACAAGTAATCGATTTTACTTCGCTCAGGATCGTCAGGAGCAGGATCTACATCGAGCTCGTCTCAACCTTCACCCAACTCACCCAGCACATCCATAGAAATTAATGCGCCGTCTTATATATCTTACCAAGGGTGCGCGTTTTTTACCACGACAACGATGCTACTCCAAGTAACCGTGAAATACTTTAGTCTTCCGTTGCCTGTTTGCAGGAACCCTCTAAGTCCATGCCTGCTTCCTCTTCCATCGGTCCAGGAATACAATGAACGCAAGGACCTAGTCAAGCTACACGGCGTGCTTGGTGCATCTTCACGCCACCTTCTCCGGTGGAATGTGAATGACGACCCGTACTACGCGCAATGTGATGGCCGCCGAATCACATACGACGAACAGCTCGACCCAGCATTTCTCGAACCTGGCTGTAAGGATATCATCGTTGTCGTGGCCCTGGATTGCAGCGAAGCCAAAGGCTTCCCAATGCTCGAACCGGAGAACGGACAGAGGCTTTATTGTTTCCCTGTCTCTGCTTGCCCGGGAAGTGTTTGTCTGCAGAAGCTTTATGCAGAGGAGGTCCTCCTGGGAAATTCGTGGAAAGAAGACGACACGGTCTATGTCACATCTGACTCCAATTCAGAGACTTCGTCCCAAGTGCAATCAACACCGGGAACACAACTGGGGGGTCCAAGCTCTTCAGATTCTCAGCCTCCGGAAAAAGATCAAGAACGAGACGAACAGCCGAACATAGACTATAAGCTCGACATACGCGGCGTACTCGATGATATCCGCGACGGGCTGCGCACACCCCTCTCACACTCCGAATGGTCCACCCTCACGCTGCACGAGAAGTTCACCCTCGCATGCCGAGTCAGCGCACGCCGCTCCGAATGGGACATCCTCTCTAGCTCATGCTGCAACATAGACTTCCTTGAGCGGACGCTCGAGCTCGAGGCCGCGCTTCCCGGACTGCAGAATCACGGGGACGTGATAAGCTACAACAAGGCGTGCGACGCGATAAGGGAGGCGCATAAGAGGCTAGACGCGTATGCCTTTGAGTCGGGATATTCTGATGATACTGAGATCAACACTAACACTAAAGCTGATGATGAGCTTGTCGGTCCGTTTAGGAAGGCTGGTAGAAGTAAGGAAGGAAGAGACGAGAGAGGGAGGGAGCCTGTAAGAGTGATTGATTTCTTCCCGCCCGGGAAGACGATGTTCAAGGGATTGAGGTGGATGGGCTGGAAACCTGTTGGTGGGATCGATGCGTACTTTCTGTGTCTTGCTTGAACAATGAGCAGGGCGAGGATATTCTATGCCATTTCTTTTATTCCTTTCCGTGTGCATGATCACGTTTTTTCTTGTTCTGATTTCTTTTCTATCAGATAGGATGGCCCGAGCTTAGTTTTCTTTGTATCTTTGCATGATCCTGGTAATTTCTTCGTTATGGGATTTCATACGAAATATGCCTATACGCCATTTTTTACACCGGAATCTGCGGTATATATAACATGCTCGATAACAGTCAATAGTGAAGACCGTATTCTTGTTCACACCATTCACTGGCCGTGTTTGATTAATGTGATCGGATCGTCAAAGAATATTCATTGTACACCCAGCAACGAGGGAGCAAGCAATGAAGAACAAAAATACAAAACTAAAAGGAAAGGGTGAAAGAAGAGAAGACAGCAAAAACGAGCCGGAGTCTAGAACTCCATCGGGGTACCCAGCCCCAACCCCATCGCGCCTCTGCCAGATCCATCCTTGCTCGGAGGCGAGTTGGAGCCGGAACTCTTAGCAATGAGAGCTCTCGCCCACGCGCCGTCGGGCGATACTCGCGCAGCGAAGAACGGTCCGAGGGTGGCTCCCAGCTCGGGCATCATGATTGCATCCTCTGGGTTGGAGGGGTGTAATGGTCGAGGTTGCGCAGAAGGAGGGACTAAGAGACGGAATGCGTCCTGCACAAATCCAATTTAGTCTTTGGTTAGAAATATGTATTAGGGAGAACGTACCAAGACAGCATTGACGAGCTGAGCGTTCTCCGCTGCAGCTGCGCCTCCGCCACTCTGACACTCAGTCCCAATAATCCTCGCTCCACCGCCCTCGATTAACCCCTTCCTGACGGCTTCCTTGCCAACACCCATCAAGCCCCTCACAGCACCTTCTCTCGTGCCTTTACTCTTTCCCGGAGAAAGTAATGCAAGGAGTAGAGTCTTCATGATACGCGGGGAAAGTGAGGGGTACGTGGTTGAATGCTGCGTTAGGAGGTGGGAAAGTGTGTTTGATGCGAGTGTTCGTAGGTGTGCTGAGTGGCTTGGAGGGAGGGATGTGTGCAAAAGGATGGAGAGGAGAGGAGGCAACATTTGATGAAGCTGCAGCATTTCCTCAAGTTAGCAAAAAAAAAGCCTGACCAGATAGACGAAACTTGTACGCACGTATGGCTCGACGAAAAGCGTTTGGTTATCCAGAAGCGCAGCAATCACTTCCAGATAAACTTCCAACGCCCTCCCATCATTCTCAGTGTAATTCGAATCTTTCAGAATACCGATAACGCCATCTCCGACCCACTTCACGAGGTAAGGCAGGAGAGTCTGCAGACCCGCATCATTCCGTAGACTTGAGAGCGCAGCTGCTTTACGCGTGTCGTCTGCTGGAGGCATGAGCGTTGGCGGCATGAGCGTCGAAGTGAGACGAGTGTAGTATAATTGTAACTCTCGTGAAAGGACTTGTTTCACGAGTAGCTGATTGGACTTGTTGTTGTTGCCATTGAACGATGTGTGGGCGTGTCGAGAAGGTGAAGGGGGCGTTGGAGGGAACTGTGTTCCTCCATTCCTCGCCGCAGGACCTTGCGGAGGGCTAGACAAAGCAGCTAGTTTGGCACTCGCCAAATCTGGAGGCTGATCGCTCTCTCGAGGAATAGCAGCCGGGTTCTCCGGGATCAATGGCTGCACACCCTCGACAGCAAGCCAATGTGCTGTCCAATTCGTCGGTTTCGGAAGCGGAATCTTCTCCTCTCGCATAACACGATCAAAGTCGATTTCCTCGTCTTCAACAAAGTATACGGGTCCCGCTGTGGGTGCAGTTGGAAAGGGTAATGCGCGTCGGAATGTTGGGGGGTTATGTGGCGAATGACCGTAGAGAGGCTCGATGTTGAGGACTCGGAGAGCTTGGTCGATGTCGTTCGTTGTCATTGTTGTTCGTCGGGCGTGTCGGGTAAAGCGCGCTGCCTCCTAAAGCCACAAGAGTACTTAACAGAGAATCCGCGCGTACGGATTGAATGACTTGCCTCGATTACTTGTTGTATCCGATATTCAACGTCAG
Source organism: Sanghuangporus sanghuang (assembly GCA_009806525.1). Taxonomy (NCBI): domain Eukaryota; kingdom Fungi; phylum Basidiomycota; class Agaricomycetes; order Hymenochaetales; family Hymenochaetaceae; genus Sanghuangporus; species Sanghuangporus sanghuang. The sequence goes on along the minus strand of VVIT01000016.1, from coordinate 51,150 downwards.
AAGCAAGAGCACTTGCGATGGCTTCAGAGAGGTTGTTGATGCCCAAAGACTCTGCAACATCCTGTTCAGAGTCAGTATTGGCTCACACCAGCCTGGAATCTCCTACTTTTATTGATTCAGGTTTGTACAAGCCACCTGTTTGAACTTGCGCTTTTGATTTTTGCTTGCTCATATTGTCTTGTCGTATAGGGTTAGGTGAGTCTGAGAATCAAAACTACAACAAGAGACGCGTTCCAGTCATGTGACGCAAACGCGGTGAAGACACGCTTAGCGTAAATCATCCTTTGACGACGACGGCCACAACGGCGAGCACGACAGCAGCGACGACGAAGGAGAAGGTCGGCAATATGGCTCCGACGATAAACTACTACTGCTCATGCATGTCTCCTTCTCCTGTTCCTCCGCCTCCTCATCTACCGTCCTCATCCTCATCTTTCCATCCACTGCATACGCTCTATTTCTGCGAAGAATGCGACGCTGTCCGTTGTAATAACTGTGTCTTCATCGAAGTCAGCGGCTACTATTGCCCAAACTGTCTTTTTGAAGTCCCTAGTGCTAGTGTTCGCGCTGAGAGGAACCGATGCGCGCGAAATTGCTTTCTATGTCCTCATTGTCGGAATACGCTCTCTGTCGTCCCTTCGGATCCTATTGATGATGCTCTGCCTACTTCAGGCGCCATCGGAGAAGCTCCGTTTCTATTGTACTGCAATAATTGCAGATGGGACTCTGCTGAAGTCGGGATAACGTTCGAGAAGCCAACTGGACTCGCGCAGCAACTACAACGCTCTGAAGACTCAGCTCCCGAATTCCTCGAATTCGAGAGGCTCAAAGATTTCTTCGAGCCACTTCTACGATCTTCACTTAGCGCTTCTCAGCAGGGACATCACCACTCGGTCTCGCATAGTGCACATCATAATGCGATTCATGCCGCCGCTTCAAACGCACTTGCACGAGATATTCCCGGCGTCAGCAAATATCACCCGCCTTCCCGATCAAAGACTAACAAACAGCACAAACAGGGGAGCAAGGATGACATTCCTGTATATCGTGCGCGAGTAGAGGCGAGTGGTGCTAGCGGACTTGGTGCAGGGGGAGACGGAGATGTGGAAATCATTCGACATCTTGAAGGCCCCTCTGAGATTGCAAGACTAGAGCAGCGATGGTCGACGAGCTGGGCTGAATCTATTCGCTCGCGGTAATTATCTCTCTATGTCATTTTGTCCCATTTCTGACTTGTATATCAGAGACCTCAAGCCCATCCGAATCCCTTTACACTCTCGCCTCACAAAACGATGTTCTGCGTGCCGACATATCCTCATCAAGCCTGAACAGAAGGCTCAATCTGTACGATTCAAGATGAAGCTCGTCGCAGCGAACTACCTCCCGGCAATCCAAATCTTCCTCCCGCATTTACCAAACGCACAAGCACGACGCTTAGCGTCTGCTGCATCTTCATCACAAAAGGATAGAGAGGACGATGGAGGCGGGACGCCGATGATTGCGGGGAAGACATATCCTTTTCACTTGGCACTCACAAACCCTTTGTACGACCCGATCCAGGTTCGGCTCGCTGTGCAGCGACAGCAACTCTCTACGGCTAGTATGGTCTCAGAGGATGCTCCAGTGACACCAGCACCAGCGCGTCGTCCGCACTTTGCTGTATCTCTTCCAACGAACTCCTTCGGTATCGCTCCATATGCAGAAGCATGGGAATACGAAGACGACGACGAGATGTTTGGCCTGGACGATGAGGATCCTATAAACCCTAATAGTCCGACTAAATCGCGCGGGAAGACAAAAACAGTCGGTGTACTGGATAAGAAAGCGAATACGACGAATGTCGGAGGTGAGGTTGTCATCAGTCGGGAAGGACGGGGAGAAGTCAAGGTTTATCCTTATTTATATGTTCTTGCTTTGTGGTTATTTATCACTTATATCTAGTTTAACATGCTGGTGTCGTATACCTATCGTTCGGACGAACCACAAGACGAGGAGGCCGAAACGAAGTCAAAAGTCTCTTCGGTGTCAAAGTCGGTCCCGGAGATGAAGACGTTTTCTTTCTATACTGTCGTTCATCTAGGGACGATCATACCCAGGGAAGAGGCTATCACAGCAGAAGTCTCGTGAAGTTTGTATCGTCGGAGTGTCTCCTGCTTGTATCTAGTGACCACCGCATCCTTGGACTTTTCGGTCGGTGCACTACATAGCTAGAGTTCGTATCAAGAAATGATTTAGATCGTAAAGGTATTATTTGCGCTGGGCTAAGAATTAATTCTGTGGGTGATGCCACGTGACGCGCTATATGATTGCCTCGGCCATGCTTTCGCGAACAGATCAATCAACGACCACGACCATCGAAATCTTTACCTTCATCTTTTCGCTCTTTTTCAAAGCCATTCTTTTCGAGAAATACCTCTCATTTTCTACTCTGCTACAGCCCATTCCATCCTGTCTTTTATCTACTCAATTTCAGAGCAATTTGATGCGACAACGCACTCTCAAGCTTGCTCTGCTGGACTTGAGTCTTCTGTGTCTCGTGCACACTGTTCATGCCGTTTCTATTCCATTCGAGGTCTGGCAGGGTCCATCCAAGTATGAAGTATCTAGACCTCACGAACGAAGTAGTGGGTGGTTGGGGAAAAGAGACCCGATTAGTGTGAAGAATATTGCGAATTCGGTGTATGTGAGCAATATCACGTTGGGTGGAACAGCGATTCCTGTCATGCTGGATACGGGGAGGTGCGTGATACGCAATGCTATTGATCTTTCTCTCGTTGACACTTTGCCTTCGTAGCTCGGACTTGTGGGTGACAGGCACTGTGCCGAACGCAATCGACTCGAAGAAGGCTGTCGAGCTGACCTACGCGGTCGGGAAAGCCGCTGGTGCGTCGCGTTCTTGGGTGTTGAAAGTTTGTGCCAAGCTCACAATCATTAGGCGACATTTTCTTTGCCAATATGACGTTCGGAAACTTCACGGTCGACGATCAAGCGTTCTGTACGTGAAATATTTTTGAGCGATTTGCCGGTGTTTCTCACGACGGGACCATTTCTCCTTTTCTTCAGTACTTGTGAATGATACATCCTCATTCACCGCAGATATCTCTTCTCAGGGATACAAAGGCCTTGTTGGGCTTGGGCCAAATACTGGCTCGCTCATCCGTGATAAACTCGACCGAGACGATTCATCCGGGGACGCTGTTCTCGATAGAATCTTCCAGCTCAACCAAACCTCCTCAAATTACATCACCTTCCTCCTCGACAGAAAGAACGATCCAGGCAGTACTGTGACAGGGACATTCACCATCTCGGAGCTCGTCAAGGGATATGAAAATATCACGAGCCAGCCGCAGCTGGATATATTCAAGGTGCACGAGTTGACGGATAGAGACCAACATTGGCAGATGTACACGGACGTGGATGGTGTCATTGGCCCAGATGGACAGCCTATCAAATCGGACTCGATCGTACCTAAAGCAGCGGATGGTCAGCTTGTTGCCGTTGTCGACTCCGGTTTCACGCTCCCGCAAGTTCCACGCACCATGTCCGACGCGATCTACGGACGTGTCCAAGGCGCAGAGTGGAATGCGGATAACGAAGTGTGGACGATTCCTTGTGACCAAATGTTAAATATCTCCTTTAAATTCGGGGGTGTCACTTTTCCCATTCATCCGCTTGATGCTTCCTCGAGCGATTTTGGATTGACCAACTCTTTAGGGCAGAAAGTCTGCGTGGGCACGTTCCAACCTATCACTTCTGCATTCAGTTTGCTTGGAGAATATGATATTATACTAGGAATGGCTTTCCGTACGTCTCGTCTACCATATTTTTCCTCCTGACGCATTTATTAAGAATATTTAATAGTGCGAAACACATACACTCTGATTGACCTGGGCAACTTCGTCACCAGTGCACCAAAAGGCACAGCGTCCGGCTTTGTACAGCTTCTCTCACTGACCGATACGCAAAAGGCGCACGATGACTTTGTACAAGTGCGAATGGGCGGTGTAGACTCGACAAGCGATCCGAAATATTACCTCGTCCCAGCTTCAGAAGGACAGGCGTCTCCTGAGTCTTCTTCAGAGAAGAAAGCACATTTAGCTGCGAAAGTGCTGAGTCGGTGGCCTTACATCCTTCTGGGTTGCTTGTTAGGCACGGCACTCGTTGTGGGATACATTGTTTGGAGATGCTGCTGCCGACGAAGGTTTCAGGAACGCAAGAAGGCAAGAGCTGCTGCCGTATCTGGGGTAGGGATGGGAAAAGGGGGAGGCCACGGAGGGGGCCTAGGGAAACGACTGAGCGTGAGCATGAACGCATTAGGTGGTGGAGCCAACACGACGTACCACCCACTTCGCGAATACACATCTACCCCTTCTCCCCCATCTTCGTATGTCCAACCGTATGCTGGGCAAGACTATCGCAAGTCCTATAATCATCATCCTCCGTCATATCATTCAGAGTACAATGGATACGGCGGCAACCGTGTATAGGAATACCTCCTGCGATCGCACGAATTGGGACGAGCTGAGCTGGACTAAGCTAAATCATATTTCTTTCCCCCGACCTCTACTAGTACTCTCTATTTCCATATGCAGCGCTATCTGTTCTGTCATTTCTGCGCTTTTTCTATATCTCAGTCATTATTTCCCCCCTCTCTTCTTGCTTTCTTGATTGGAGGACATTTTGTGTACGGAATTGTACTATATCTCTGTTGAAAATAATACCAACCAACGTCTTTCAGACACCGCACTTTTCAGTCTTTTTTAATCCGTAATCATAATGCTCAGAATCCTTTTCTCAGGATCCTTTCTAAGTGGATCGGGCATACGAACGGCGAAAGTTAACCAACAGCGAGGAACAAGACAGCACAAGATTTCCAGGTAGAAGAGACGTCGAATCATCTATTGTATTTGTTGACTAACAGCAAGGACAAAAGAAGTTATCTTGTGACTCTTGAGTAGATGTGCTTTCTTCGTGCCGCGATACGTCCACATCCCATCGTGGCTTTCTACCTCTCAGGTACGAGACGGAGTTGCATTACATCTTTGTGAAAAGCATGGTATGAGCAAAACGAAAGGATTCCACTAGTTTACTATGTAGTCCATACTAGGCTCGAAGCATTCTCACGATCGAAATTAAGCTGCTTCTTTTTATGAAAAAGTTCTTCAAGTTTCGGCCGAATGCTTTTCCAAACTGTAGAAGACATAAGTGGAAGAGTCCATGCTAGATTGTGCAAGGAACTTACTTCGATCAGTTAGTTCTCGCGGTTGATAAACGATGCGACACCATTCGTCTCCAATTCCGCCACCTGCTAGCGACAGTGAATCAATGTCATCATTTGAATACCCCAGGGAGCAGAGCTTCTCTCGTATTCTAAAAGCAAGAATTTACTGAGGACATCAAGCAAAGTAGAGCAAAAAACTTACTGCGCCTGCCGTCTGCTGCATGCTTGGTATTCAGACTCTTGCCGATCGAAAGACCGCTTACGTTGCCAATTTTTGATTTTTTTGAGGTTCTTGTGACACGAGAAATAGGTTATATGTGCACGGACGATGCAACATGATTATAAGGAATAATTCTTTTACCGGAACAGTCTCCCGTATCAGCTGATGCCGCCTCTCTACAAAGGTCTTGCGTTCATCCGAGTTCGGCCTCGTTTCGAGATATGCCTTAACGACCTCAAGGAAGTCATATTTCAGAAAGTGATGATTTTCAATGCCTGGGGTTATCTTTGCGTGACGATCCGAAATATCTGTGTGTCTCACTAGTCGGAGTCAGCATGGCCTTATTTTGCGATAAGGCTGTACGCACTATTTTTCCAGGGAAGCAAAGTATATATTTCGTACATCTGGCCTACTTTCAGATCGAAGTTCTCTTTCACGAGCTTCTTACCCTGAACGAAACTGGACAAGGAAAAACTTCAATGGTTGCTGAGCGACTAAAGAAATCACGACCCACTTGACATCACTGCATCCTTTGCATAGACGGATGTGATGAAAATCCATACGCGTCTCAATTCTCGCGTCACAAGCCTACGACAGACTGTCAGCAGCGAGCGAAGGTCTAGCAGCACGAGCGCTTTACGTGACACTCTTTCTCAAAGTAGAGATTTGCGTACTGCGGTTCAGACATATCAGACGGACAAGGAGGCATACCGATAGCCATTATGGAGGCAATCCAGATAGCTCTTGATGACCTGGACAAGAAGAAATCTCGCAATGTACGGCTAGTACGGGACAAACGTAACAGATCCAATGGCGTCAGGCAGCTTGCGATCTATGCATTCCTTCATAACCGGATTCGACCAATCCAAATGACAGTGCTCACTTCGCAAAAGACTTCTACAGATAATTCCATCATCCGAGAAATTTTTCCAAGATCGCTCTTACGAACTCGGATCTTCTTTTTGGATGCTACAGGAGTTGCATCTGCTCGTGCAAGAACGCCCTTCGATGACGGGCCTATGATTAGTGAGTTCATACGGATTGCTTTTACTACAAATGCCAAAATCAGCGACCGGACAGCCTGAAATTCCCCAAACATACTTGTTTTGCCGTTATTGTCTGGCGAATTCAAGTTATCCGCATCACCTTTTTCTATTGTAGGCCCTTCGTTCGGGGTTCTCAAAATATCGTTAAATGGTTCTCCGGACCGATTAGAAGTTGTGCATCGAGACTTCCTAGTGCACTTACTCGGGGACATTTCCGATTCCTTCTCAGAAGGATCGCTTTTGTCCGAAAACTCCTCGTCAGGAACGTAGTTGTGCTTCGCAACTGGCAAGTTTCCACTGACAAGAAGGTGGAGCTCGTCTTGTACGGACATGCGAAAGAAAATGACATACGTAGACTTTCTCGTGATTTCCATCGACATAATCGGGCGTCAAATTTTCAGCGCAACGAAGAACGTGTTGTAGTCAGAAATACTTCAAATCGCCAGATAAGATGCGGTCGAAAGGCAAGAGCCACGTGACCGTGTTCAAGGCGCTTCGAGATTACGTAAGACATCACCTCTTCTCTTCTCTTCTTAGTCTTAGAAAATGCTCGTTCCCCTTGATGAATTATCTTATGATCAAATGACAGCGGCTCTATCAAGTACATAAATATGCGAAATAGTAGACATATCGACTTATCAGAGCTGATTATAGTCTCGTTCAATACAGGAACCTTAGACGTGATTTTCACCCTGCATCAAATCAAGAGCCTGAGGAATGCCTCCTCGATTCCCAGTTTCCTGAAAGAACTTCCTCTCGTGCGTAAAGCGAAATAGCGTGCACCTATAAACCAAGGCAATAGTGCCGACTACAGCAAATGGAAAGACGAGGGTTGCAGTGACGAAGATCGCAACGGATTTGTTCAACTCGGCCCAGGAGAAGGTAATGATAGCAGTGGCTAGAGAAGCGAGGGATAGAAAAATGCAGAAAACTGCTACGAGAAGCATGCCCACGATAAACTGGGATTCTGTGCTGAATAGTCTTTTGGACTTGGGCGTTGAATTCCAGCAGGTGACCGCCATTAACTTCGCCTTGACCGTGAGCCATGTGCGTCTGCGAAGCTGTCCTGAACCATTGAACGTAGCTGTCTGAGGCGACCTATAGATATCAGAGAAACAGTGAGGGTATAGTATATATACGACAAAATTCCACTTCTTACAGCAGTTCGCGCTGAGCGGCGCGGGGCTGCGACGCCCTTGCACCAGGAGCAAATCTTTGAAGTCGGTACGCGATCGAGCGCGGCACACCTGCTCCAATTAGAAGAACAGCAAGTTCCTGGATTGGATTCTTCGTAGGAATCGATAGCAGAAGCGTTGGAGATGCTCCGAAACCGAGCGCAATGGCTGAGCTTATCGACAGGAGTATCGAGAAAAGAAGAAATATGAACACGACGTCATCCGTGCCTTTGGGCGGGGTGCCTTTAGGTCTGTCTTCGAATGTATCGTGCATGTACGTCAAGAAACTAGCACCGAGAGTGGCGATGAATACAGCCTGAAGGCACCATTTCGGAAGTCAGTCAAGTATAGGAAAACAAATCACCTATACGTACAATGACGGCGTACATTGCGCAAATCTGGGAGAATGAATCGCGACGCCTGTTGAAAACACGGTCCTCGCGGCTCAGATCTTTTATGGCTTCCTGCTTCTTGAGACAGTCGAGGATGTTTTGCAGGATCTGGGTGGTCTTGTCATTGTCCATGGTTATGGGATTCAACTCCGTGTCTGAAGACGAAAATTGCGATGTTACTCTCCACGGATACGAAGGACCCCGGATTTATACAGATGTCAGAACAATGCATCCTCAAATGTCTAGCTAATTTGCAATGTATCTTGGACTCCCTAAATTTATCTGTTTGGTCGCCATGGTTGGCTCCCGCAGGCGCTTGTAGATGCATATAAGTACGTATATGGCCATTTGAACACAAAGGGAACAATAAAGGGAATAGAACGCATTCCATTTGCTTCCGCGATCTGTCAGGCCAATGACGACGGTTTAGACATTGTATCTAGTGCCGTGTAGGCCTAGGTGAGAAACTCGCGAAAGGAACGAGTGGATAAGACGGAAACGGTTCAAGGGCGCGATGATCTCGTGAAGCGAGTAGTCATGGACGAGTGAATGTTGTCGCTTTCCCTTGATATACAATACTGTTGAGACGCGGAGTAGTTGTTGAAATTCAAAAGACAGACGCGTGCATACGTACGTAATCGAAGAAAGATTCGCGCGTTGTCCAAGTTTGGATAATATTTCTCACGGGCTGCTTAAAGTGCGCCGCAAACCCTGCAGTCGGTTCTTCGACGCTTCTGTTCTACACGCTCATCATGCCGCCCCCGATGCTCACACTGAAGCAACGACTTGCTAACCTGGCTCAAACTGCCTCCGGATCATCGCCTGCCAACTCATCATCCTCATCGAGACAAACACCGAGCACGTCAAACTTCGGTACTCTTGGCTCGGCAATCGCGAAACGCAAAGCGCAATTCAAACCACCATGGACGACACATGGAGTAAAACCAAATTTAAACATAGAGAGTCTACAAAAAGAAGAAGACGTTCGAAAGTTGGATGAGGTGTTGTCACGGATGATCTTTCAAGCAGGAGTAGATTACGAGTTCGTCTTCCTAGTTTCTTTAATACCTTTCTTTTCAATTGATTATGCTTTGAACAACAGAACGCGGCCTTTGTCAGTATATCCTTTACAAGAGCCGCAGAAAGAGCTTAACCGGCTTGCATTATTGAACACGCGCTTTGAACCTCTAGAGTTGTTATGAACGCATCTGCATTTCCAGACCCGCGCGTCATATCTTATGATTTATTGCTTTCGTACGTACAGTACTTATACCTTATACTCCCTTGCAAGGCTGTAATTCAGTTCAATTGTGCCTCCATGCTAGTCGTATCCTTTCCTACTTGGATCTATTTGGTAAGCATGATAAAATGGCTAGTCGGATAGTTATCTGACTTTCTGAATAGTGGAGAGCGACTATAGTGTTGTATTTTTTGCCGCTGGTGGCCGCTACGCTCCTAGTTGGAATTGGGTATGGAAAGCATATCGCAGCTTGAGTCGGAAATATCGAAAGAATCTGAAGCGACTTGTGCGTGCCTTCTACTTCCGCGAATACCATCGTGTACTAATTTACTCCATAGTATATCGTGCATTCATCCTTTTTCTCAAAGAGTGAGAATTGACTACCTAAAGGGGACTTTCATGCAATTCTGACTCCGCCCACAGTGCTGTTTTCCCTTGCTGGGGCCATCATTAGTCCTAAGTTCTTTAGGAAGATAACTTACATTGACAATCTATCGTCTCTTGCTTGTCATGTCCCTCTTACTCAGATTGACATACCATCCGCTGTTTATTCGTGAGTTTTCTGAATAATTTCGTTGCATCACAGACAGCTGACGATTGTAGGGAAAACCTCAAATATGAGTCCCAAATTACCTTACCAATGCCGACTCAGTCGCGCATGTTCGGAGTTTCCCTTGAAGACCTGATGGGAGTCGAAGGCGAGAAGGACGGACTACCGAAGGTGGTTAGAGACTGTATACAGTATCTCCGCGAAACTGGTACTGTTCTATCCCATGTCACGAAGTCACCCGACCTCATAATTGACTTGCTCTACAGGACTGGAAGAAGACGGCCTTTTTCGTCGCTCTCCAAATTCGGTCCAGCTCCGTCAGGCCAGAGAAGCCTACAACCGTGGACAAACTGTCTCATTACACAGCTTTGGCGATCCACATCTAGCGGCAGTGTTGCTAAAGAAATTCCTACGTGATCTTCCGGAGCCCGTCTTCCCTGAGAACCTGTATGACATCATCAGGCGCTGCCCAAAACCACGAGACGAAAACGATGAAATTGCCGCTGTATTGTATATACGCACTACATTACTGCCAGAGTTACCTCCGTGCAAGCTGATCTTACTCAGTAGTATCCTCCGTATGTCGAGTAATGCCCAGTGATATTTCACCTTGCTAACGCAACGCCATTGTCTAGTGCTACTTCACGAGATCTCTTTGCGGTCTCACGTCAATCGCATGGACGCACATAATTTAGCCATCGTGTTCACCCCAAATCTCGTAGCGTCTGGTAATCCCGTCAAAGATGTGGCGATGTGTGCCGTTGATGGAGCACCGGAACCACTCTCTCCAGGAACGCGGCCTACTCCAGCACATCCTGGGTCTGAAGAGATCGCCAAGAACGCCGAGAAAATGACGCTTGGGACAATCACCAAACTGTGCATTGAACGGTACTATGAGATATTTGATGAGATGCCAGACCGGACGGAAGTGATTGATGGGGACCCATTCCGTGTTGCAGAACCCAGGGAAATAGACGCATCACCGAGCAGTTCATCATCGCCAAATGTCCCTTCTAGTCCGGCAGTCGCAAAGCGGGAGTCCATCGTACATGATGACGAAAGCATTGATGATGGGATGCTTGTTATGCCGCTTGGACCAAATGGCTCGAATAGCAGTCCGATAATGCGAAGATTCCCTGCCAATGGATCGGCACGTGTCCGGCCACCGAAGAGCACTAACGGCGACGTGCATTCAGTGACTTCCAACGAGAATCGACGTGGTAACTTGAGCGGGACGATGAGTAGAAGTAAAGCTCGGTCACTTTTCGCGCCAAATACCGTATCCGAAGGTGGTGCCAATAAGAAGGGAGTGGCGCAGATCAGTGTCAGCGCAAGTGGGACAATACGCAAAGCGGCTGGCTCTGGCGTCACCGCGCACGGCGTGACCGCATCGGGATTCTTCACGCCGCCCGAATCAATGAAGTCGTTGACTGAGCAAGGCCAAGGTCGCCAAAGAAAGGCTCCTCCGCCTCCACCCCCGCCTCTGCATCCGATGTCTGGTGCAAAGCGGAACGGATAACTGACATGTTTTGTATTGATGTTTCGTATTGGCTTCCCGCTTGGCTGGGCATTCTGATTTATTCGTTACGATCGGCTACGAATTAACTTATGCAACCATGGATGACAGCGCAAACTGAGAATTGCGTGAAAGCAAATCTCAAACTCGTCGCCCGTTGCCAACTCCTGCTTGCGTTCCCACGGGTTCGCTTTGCGACAAGCTAGCGATATATATTGTTCCTGGTGCGTTCCCACCGGTCATGAATCTTTGCGTCTTATCCCCAGCGTTCAAGACGGCGAATTCGATTTTTCCTTCCAATTCTGAATTCAATAAGAATGGATCAGAACTAAGCGTTCAGTTACTGACCTGAATTATATGATGACCTTGGCTTACCCATATGCTTTGCATATTTTTCTGCCGGAGGATCAAGATTGCCGTCTGACCGTCACAAACTGTCTTGTTGTATTGACTTGCTTTGAGGTCTTTAACTTGGTTCCACGCATTGTCAATTCTTCGTCCAGTCCTGTTTTATACTTCTGCTCATTTCCCAGGTTTCACGCTTGCTTCTGGATCAGAGACTTTAGGGTCCGATTGTCTAAGCGCGCCAGTCCTAATTCGGGTCCCTCTTCCCTATCTTCTCAAATTGAACAGGCGACGGCGAAGTGGACACTTTGGCTATTCAATTCGCAACGCGAGAAAGATGATAGAATAAGTCTAGAATTCGACGGAAGACGTATGGGCTGTCTCGGTGGCTTTCATTTCTACCTCCATCTATGGGCTAGATGATCACCGACGAGTCCGGGCTAAGAACATCAAAATGACTATCTCAAAAGAAGGGAACAGCGGAGAAAAACGGTTCCAATGTCAAGATTGAGGAATTCCTTGTCAGGTCTTTACGCGTCACCTTCGGTTGGAAATTCTTTCTGCATCTATGGACATCAAGATTAATTTCCGTCCTGCACTGGGCCTGTGCCACAACTCCCCTGCTCTCTTTGTGCATCATACACAGCTTCTCTTTCTCCCGCGAGGAAGCGGGTCGGAGAAGGAAGTATGACATGGAGGGCTCTCAATCTCCGCGCTGTCTTATGTATAAAATGCAGCTAACGCAAATTCCTGAGCTCTGTTGTCGATATGCTTTTGATAACCTCTCTACTCCTCGTCATTCCATGCTTTGCGCTTGTCGCGAATGCTTTCCCTTCCCTGAACTCACGCGCTGACCTAAGTGTGTCTGGTCAGGCAGCACTGTTCAGATCCAAGGCGGGTCTGGCTGAGAAAATCAAGGGCGTCATGCTGGCCTCCATCCGCACCAGGTCCGTACAGACCTACCGTCTCATGTCGGACATGGTTAATGACACTTGTACCACAACGTACCAGCTGGGAGCAAGGGACAGCGGGAACCGGTATACTTGAGATCGACGAGCCTGAATATTCGGTTTTCGCGGACAGTCCGTTCACGCACAACGGTTACCTCCCCGTTGGCACGCTCCGCATCGCCCTAAGTGCCGCGGTCCGCCAGACTTCGGACGGACGACTAAGCCAGCAAATTAACGATGCTCTGGACCAAGCTGCTCTCGACGGTGCATCTTCTGGATCCCATGTACTTCTTGGTGAGCTGATATCTGGATTTCATACAGTCTGCGCTTGACTGATTGATGACCTACAGGGACATTTGCTGAACCGAGCAGAGCCGACTATTGGCGCGACGCCGCAGAAAAGCAACTGAACTACGTCAGAAAATTCTTTGTTTCTGATCCTTCTTTGGTCAACTGACAGTCGGTAGCTTCTATATATAGCCCCAAGAACTTCTACCGGCGCAATCTCAATGCGCAATGACGAACGTGCATATTGGTCAGCAATTTCATTTTCAAATTGAGAAAACCTTAATCTCGATTTATCAGGAATGATGGAGTCTTCATGGGACCGCCATTTCTAGCTTATTACGGTGCTGTCACCAATAATCAGACGCTACTTCAGCTAGCTTTTGATAATATTCGGCTGTTCCGTGACGCTCTATTGATTGACGGTCCGACTGGTAAACTCTGGGCGCACATTTACAATGAGGAGACCGCCTCCTTCGAGGATAGGGGAATCTGGGGAACAGGAAATGGGTGGGCTGCGCTCGGAATCGTGTGTGTGCAAGAGACCATCAAGAAGAGTGCGTTTGCGGACCAGATGCAAGACCAAATTAGTACACTTGAGAGCTGGATGAAAGAGATCCTCGATGGTATGCTCGTCACAATCGTCAGTATTCGCACCTCCGAACGACTCTTGTATTGCTAAATGTGTGATTCGTCTAGCGTGAATCCGATGACCTGATTCCGAATTATCTCGAGACCAACGATACGTTCGGAGACGCTTCCTCTTCTGCTGCACTCGCATCCGTCGCATACCGGGCCGCCGTTATTAATCCGAACGCCTTTGGGTCCAATTACACAGAAGCGGCGGGCCGACTCGCCAATGCAGTCCTCAATAGCGTAGACGACCTGGGAGTCATTTCGCCTTATGTAGATCCCTTGGTATGGGACCAGATTGGACTATTGTCCACAGAGGGTCAAGCATTCGCGTTGATGATGATTGCAGCAATGCGAGATTGGCTTCTGACAAAAGGTCAAAACGTGACACTTTGAGATTGTCGTCTAGCCAGTAGCTCGATGCAGTGCTTACTCGTTTCGACCTCAGTTCCAAATCTCGCCGACTTTTCGATTACACTACATACATGCAATATGACTCCCACCTCCGAATCCGATCAATCAGGCGTAAGTTCGGCCATCATACGTAGCTATATATGCCCATCTTAATGAGCGCGACTTAGTCCTACCATGGTATGATATCGGTTTTGTTTTGCATATATGTATAGCTATATATTCGGTACTCATCAATAATGTTTCTGGTCTCCCTTTCAGTACTAGTGACTCTCACAACCTCTTATCTCCACTCTATGTAACAACTTAGCGGGTTCTCGGCCGCAATTACTTTTGAAATTTCCGAGAGACCTCTTGAACATGAATTTTTGAGAAATGTCTGATATAGAGCTCCTGTATTGATCTCGAGCACGGGAAGTTTCAGAGGTTCAATGTGAATTCTCTTACATAATGTTACTTACCTCGGATTCGCATATGATTATTGTAACCAGCAACTTGAGTTTTCCAAAAACCCTGCCGGCCACAAATCCCAGTCTTTGTTTCAGCTTCTTCTGTTTATCCAATCTGAAAGTACTTGTAGTTGATCCATACAGATCATCTATACTCACTCTATCATCTCAGTCACTCTTGTATGCTGATACACATCAATTGTACACTTGAAATCAGGTGTATTGATTTGTGCATGCCAGTGTTTCCTACAGAATTAAGAATATAAGAGGGACTCCATTTTTTGAGAGCTTATTTGGTCTGTTCATATATAGCAGAAATCTTTATACACAGCTTTACTCAAAGTGATGCGTAAGGAGGAACATAATTTTTGGATGCTGATCATATTTGTTCATTGCATACATTTCCGAAGTTTTCTTGATTTTCTGCAAGAGTTGAATGCAACTTTGGCTGATGAGCACATCTGTGTAATGTATATATCCCCTAAGTTGCCCTGCTTTCTTTCTGAAGATTTCACTGCAATGATTGAATTACAGGTAGGTACAAAAAACCTTCAGCCCCCCATTTATAGAAGGTGATTTGTATGTTTTCTCGGAAAACAAATGACATTGAAACAAGGCAATCTCTCACCTTTGCCGATATGAGCAAGTTGGTGAGTGCTATCCGACACTTATAATACCATATAGAGCATGCAAATCCTCCTTCATAAAGCAGGGGGGCCGAATACTTAATGTAGCCACCTGTAGTATGTGTTGATGAAGTGGTGTGGAGGCAGAAGATCCATGTGCAGATCATGGACGATCAAATTCCTCACTTTAGCAGATTCACCTTGGCACACTCGAATTCAAGGTCCGATTCTGGCGAGCGGTGGCTGTACAAAAACGGCGCATCTACTTTAATGACCGAATGCCACAGAATCTTGTCCTAGACTCACCTCACCATAAACGTCGTGCACATGGATGCGGCGGTTCTTCCGACTCGATCCATCTTTTCTACACGACCCTATGCTACTGCTTGGCGCTGTGTCTCAATGCTACTTACTTGCCTCTGCTTGCCTCGAGTTTCATATTTTCATCTGGGATATGTGCGCCGAGATCTTTCCTGATGTTTCGGAGATTATTATTTTTAATGTTCATCTTGCCCAGTCAGGGTCGGTAGAGTGAATGATTGGTATGGAAGCGCACAGAAGTCATGCTGGTATCAGCATAGAATCAGCCATTTCCCGCAACTCGTCGGATGTGCCTGTTCACCTTACGATTACCGTCAGTGATCATCAAAGCAAGTTCGGAGGCTGCATTCGGGAGTTCAGCTTGCCTCACTCGTTTATTGGCAGAGCACAAATGGCACCGCAAGTCTGCAACTGGAAGGAGTTTCGTGAAGGTATTTAGATTTTCTCAAGTTTCAGTAGATTTCCCCATCAATACTAACATCTCTAATCAGTAATCAACTTGGTACCCTTTCCCTTTCGGGTTGCATTGGCGCCAGCCATCGCATCCTAGGTTGCCCTTGCGGAATAAGGATCGCGTATGGGCTTTCATTAACAGAAACGAATCTCGATTTGTTCTTCGCCCGCCCAACCATACTAAATGTGGCTGAGGCTGACATTATGATTTATACGTCGTAGACTTTGCCTCACTTTGTTTCCCGGCCTTCACTGTCTTTTTTTTTACTTGTCCTGGGCTCTTTGAACCCTACCTACGCTCGTTTCCTAGTTCCATTCATTTTAGCTCAACTTTCAAAGCATTATAGTCAGACGCTATCCGCACCAAAACAATCTAGCCACTATTATATCAATTTTTCATAAATCCTTTGACAGTGTTACGAATAATGCTGCTCCCGATTCCCTTGTCGTTTACGCCTCTTTACTTTGCCTTCGCTGCGAACGCGTTGCCTTCACTATTACCCCGCGATGACTTCAGCCCTGGCGGTCAGGCCGCCCTGTTCAACTCCAAGGCGTACCTTGCCGACTCTATCAAGAGTGTAATGTTAGGCTCCATCCGAACCAGGTCCGTGAATCAATTAAATTTGTGCATTGTAATGTCCTAACATTTGCTTAGCTGGGAACAAGGGACAGCTGCTGCAGGAGTCCTTGAACATGATAACCCGGAATATTCGGTCTTCGCTGGCAGTCCATTTGCGAACAATGGTAACCTGCCAGCAACCGCTGTGCAACTGGCATTCAGCGCCGCAGTCCGTCAGGGACCGGATGGTCGACTCAGCCAACAGATCAACGATGGTCTAGACGGAGCTGCGCTGGACGGGGCATCAGCTGGTCCTTACGTCCTGCTCGGTACGCTGTTTATTTGACTCTTCTGTATTCCCTTGCCTTACAGCTGTGAATCAAAAGGGACATTCACGGAACCAAGCCGGGCTGACTACTTCCAGAGTGCTGCTGAGAAACAATTGAATTATGTGAGTTCATTCTGTACGACATCGAATGTCCTTTTCACAAGGGTTTTATTACTGTTAGCTCCTGAATACGGCTCCAAAAACTTCCACTGGTGCAATCTCAATGCGCAATGATGGGCACGCATATTGGTGAGCGCGCTTATTCCTCTAAGCCGGGAGGTTATTTACTGACCAGTCCCTCAGGAATGATGGCGTATTCATGGGACCGCCTTTCCTTGCGTATTACGGCGCCTTGACAAGTAATCAGTCACTTCTTCAACAGGCCTTTGACAACGTGCGACTGTACCGTGAAGCGCTCTTGATTGATGGTCCGACGGGGAAGCTCTGGGCGCATATATACAATGAGGACGACGCCTCATTCTGGGATAAAGGGCTTTGGGCAACTGGAAACGCGTGGGCTGCTCTAGGGATTATTCGAGTCGAAGAGACCATCAGGAAATCCGCGTTCGCAGACCAGATGCGAGATCAGTTGAATGAGCTCCAGAGCTGGACGAAGGAAATTCTAGACGGGACATTCGCCGCGATAGTTAGTGCTTGACACTTGGATCCACTTACTCTTACTTACCAGTTTTGGTTCCGCATTACAGCGATCTGAGGATGATCTGATCCCGAACTACATCGACAGTAATAACACTTTCGGCGACGCTGCAGCGTCCGCTGCACTTGCCTCAGTAGCCTACCGCGCTGCTGTAATCAACTCTGACGTGTTTGGCTCCAATTACACAGAGATCGCAGGACGAATTGCGAAAGCCGTGTTGAACGGAGTAGACGAGATCGGAGTAATCTCGCCATACGTGGACCCGCTTAGCTGGGCGGAGGTCGGCTTGTTATCAACAGAGGGCCAGGCGTTTGCTCTGATGATGGTTGCCGGTTGGCGGGCATGGCTTGCATGGAACGGTCAATACCTTACTGCCTGAAGAGTCAGGTGTTCTTGCATGCTCGCGTGTTTTTCTTGGGCTCGAATTTGTCTACTTGTACTGCAAGTCTCGCGTATATCTATCATGGAAAGTTGTATTTTGTTCATCGACGTCATCAACGTCAAGCTTAGGTCGAGTGCCCCAGCATTGAACAAGTGAACGGCCTTCTTGAGGTCTGCTTTTGATAGTACAGATATATAAAGAGCAGCAAAAGTAACCATATGTACGGTCAACGTAGTTTACACATTCAGACTCAATGGCGCATATAGGAAGCCCCGAACAAATCCCTGCCATAGTTAAGACAAACATTGCTTCGCCGACGAAAAAGGAATTCATAACATATTAGGAGGCATATACGCGCATTTTTATCAGGCTTCGGACTTGACAGAGACTTGAGTCGGGACCTTAGTTCCGTTTGGTCCACAGCCAGGATTATAGATGACGTCCACGTTTACGACGAGACTGTCCGTTAGCTGGCCGGACGGAAGTTTGTTGGTTACGCTATGCGAACATAACAATCAGACTGGTTGCGAAATCACTAATAACTGAGCATACCAATTAAAACGTACGTCCAGGCGCTGAGCACCTTGAGGGATGGTGATAATGCCTAGACCATGAG
Source organism: Sanghuangporus sanghuang (assembly GCA_009806525.1). Classification (NCBI taxonomy): domain Eukaryota; kingdom Fungi; phylum Basidiomycota; class Agaricomycetes; order Hymenochaetales; family Hymenochaetaceae; genus Sanghuangporus; species Sanghuangporus sanghuang. The sequence continues at coordinate 32,774 of VVIT01000016.1, read as the reverse complement.
GAAGTGGCACTGTGGGTTGAGCTAATCATTATGGAGAAGGTATTAGCTTATTTTAACTCAAGTCATAAGGATACGCACTCCCAGCTTGCGCATTTGTTGCACCCGAGTTTGCCGCTGAAGAAGTATTTGGGTTGCTGCCTTTATCAAGAGTAAGAAGTGGCCGTCTATTCGGTTCGTTCTGAGGTTTGAGAGCCGCCTGTCGTGCAAAGTGTTGTCCTAAGAGATCCCTGACAAGCTGAGAAGGTAATCTAGCCCTTCTGAATACATGAAACGAAGACGTTAGCAGTTCATTCAATTTATCACGACCTGTTTCGTTGACACGATTCAACGTACCTAGCCGGTCTTTGGCACTTGGAGCCTCGTGAGCACATCTTTTGGTTCTCTTGTGTTCTTCGAGCCATATCTGTAGCTGGTACACCGGATAACGATTAGAATGTTGAGAAATGTGTGTTTCGACTCGTCTTAAGTACAAGGAGACAAAGGCGAATGCGACCATTTCTCGACCACAAAGGCGGCTTTCGCCGCTCGTTTACACTGCCAACCGTCAGCGAAAGCTGTTATATATGGAATGATTAATATTGGTAGGCTGTAAAATTTGAAACATCACAGCCCTATTTTTTGTGACTTAAAATCAATGGTGGCTGTTCCCGCTGATTCGTTGCGTCGATGTTATAATTAGAGGGATGGTTTACCATACCATAAGTGGCAAATCCCGAATCGAGTCGAAGCACGCATCAGATCAAAAGATACTTGCTCTTCCTTGAAAATGAAAACAGATCGACTATTGAACCTCTGTAAGCATTTACGCATGAAATCAAAAGAAATAGTATATAAAGCCTTCATGAATTCTAAGACATAGATTCATACCGATTTCTGAGATCCCATGTCATATTTTACATGCACAGCCTCTCTGCCGATTCGGGTAGTCACCTAAGTTGCTACGCAAAATGAACGGGATATTAGAGCCATCATGATGATTACGCATCAGATACTTGCAGAACCACGAAGCGACATCTGAGCAAATCGGGGGAACGCTCTCGGCCTCTAAACCTGAGGCTCTTACAGTTCTGAGTCTGAAGTCTATATGACTCGAGCAGCCGTAAGGACGACAAAAGATTAAGTCGTGCAAAAGATCAATCAGTGAAACGAGGTTATTGTTGTTCGATCAGGCGACCATTTTTTCATGGAGAAATCAACCGGAAGTAGAAATGCCGAGGCCGACTTGTGGACCCTTGCAAAAAAATACATGAGACGAATTCCGAACTTACGACAATCACGCACAGGGTTGCACTGCGGTACATTCCATGTGCCTGGACGGAGCCTAAGCATTGGGCGAAAGTTTGTACTAGTCCATACGCCGACTCGAACCGCGCGCCTGGGTGTGCAATGCTTGCTAATATTCGACAACAGAAACCTCCTCAGTTATTCTCGTCGTATCCGACGGGGCCGTGTTCATAGTCATGCTCCGCATCATACTCAAGTTCGAAGGCTAGGGCAAGGCGCGCGCCAAACGATACTTGGAACGACTGATGAACGAGAAACCCGAGGATAGATGCCCTGCACTTTGAGTGATCATGTCATCCGTGCGCTCTAGCGCCTAAGCTACAGCCATCATGTTATGAAAGCTCTTGGGCTTTGTTTGACGTCTATACCATCAGTGCGAGGCGCTTCCTATTGACGCAAAAACGCCGACTGAAAGACTTCGAGGAATTGCCGACCCACCAGAACCGTCTTAGCACGTCGAGTCTGGGAAGTCGCCTATTTTGTGGACTCTAGTTAGTAGGAAACCATCCATCGCTCACATTTCGGGCGAAAATCCCTCGCCTGTGTACACAGGTAAGAGATCTGGAGAGTCGCATTGATAGAGGTGGCACATAGAGATGGTCACGTAGGCGTAGGAATGATGAGACGAAATTGTATCAGTCAGCAGCTGATCGGACCAGTTCTTAAGGTGATGGACTGAAAATGTAGCTCCTTCCTAATGAAGTAAAAAGTTCCTTATAGAGAAAACACCCTTACACAGTCCCGAAGTCCCTTCCTCTATATTGGGCCAATCACTACTTCCCCCACCAATCGAGTCTATAGATACAGAGATATTCTACGGTGTTCATATTGATATGTAATGATTCGGAGAGCCGATCCAAGGGTACTGTCAGTCAGTGATCAGCAGTGCCCCAGGAGCCAAATCCCCACGGAAGTAGCAACTGTGCGAGGAAGAAGCTACCTATTATTATAATGAGCGAGTTTATCAAGATCGACTGTTATTGCTAGCATAAGCTTGAACTTTCGAAAGACGGGCATAAGCGCCGAACGGCAGACAACTTGCAGGCAATTTCATGATCAAATGCGTGGAATATTAACACATGTTTACGGATACAAAATCATTAGAGTAACGAAAGAACCGCTTGCAAAGCCAAATTGATCCTTCCAACAAACTAGAATTGACTTGCACCACACAGAACAGATGAAAGCAAGGTAGCAAATAACAATAGTTATACAGGAGATGGGTTTGTTCGATGATTTCCCTTGTGCTCAATAGGCTCATCCTTGCTTCTTGAAGGAATGGAATAGCAGGAGATATATACCACTTTGGGAAGAAGTTACTATAAGTAAGGGGAGGAAAAAATGGGACGAAACGAAAAAGAGAGAATATAGAAATCGTGGTGAGTCATGATCGTGAGTCATTTGAAGCTTGATTCGGAAGTGAAGGGACAGCATCGGTTTCCGTGGCAGCTGGAGGCGGAAAAGTCGAAGGCGAGGGTGAAGGAGATCGAGATCGAAAAGGTGTAGGAGATGAAGATAGAACGATCCGTGAAGGTGCTCGTGAAAATTCACAGGAAGGGGTAAGCGCAGTAACCGGAGAAGAGCATGTATAGAGTGAATCAGGCGGATTAGCAACCAGGAGAGGTGTTCGCTCGTTCGGCGTTGTTAGCTCGTCTGTCGGGTCGTTGGATGACACATGAATGGGAGTAGCATGAGTATCGGAATGGTCATGATCAATTGGATGGACGTAAGGATGTGAGGGCAGGGTCACATCTGCTTTGCATACAGGACACTGACAAATATTGGTTAGAAGAGTTTCATAGCTGTAGGCAGACACGAAAGCACACCAATTTCTTTCTGTGGATTAACCACTCATCCACCTCGTCGAGATGGAAAATATGCTTGCAAGGCAGAACCCTCACCCGATCTCCTCTCATGAAATCATTCAGACAAATTGCACATTCCGTTTGAGCGTCGAACCAAGGCGGGTTTACCGACCGGGTATCTCCACCATCGCCTTCTTCCTCATCATGCGATGTAGATGGTTTGCACTGCAGTTGTTGAGCTTGACTCTGACTCAACTGCCCCCCGATCTCCGCGTCCAGATTTCCTCTCTCCAAATCCGTGTCCACGCTCGACTTAGTCTGCATAGCAGGCGGAACAGGGCCCTCATGTTTCTCCCATCCAGAACCCGTCCATACTCGCCAAGGCAAGCGATTCACTACATCCTCCGGGGCACGCTCGCGCTGCTCCGCCCGTGCAGCGCGTACACGATGAATCAGCAGGGTCGTCAGAGTCAGCGCAGATGGTAGGAGAAGGAGAACTAAGAACGTTAATATCGGTCTGTAATATGAATTGAAATTTCAAGTAGATCATCATCGTGCCAAATACGGTATCAGCCCTTATTCAAAATTGTTGCATAAAAGGGAGACAGAACGTACGAGTACCACTCCCAAGAAGCGTAATCGGTCGTTATTTGTAAAGAAACTGTTTTGATGCCTGATGTGGAGGTATTCGAGCTGGCGATTAGGTTGGCAAGGTGAGTGTAATCAGAGAACTTTATGTATGTTGAGGGTATCTTTATGTCGGATGCATCGGCTGATCGAGGTTAAAAATGAATTGTTAGCATCAGGAAGCACCCAAGCTGTTTCAAGAGAGCTATTCAGAGAATAAGAAGACAAGGAAAAACGGAGGTAGGATATATGCCATAGGAGGAACACAGAACATGTGGGAGGATGCGGAGAAAAGGAAGAGATAGCAGATCCGATGACGTACTCTGGCTGTACATGTTGACAAGAACATCTGGGTTTCCGCTAATCGCTGGGTCGTCGCCACCGACTATTGCGGCTTTCGCGCCGAATTGCTGAGCTTCTCTGACCTGTTTTCATTCGATTCGTTCCTTCATCAGCATCAAGCAATTCTCGATTTAAAAAAATAGCAAGAATCGCACCTTAGAGACAAAAGAGCAATTGCCGCGCTGCACGATTGCTATCCAGCTTTCTTCGGGTAATGGCATATGGTTTCCGGAGGGACAGAGTCTTGGACAACCCAGGTTCGGACCAATGCCCTCTAGCAAGTCTCCATGACGATATTCGAACACATTCTTGCTCTTGTTCCTGTCATCGTGGCATTTTACAGTAAATGAATTCATAGGAATACCATAGCCAATGAGCGCGTCTTCGATCATACGGCCAAACGACGCTGGACGAGAAGCGAAACTGACAGGAGGGGATCGATCTACGACTGAGACCGTGTTGTCTGCGCCCCATGCCCAGCCCCAAAGCCAATTGCCATCAGAGCTCGTGGATGAGATGCGGCGAAACCAATTCGATAACATGGGTCCCTGAGCGTTGAAGATCCCTTGCCCTGAGTGGTCTTGATGAGCATGAACAGAGGGTATAATGATGTTGATGTTGTTTAGGGTAACAAATAGGAGTGCGAATACTGCTAGCAGCTGCCGCCTTGTCGAACCCGATGTGGCGGTCATGGAGGTAGCAGGGAAAGGCGAGTGAGCGGGACGTTTCGGGCGGTTTTTGGCACCGGACGAAGTAGACAGTGCGCCAGAGGTCGGAGTCGGAGTAGAGTAGAGTAGAGTCTAGCAGGATCTACGGGTCTGATCATCGTCACATGCCATCAATTTTCAATTTCGGATCGAAAATCATCCACACGTGATGGATGTATTACGTCACGCGCAAAATCCACTTCTTTCTTTTTCAACCAAGGCAAGGCCTAGGGAGAGAAGAAACAAATATAATGGGAGAGAGGCTGTCCCCTTCTTTCTCTCAATCATTGATCGTATGTGCAGCATAATTTGGAAATGCAAAATAATAACTCCTTTTCTTCTTCCCAGGCTGGTGGAATAGCAGGTACATCGGTCGACCTTCTCTTCTACCCCCTAGACACAGTGAAAACTCGCCTTCAGTCTGCACAAGGTTTCTTCAACGCAGGTGGATTCAGAGGCATATACAAGGGTGTTGGAAGTGTAGTAATCGGTAGCGCTCCTGGAGGTACGTCAAGTTTGGTCATTGGGTACGAACAACATTGACTCTGACATGCCTGCTGTAGCTGCTGTATTCTTCTCGACTTATGATACCCTCAAGCGCATCTCCCCAATACCAAAAGAAAAGGAAGCGATAACATACATGATATCTGCGTCGGTCGCAGAGGTCGTACGTACCCTTCTATTTTCAATTAATATTCCAAGACGATTTAGAAAGCTTAGTCTACATAGACTGCTTGTCTGATTCGCGTACCGACTGAAGTTGTGAAATCTCGGGCTCAAACGTCTGCCACTCAGGACGGAGCGAAGGCTAGAGGGAGCTCACTAGCTGCTGCTCGGTATATCCTTACACATGATGGCTTAGCTGGATTTTATAGAGGCTTTGGATCAACAATCATGCGCGAGGTACCGTTCTTACTCTTATTATTTCTCATAAACTAAATCATTTGATTCTCTATAATAGATTCCATTCACATCCATCCAGTTCCCATTATACGAGTTCTTCAAAATCCGACTAGCTCGTGCCTTGCACCGACCATCTTTAGGCGCACACGAGGCCGCAGTATGCGGGAGTGTTGCAGGTGGCGTAGCTGCCGCGCTTACGACGCCTCTTGACGTCCTCAAGACCCGCACTATGCTTGATCTTCGAGTGCGTTGATTTTTCTGCCGTGTTAGTTTTATTCTACTCTCAAGCTCACTCATCCGCCGAAAGAAATTGGGCACGAGTGACACCCCCTCTCTTCCCTCACGCCTTTTGGAAATTTACACCAAAGAAGGTGTAAAGGCTCTTTTCGCAGGCGTCGTGCCACGCACGCTCTGGATCTCTGCGGGAGGTGCCGTCTTCCTGGGTGCGTATGAGTGGAGCGTTCAGTCTCTGACGGGCGTCGAGAAGAGACTGCATAAAGACTGAGTTGATTAGAGACGATGTTTCATCTGGATAGACGAATAGACGAGTACAACAATTTGTTGAACTCTCGCCGCCGCCCGTCGCAACGCGTCTCGGAATGAAGACAGTGGTACTCACATATTGGATGTGTATTCACACCGAGAAATTTTGAAAAACGACGGAAACCACTGCTTCAACTTGAATAGCAACTCCTATCTTAATCTATCTTAATCTTGCGAAGCACTCTTGATTTGAAACTGAAAAAGATCAGACATGCTGCATGCACGCGTAAACCTCTCTCTTCCTTACTTGAGAGCGACTTGCTGTTTTCCGCTCCCCTCTGTCCCAAGGAGTCGACGGTTATAGATGTTTGACACTAGTAATTCACTGTCTCCATTTCAACCTGTATACTCTCAGTCATCGTAACAATTGCAGGTACAGAATGATGAATACCGAATTGGATGGAACCACATCTCACACTAGACGATCAAGCCTAGCATCCATTGTTGAGCCCCCTATTACATGCGCGTCTGTTCCATTTGACGACCTTCGAGGCGACATAATCCTCCGAACATCGGACAATGTTGACTTCCAAGTCTTCAGGATCATCCTCGACCTCGCATCTCCGGTTTTCAAAGACATGCTTTCTATACCTCAACCGCCTCTCCAGGACGAAGGCATAGGTGGAACCCCAGTTGTGACTATTAGCGAGTCAAGCGCCGCTCTTGATATCGTTTTACGATTTTGCTACCCTATCGTACAGCCACAATTCGATTGTGATAATATGTCGATAATCGCCGGGGTCCTCCATGCTGCAACGAAGTACGATATCCATGCCGCCATCATCCCAACCAGAGCAGCTCTTCGGGCATGCGCAGAAACAAGCAACAAAAATGCACTCGCAGCCTATGCGATTGCCTGCAGTCTGAAACTGGAAGAAGAAGCACGTGCAGCGGCGATAGGCATATCTCAAATGGCCAGCTCTCAATGTGTCTGTACCTGAGCTTGCGTCGCTTCCTGCCTTGGATTACCACAATCTACTCGACTTCCACAGGCGCGTGTGCAAAGCAGTCGGCAGCCTTTTCGATCAAAGAGATTTCTTTCGAGACGCTTTCTCTACGACAGGAACTGGCTATCATTCTCTTTTGCGCCATGAATGCCCGCATGAAACGCGTCTAAAAAACGAAAAATTTCAGGTTATGTCAATATACACCTACGACTGGTGGAGTTCTTCAAAACTGACATTCAAAGACGCTTTGAATACTGCACCGCTCGACTTCGACAAAATATCCCTATTAGCCATCGCTCCAAATTTAGAGAATCTATCCTGCGTCAAATGTAGAGATAGCATTTTTCGTAAATGGGAGAAGACGAGGCCAAAAATGATAGTAGCCATAAAAGAGGAGGTTGAGGAGGTGAGTTCTTTCGCATCGCTCTCCCGCATCCCAATGTAACATACATATCTTCTTCCATCTAATAATTAGGTGGAGCTTATTCTATCGTGGAAATGAATGTCTTCTTCACATCACCATTTCGCGAACATTAGATTAACATTGTTGAATGGCATGAAGGAAGGCAACAGAGCATGGCCATTTTCAAGACTGTACTGTCATTTCTGAAAGACCCTTATGTTTTGCAATTCAAACGGTATATTGATTTTACACCGGAAAAGAATTTCCAAACGTTGTTTAATCAGCATTTTTACTAAGCCAATCGGATTTAAGAAGAGACAGGAAAAGAAGTTCCCGAATTGGATATCCAAGAAATCAAAACATCTCATTTCGGCGAGCTTGGACCTGGAACTATATTTTATGAGCTAAAGTGACAGGATAGAGTAGGGTATGGAGTGCAAAGTTACTCTACTTAGAATCAGACGATGATCAGGAGCGATGTTTCTGAAATATGTATGTGAGACAAAACAAAACACTTCTCGACTGTATGTCTCAAAGTCGTACGCGACTTGTTACTAAAGTAGTTTTTTGAACCGAGGTGCAGTCACTGCGGATAGCAGATAGCTCTCGGGTACTTTGGACTTTGGGCAAGGCTATAGGCCGGTGTGAACGGCACACAGAGCGGCAATGCAGTAAACAAGCACTGCGGGCACCTCCATACGGACACACGTAACATCGGAACGTAGAAGAGCCCGATTACTATGTGACACAAACAAGTATGTAAGCTCTGGTTTGCCCGACTCCTGGTGAACGAGGAAAACGTCGCTTCTCGACTACGGAAGGATAGAATCTTTGGATTCGGGAGAAGAGTCAAAGATGGGAACAGGGCGCCACGAGCTCTCTCATTGACATATATGCTCTCATTAATATGAGATGTCTTGGTGGCGGATGAATATGATCGCATGTTCCTATGCCCCTGTCGGATTTTTTGTTTAGTAATTAACGGAGTCCAGCTTAAATAGTCTTGATCTGTTTCACTCATCTATCCTATCCTTTCTTCCCCCAAAATTTCCTTGAATCCGAGACTTACGATGCGAATAAGTGAGCTAGGTTTACTTACTTCGTCGATTGAAAGTCTAGATACTGAACATAAATATGAAAGCCTTGACCGACGACTCAGACTGCTCGCTTAAAAATGCAAGATCTGAGTCAAGTGTCGAGACTCTGTATGCGGTTGCTTCACCTCCATTTGACGGTCCTGGCGGCGATGTTATTCTTCGGACCTCAGACGACGTCGATTTCTGGGTGATAAAGGCCATCTTGGAACTCGCCTCGCCCGTCTTTAAAGATATGTTCTCTTTGCCGCAGCCCGACAACGAAGGTGACGCAATACAGACCCCGATTATTGCAGTCAGCGAATCAAGCGCTACGCTCGATGCCTTATTACGACTCTGCTATCCTGTCGAGCGACCACAGCTACTCGAGCAAGACATGTCTCTGATAGGGGACGTGCTCCACGCAGCGCAAAAGTATGATGTCATTGTCGCGATGGACTTCGCTAGAAGAATTTTGAAAAACCATGCAAAAACCAGCGGAGAGAGCGCACTCACCGTATATGCGATAGCGTGCACCCTGAAATTGGAAGAAGAGGCGTCCATCGCAGCAACTGAATGCCTCAGATGGCCAGTTCTTGAGACGCCGGTGCCCCAACTAATGTCTATGTCCGGCACGGACTGCTACAACCTATTGGACTTCCACAGACGCGCGGGAAGAGCGACAGCCGATCTTTTCCATCAATACGATTTTCTGAAGTATACCTGTTGCGGACTCTACGTATTACACCATCAATGCACGTCCGGCGCGAAGAGCATCCAGCTGCACAACGGGTCGTCAACATATATCTACGAGTGGTGGGCGCAATCGAAGTTGATTATAGAAAACTCCTTGAAGCTAGCGCCCCTCGACTTTGAGAGAATCGCTCTAGCGCCTATTGCTGAGACGGTGAAGCAGCACGCCTGCGCGGACTGCAAAGACCAGATTTTCCGAGGTTGGGACGGAGTGAAAGAAAAAATGGTTGCCGCGATAAAGGAGAAGATCGTCGAAGTAAGCATTATCTCCGCAGGATGCCCGGACGGACGGAGCCTTAGACTAACGTCGCTTTTCCGTTATGTTTCCTCAGGAAAAACTCAGCTATTCCTGGAAATAAATATCATCATCGGGTTAGCGGGCCGCAGTGACCTTGATATTCATTCTGCAAATTTTCATACTGGCTACCCTCATAATAGCTGCGTCGAACCCGCCCCACCCGCTTAGAGATGGGAGAAGGAATGAGTCCGAACGACCCCAGACGCTGTTGAGAAGAACAGCAGACAAAAAGGCAAAGTCGCCGATGTACTACTGTATCTAACACCACAATGCAACACGATTCATACACACATATATTACTTACCTATGTTTTTTTTTCTTACTGGCTTTCTGGAAAAGTTAGGGTTGTTCTAATTCCGTTCATCCGGGCCTTTTTCCGATGTCGTTCGTCATATAGTACTCCACCCGCAATCTTAGACCATACTACCAGACTCGCCATCGCCATTTGTAGACGTAGCATGTTAACTATTCCGGCAGGTGAGCAGGCGCGAAGAGTCCAGAAAAGTCGCGGGAGTACTAGTGTTCCTCGTTGATTGAAGTTAAAACGATTGAAACCGTTGCCGGCAGATGATCGTGAAAAAGTGTGACAATGACATGGTTCCACGTGATGTGACAGTGTTTTCAGCTTTCTTTGCCTTCTTCGAGTGGCAACTCAAGTCGACTCTCAAGTCAAGTCATATCGACTTGTGACTGTAACTCCTTCACCACAACACCTTGAATCGACTTATAAACTGTATCAGTGAGCAGGTAGAGGTAATCAGTACTGGAATTGAGCTTGCATTTTTTGAGAATTTTGTCTTGAGGTTAAAAAAATTTCAACTAAAATTGGAAGCAAGCCAAAGGTAACTGCTATACACTGGCAGGACAGAGACTGATTTTTTTATTTACTTATTTCTCATAAAACAGACCCATCAGAGACACCGGATTTACACATATCTTTATTGCTTGTATTACAAGAATTGTTTTTGTCTGGTCAGAAGGTGCCTTCCATGAGTTGTCGACATGATACTCTACACCGTACTAGCCTCTTTTTATAGATAATCAAACATAGCCCAATACTAACGAGCAACCAATCAGTTTTTCGATTTCGCTGGTAGCAGCTTTCCGACGCCGAAGAAACGACCTCGGGAGTCTTTGGCGTCCTGCCGTCTTCTCGTTTCCGCCTCGACCTCTGCGTCGGAGAGGCGTTCGCCTAGTGCGTACCAGGTGACGAAGAGCATGCCGATTACCGCTGTCAGGACGCATCTGTAGCGGAATGGACAAATATATCAATACTGATCTTCCGTAGCGGAAAAAAGGGAGGAAAGAGGGATTCGGACGTACCCAGTCATAGCCCCGATACCCTTCGCATGCCATCCGTTGTTCTGCAAGAACGGTCCGAGCGTGAGACCCGTCAAGTCCGTCGTGCTATTCTTCCCCGCAGCATTGCCCGTCGTCGGCTCAGCAAGCGCCGCACACTGGTCAAACATGAACTGCGGGACAGGATGCCTCCCATCGACAGCAGTAGCAGCAGCACTCATCTGCTCGGGGGCCGTAATAAGCGTGATCGCCAGCCCCGCCTGGAGGTGCCACTCGATGTGGCAGTGGAAGATCCACGCGCCGGGGTTGTTGGCGACGAAGCGCAGCGTGACGCTCGCGCCCGACTCGACCTGCACGGTGTCCCGCCGCACCGGGTTCGCCTGCCCCTCCGCCACGGGCGGGTTGAGCGCCGGGTCGTCCGACGTGTAGTCCGTCGCGCGGTTCACGATCTGGAACTGGTGCCCGTGCAGATGGCTAAGGGGAGGTAAAGTAGGAAAGAAGGGGGGGGGGGATCAATCGCGTCAGTAAATTTTTTTGACTTTTAACTTTCATGGCAGCCGAGGAAGTGTGAGTATATTGATACGCACAATGGATGCTTCCCGGCGTCGCTGTTCATGAGAAGGATATCGACTACCTCGCCCGCATCAAGCACGTAGTTCCACGGTCCATACGCACTTGCAACGTCCGCCGATCCGTTCCCAGCGACGCTGTTCAAGCTGATCGCGCTGAAGACAGAGGGGACGACAGGCGTGTTGTACGTGATGTTATTGAACATCGCGCGGTTCGTCCCGTCTGTCATCGTATCGAAGGAAACGACGAGCGGGATGGTGTGAATGTTCCCGCTGTATTGAGGGATTGCCTGGACGGGCACGAGGGCCGTGTCGTTCGTATCCCCGTACGCATCGATCGTCTGCGGTTCGTTGAGCGTAAAGGACGGAGAGTAGATAACTTGCGCGGTTGCGTCTGAGGACGAAGCGGGATGAGATTTCCGAAGGTAGCAAGACGTGCATCAAAGCAAAGGCTCACTAGGATTGAGGTCATCCGGTACGGTATCAAACATGTCGGTATCCATGTTCGCGTGGATCGCCCAGTTGGCAGTGCTATCGTTCAGAGCCGTCACAAGGACAGAGTAGCGCTGGGCCACAGTCAGAGATAACAAGTCAACAGGCATCTCCTCTGTATCAACCTGCCATCACGCAGGCGAAGGCGAAGGAAAGCCACGTTTCAGCATAAAGTATACGCCTTCAAAGCGAGGATACTCACACCGTCCACTTCGATAATCCGCATCTGGTGTCCGTCGATCCAGAAAAAGAACATCGCAAACGCAGCCGTGTTCACAACACGGAGGCGGTATGTCTTCCCGGCTTCAAAGGAGATACTTGCATTTCCGTTGAAGCCATCCAGGTACGTGCCGTTCTGAGCAAAGTAAATAAGAGGAGCCTCTAAAAAATTTTTTTCCATGGTCAGTACTACTATTTCCACGAGTAATAAAATCTTAGCTTCAAGCGCACTTGGTACGGGTTCAGCCCCTCCCGGGTTCGCGATGCTGATGAATTGTTTTAGGAGCACTTGATGCTCGTCATGATACCTGAGATGTGCAGCAAACGTGAGCTTATGCTTAGCGACTGCTGGAGAAACCTACCAATCTCCGACGACCACAGTGTATTCAGCATCGTAACTGTGCGCCTCTTGCTGCGGACGAAGTATGACGGGAGCTCGCAAGCCATCGACGTAGTGTCCCTGGTAGGACCTCAACTCAGGATCAACGAAGTGATAAATGTGATTGGGATTATACCTGTGCGTGCGCGTGTACCCAGTACGTCCCCCACTGGCCTAATCAGACCCAGATAAGGTTCGCAAGACGATTTGAATATCGCGCGTGGGGAATTTTGCTTACCAGATTCGTTCACAGGAACGACATAGTCGAATGTATCGCCCGGTGGGATTCCACTTATATCAAAAGCAACCGGAAAGAAATTAGAAAAATAACGAAAGCGAACAAGGAAAAAAAAGTAGTAAAAAGAATTGCACCGATCGGAAAAGAAAAGGTAAAAAATCTCCGAAGGAGGGGTGCAAACGCGAAATTTTCACAACATCCGCATCGATTTTTTAAAAAAAATGCATATTCGCATACGTACCACTGACTGACACCAACGGCACCATCATACCAGCTCGCATTGGTGAAGAACATGCCATGGTGGTGCAGCGTCGTGACCTCGCTGAGGGAGTTCGTCGCGTGCAATACCAGGGTATCGTTCGCGCTGATGTCGATGGGCGGGGGCGGCCATGTGCCGTTGACGCCTACCGCGCGGCGCGGGAAGAGGCCGTCTGGGTTGACATTCTCAACTGTACAATTACTAATAAATTAAGGGAATATTTTCGATGAGATGGGGGGAAGAGAGTGAGAGCGGACCGTAGGTTATGTTCCACCAAAGCTCGGACACGCCCGCCTGGACTGGCTGGATGGTATTGAAGAGGAGGGAGAGGAAGAGGGAGAGGGTCAGAGCAGCAGGCCAAGTAAACATATCTTGTCTTGTACCGTCGCCAAGGACGCTGAGTGCAGGGGACGAAGGGGGAGCCAATTCCGCTAGATCTGCGACGGGACTCGTTTATCTGATAGAGAAGTGCAATAAGAATAAGAATAGAATAGCCGGGCACGTGCATCGCAATCTGATAACAAGTCTATGAATAGGCCCGCGTATCTGATAAGCATTTACCCACCAACATAAATAAACAAACAGGGCCGCCTCAAGCCATACGTATACGACTCTATTGAAGAACTTGCCTGGGTCAACTAAACGGGAAGAACGGGGGGGAGAGGGACAGACGCGAACCACAGGGAACACTAACCATCTACGTCTACGTATCAATGCATATTCGAAGGGTTCGTATGTACCTTTACTGTAATTTGCCATACTCTTATCATCATTCACAATGAATAAGCACAACTACTGACGATACTGTGCATACAGACAGAAAAGAGCCGAGGAACCACATCACAGACATATCACCCTCGTCCGCTATACCGGTCTCAATACCCAAATATCAAAACTCCCTCGTTCACAGCTACGCCAGGTTTCCACCATGCGGCAGCTCCGCTATTTCCGGCGTTTCCTCGCTGCTCGACGTGTGGTCCCCCGAGCCTTCTTTTTCCCTCGCCGCTGCCGCTGCCGTCACCACGTCCGCTTTGGCCGCCTGGCGACGCCGGTACGCCGCCCCCTCGTACCCCATCACCTTCATCCGCCCCTCGGAGAACTTCATGTAAATTAAGAGACCGATCGCGGCGAGCCAGTAGAACACGTATGCTAGCACCGTTCCGACTGGACGTAAAATAAATAAATAAATAAACAAACATGAGTAAGAATAAAAGAAACTAGACGCCGCTCACTCGTCGCGGTGTTCGTCCACCCAAACAGCGCAGCGAAGATATTCCATCCCTGTCCGTCAAAGTTGTTCTCGGGGTTACAGCAGTCGAGGTGCCACACCACGCCGCGCACATCATAGCTCCCGGGTCCGTCCCCGCCCGCATCGTCGACGTCCGCGCCAAGGAGGTTGTTAAACGCGTTTATCTGAAAGTCGCCAACGGCCTTGCTGAACAGGCCCGCGCCGATGAGGAGGATGAAGTTCGTCATCACGACGAGGAACGTCGTCAGCGTCGCGCGGCTCGCAAACGCATAGATCAGGAACCCGCACAGCAGGCCGCACAGCAGGCCCACGATCGCCGCGATCGGGATCGCGCGCGCGGACTGCCCGAGCGAGACCCCGCCGACGAAGACGACGGCCTCGAGCCCCTCGCGCATCACGGTGATGAGCGGCAGCACGAACAGCACGAACCGCCCCGCCCGCCCGTCTTTATCCTTCTTCTTCCTCTGCGACTTCTCGAACGCGCGCTGCAGCTTGACGCGCCACTTTGCGCGCGCGCGGTCGAGTTTGAGCATCGTCAGCCCCATGGCGAGGATGATGAGCGAGGCGATCAGTGAGAATATCCCCTCCCAGAGCTCTTCGGTCTGCGACCACAGGTCGGACGCCTGTGTGAAGAACACTGCGATGAAGGCCTGCGGTTCCTTAGTTTTACTTGAAAGTTCGAGGAGGTTGGAATAGAACTCACAGCGCCGATTGCGAGTGCAATCAACAACCCCAGAGCAGATCCAAGAAATATCTAGCAAAACACATTCAATCACAACCCAATAACAAAAAAAATAAAAAATAAAAAACATCACCAACCTGAATCCGAAGCTTGCGAATAAGCTTCTTCGTAGCCTCCTCGCTCTCCTCTCCCCCAAGCTCCTCACTATCACCCGCATCCCTCGTCAAAACAGGCACACTAGCCGCACTCTCGCTCCGTTCTCCATTTTCATTTTTCTCCCCTTCCTTTTCTTTCTCCTTTTCCTTTTCCTTTTCTTTAGTCTCGGCCCTGGCCTTAGCCTTATCCGCGCGGTCCTTCAAATACGCCTGGTGCTGCGGATGGTTGGGGTGCCTCCAGTCCGTGACGAACAGCCCGCGCTCGCCCGCCACGACAGACGTCGGCCGCGCGATCTGCTCGACGAGCCCCAGCAGCACCGAGACGATGATGACCGCCTCGAGCGTCTCGCGGAACACGATGAAGAATATCGGGACGGAGAATAACGAGCCTGCCATATCCTGCGCTGTACTGTACTGTGATGTGCGAAGTCGTAAAGCTAACTAAACTACCACTGATACTGCTATGCTATGTAGTACTGACTGGCTGGCTGGGTGAGAGAGGGACGAGAGAAGATGGATACTGAGTTATATCAGATAACAAAACCAGACGGACGGCAATGATATATCGATACTGATATTGATGATACCGCGTTCTAAACATAGATAGATATCCCGAATCTAATCAGATAGATATCATGGTCCTCATGACCCCGACTTCGACCGAGTATTTTTAGTCCAACCCTGCAACCGGCCGGCCGTTCGAACCCGAAGGACAAAGTTTGCGTCCAAAAACGAGAATAAACTCAGCAGAGTCAGAGGAAGACTCGATGCCACATGCAACTCATTCAATTCGACGGACCGGGCAGACAGACATGAGAGGCATCTTCAACCAATGATACACCGCTTTCAGAGTGTTCCCCCCTCTCACGGAATGTTGATAGGGATGGCACAACTATGTCAGCCTACTACCAGCACCGCCTTCCTTGAGCATTTTTAGGAATGAGAAAAAAGATGAACCGGTCGTTTTAGAGTTGGGCGAAGATCAGATCGATCGGTGCCGTAATAGCTAGCTCAATTAACAAAAAAAATGGTATGGAATGGAAGAAAAGCCAAAGACTCTTCATTAAAATAAACCCCAATTCTTCGAGCTCTAATTTTCCATCACGTGCAAACCTTAAAACCATTGTCACGCTGTCACATCGAAGTCACTCGATGAGATGAGGTTCCATGGAAAAAGCTCATGTACAGTACGTGTACATACAGACACGAGCCAAAAAACTCTGATTCGGATTTCCTAGCTACCGAGAAAACAGATTTACTTTATATTGGGATTGTTAGGGATCAGGGGGATCAGTGATAGGGAGCTTGATAGAGTTACTGTCGAAAGCAAGAGAACAGACAGAGAAACAAAGCCACTTTTGGCTTTAGCCTTAGAGTCGATAAAGAAAAGGAAATAATAAAAAAACCAGAAAGAATCCCATCTAGCCTGTTTCTGGGGTTGAGCAAACAAGTCTTCATCCGGGCCGTTAAAAGGGAAACGATGTTCAACGATGAGCGAGATAGAATCAAGACCAAAGGGAGACAATGACGGATGGTAATGTATGTGAAAAGGGGTTAACGGCTCGTAAACTGTGTGAGGCGTATTATCGAAAGAAATATATATCCAAGAGAGATGGAGGGGGTAAGACGGCACTCCTAGCAAGTGGATTGGGGGGGAACGATGGTAGGTGCGCTGGAACACACGATTGTGTACACGGAGTGCCGAATGTCACTTTGTAGTGGGCGAAACAGGAGAAATGGGAGCGACCAGTGACGAGTCAGTTGAATGCTTGGGCTAGATCGATGTCCGAGATGAAGTTGCATAGAGGATAAGACATGCACATGAGGCATAACATGGAGGAGCATAACCAGGGGAGAACATGAACGAAGCAGAAAGGGGTATCCAGAAAGAATGCAGAACATAGAAAACGCACGGACGACAATGTGATCAATTCGCTCACAATCGCATGTCCATGAACGGGTCCGGCTGACCATGTTGCATCAGCAATGTCCGCAGCATCATCGCGCGTTCCTTCCACAAGTCTCTCTCCCTTCGTGCCGATTCGATCCCCTCCTCGAGCTCACGCTGGTACTCGAGCTTGCGTTTCCGGCTGCGGCGAGCCGCAAGCGTATTCTGTCTCCTCTTGGCAGAGATCGCCTCCGCCTCCGCATCGTTCAGCGGAGCTTCGATGTTGCCAGCGTCGGAGCCAGCGAGCTCATCCTCCTCGTCAAACGCAGCAGACCGCGCACGCTTGCGCGCAAAAACAGCCGGTACTGGCTTGCGCGACGTTGCCGAAGGTGCAGTGTAATTGCGGACCTGCGTTGGGGCGTCGACCGGAATGAGCGACTCTGGAGTGATGTTCTTGCGTGTCCCCGTTGGCATCTTCTTCCTCCGCCCAGTGGCGTTCGAGTTTGCGGAGTTCGTCGAGACGTCGTTGATGAGAGGCGACATCCGTGTGGAAGGTGGTTCGAGTGCCGGAGTTGACGGGGACATCGTGTACAGATTGTCAAAGTTTGGGACAGGTGGTTTTGCTGGAGATGCGGAGCCAGAGTCAGTAAGAGAAGGCGGCGGCGGCATGCCATTTTCAAGAGGCATCTTGGCAAAGTCGTTCGGTCCATCCGCATAGCCTGTCGAATTGGGTTGCGCGACAAGCGGCATGCCTTCGAAGGAGTCTTCATCTATGGTCATCCCTGCGACAGCAGGAGACTGGAAAACGTCCGGCATATTTGGCGCCGCAGGCGTGTCGAGGAATGATTCGAAGGGTGTTTCGTCGTCGATGAAGGGGGACGTAAGGTAATCATTCCAATCGGTAAACGTTGGGGAAGTAAAATCATTTGTACCGCCTGCGGAACCGCAGGCGCGGCGATGAGTCACCTGTTCGATACAGTGCACAGCGCCAAAGAACTCACCAAAGAGCGCGTTTGAAATGTTCTGAGCAGCTTCTTCCGCCGAAGGCCCAAGTTGAGCCGGAGCTTTAGCGGGAGAAGACGGCGCGGCGGAGCCGCCACTACCGTTCTCTTCATTGAGTCTCTTCAGGTAATCTGCCATTACTGTATCAAACTGGAAGAAACCGTTGTCGTCAGAGACTGGTTGTTGGTGTTGATGTTGGTAACTTGTTGACGTTGATGGGACCGATTCGTCAAAGCGTGGGACTGGCGGTCTGTTGTGGGTCGTCGAGCTTGTAGCGTTGACGCGCGGGATAGGAGGTAACCTAGTCGGGATGCCATAGTGAGCTGCGAGAGTCGAAGTTGTGCCAAAAACAGGCAGATTCGTCCGGGGACGTAGATTAGAGATGTTTATCGAGCCATGTGAGGTATGCGTGGGGTTTTGGAGTACTGAACTCTCAACTGTGTGTCGGCCATTATGGAAAAATGCCGGCGATGACGGGAGACGCGGACCAGAGGAGGCGCTTAGAGTGTGCGGAACATCTTGACCGTTGGTGCTGATAAAGTTGTTCTGCAATGGATGAATGGCTGAAACTGAGGGAGACGACGGGCTACGCCTGTTTTGTTGCGCGGCGGACTGCAAGGTTGCGTCGGCCGACTTTTGAGATCTAAGATCGGTCGATGACCAAGGCTGGATCAGTACATCTTGTTGAACGCTAAGTTGTGCGCCAACGTCATCGATGTGCTCTTCCGACCTTGCGGATTGAGATTGAGAAGCGACGTGCATGATAAGAATATGCAGTGCCCGCGATTGAAGACCTCGAGTCAAGTCGAATCGAGACCGAAGGAGCCCGAGTTGAAATGAATCAAGAAATTGAGAGAAAAGTATAAAAGATGGGCTCCACAAGGGACACACGCGAGCACCACGGGCACGATATACGACAGATCTGCTCGCACGGAAACGCGACGGATGATATATGTATTTGAGCACAAAGAAAGGAGCACAGAGATGACGCGACGACTGGGAGAACTAATCCGATACGAAATAGGGACTTACAAGATGTGTGCAGCTAAAAGCCACGGATGACTAGGACCTTCTCTACAGAGTGATGAGAGATGGTCGGGGTGGAAAGGAGAGATGGGATGGACGAGGGGCGATGACTCGGCCCTCGTTTAATAGGAAGTTTTCAAGCCCAGAGACGCCCGTCTCCTAGTATTCCCACGCACCGCCACATTGGCCCATCACCATTACCCCTTTCTCTCTCCATCTGTCTGTGTTCCGTGTTGGCCGCTGGCTAGCCGCTGCATTCCAGCTGTTCCTCCGACTGCGATCTCTCCTTTTCTTTGCGGGACGACCCTCAAGACTAGACTACGGCGCAGAACCTGCTGCTGTCGTCACAAAACAAAAGACGAAAATAAAATAAAAATTCTCGGGGCCGTTAGCAAGAAAACAAAACCGAGAAATGACTCGACGATGGGACAATTACCCTATCGGATGGCTCACAGAAATCATGACAAATACACCGATCCACGCGTTCATCCCGCTCCCACGCTGCACAGCCTCCCCGCCCTTTCCTTTCCCAAACATGGTACATCGCACTGCGCCGCGTCCGTCCGACGTCACGCGGCGCGGGAACGAGGCGCATGCTGTGTCCCGCCCTTTCCCCTTATATGCTTATTCAAGGTGCCTGCAATCATCACGCGGTCCCCTTGCTATCTTCTTGTCCCTGGGTCAGAGAACACGTAGATGCCCGAACGGACACCGCCCCGGCCAATCACGCCCGTCGGTCCCACCGCAGGCGTCGGAATGATGCCTGCCTGGACCAGTATCGTACGCGCGTCTCGTACGTACTGTACTGCAGACGTGCACCTTCTGAACCTTGTTACAAACCATCTCTCTCTCGAACACCATCGAACATCCCCGAATCCTCCTCTCCGTTTCTCTCGGCTCGTCCGCAAAGACTGTACCCGTCGCTATTGGATGCCGAACTGAGTTCAATACAATGGGCGCTAATGCGCTGCTGCGCCGCCTCTCCTTATGCGCCAGGCAGTTCGGCGCTGCGCTCCTATGGTCCGTGCCGTGGAGCATCTTTTCTATGATTCTTATCTCTGTTCACCACTCGCTGTTCTCGTCTCTGTCTGGTCTGGTGCACATGCTCTCTGCTGATATTAATCCAATCTGTGTTCTCGTCCCTACCTGCGCCACTTAGTCCAAGTACCGTCCGAGTCCGACGCCCTCCGACAACCTGACCAGTGATCTTACAAGCCACCCCCGACCTATCCCATTTGCCCCGGCACGTCGGGACGTACTTCATTGGTGTCCCCCGTCTTTCCTGAATTGCATACCCATACCTTGTACCCGGCTTTTCCCCCCCATTCGAATTCCCTACACCGCTTTGTCCCCTCTGCAAAGATTAAGAAAGATACGCGCGCATTGGTCGTTCTCCCATTTGCAAATCCGTCAGTGAAAGCTGTGAGTAAGCTGTACCGCACGCGTAGGCGTCGATAACTTCTAATCAACACAGCAGAGTCTTTATGCCTGACCTGGATACCGCGATGGTTCTCGTTTCCCGGTATTAATTCACCACGTGGAAACGTAGTGCACAGCATACCATCGAAATACTCACGTCCAGCGCTTCAATCTTCAATGTGTATTGAGTAATCCCCCCTGTCTTGTATACCAATCTCTCTCCTTTCTTTCTCAGAATGATATTTTCGCCACACGGCATTATATTTAGGAACAACTTGAAGATCACAACCTTACAGTGAGGCGATGCTCCCGAATACCTTGAAAAGGGTCCTTATTATAAATACTTCATTCAACAACACTGCCTTCCCCGCATCCAACGGCAATGATGGTCAGATATAGAGTAATTTTATCAAGCGAAGGCTCGTCAGGACCACGTAAACCTTGATTCCGTGCCGGCGACATGACACGGCACGTATACGCGTATACACACCCGTTCAGTCAAGTCAACCGCGGCTACTTCTTGTATCACCCACATTCTCCTTTTTAGCATCAAATGATGACGAATATATCCCGGCTGCTCTCCTGTAGAGTCGGGATTCCTAGATCATCGGGCTGTGCTTCAATACGACCAAACGATTCGTTTTATTTTTGGTTTTGTAAAATCCGTGAGTACCACTTTTGAGCCGCCTGCTGTGCAGCGCTTCTTGCATTCGGTTGAATTATTCCGGAGCATGTCGTACCATATTGCGACATTCTTACACTTACTTCTATACAGGTACCTAATGTCTAGCAAAGATTTATAGAACAAGCATAGTAACGCACTTTGATGTATCGAACAGCTGCACGGCTTTCCTATGCTCGGATCCGATTGAACCCAAAGTAAGCACAAGCGGCAATACTTAAAAATTACCTTGTTCGTCAGATCTGTGTTGCAGTGCCACCGACGAGGGACGACACGGCGCGACACGTATACATCCCATTCAATCAAACGTGTCGATTTCGAAAGGACAGTCGTGCTTTGATATGAGATACTCGGTGCAGTCGATATTTGTGGATGTCGATGTCCCTGAAGAAACACACGATCATTTCATCTTCCCGTGCAGCTGGACATGTTTCATTGGACCTACGTGTACATATTCTACCGTTCTCCCATGGTTGGAACTACAAACCCTACTTTGCACAGTCCCGTGTGGCTTATACTGTGCACCTTCGTTCAGGCGCTCGCACTGCTTTCTTTGGCTAAGAAAGAAAAATGCACTCCTTGGTATTGAACATCCAGGGATACAGTAGCCTGGCTGTTTTGAACACCTCCATCTCACGAACGGAGCTCAGTTGACTTCAGTACTGCCTTCTTGTGCTCGGATATCAACCTGTAGCTGGTGCCGTGTCATGCGCATGGTTGGCCGCCTGAGTGAGATCAATGTATGTACAGTGTATAGAACAAAAAGCACATTTGAAACGCGTTCCCGAAGCGTGTAAATATACGATAGACAAATACATGGTCTGATCAATCTTTGAGTCAGTATTCTATTTTTCTTTACACAGTTAAGAGCTTACCTTGTATTTTCTACACTGATGAGAGCTTTTCTTTCCGGGAAAAGACGAGCTCTAGCTGAAAAAGGAGACTTGTGAGAATCGTTAGTCTAAAGCCGTGCTAACGTTGGCGTCCTCCTGCTTTATGGCTGTTATGATCCTTTCTTTCATCCCGTCACACTCATTAATCTTATCCTTGCATTCAAGACGATCATGGCTCAATTCTGGAGCGATAATCACATGGAGATCTTTTCAAAATCAAAGGGAGCCAGCTTCAAAGCATCCTCTATCCTGAACGCTGACTCTAACGACCATCCATTTCTAGTCGTGAGGGAGCCGCGGATAGACACGATGCACAGTGCTTGTAATCTTCAGGGTCAGGAAGTAGTCAGTCCTGAAAAGACGAAAGACAGCCATCTGCGCGCGCGCGCGCAAGTGGAAGTCCAACACTTTATTTTACAGCCAAGCCAGAAGCCCATGCGAACTGGATCATCGGAGCAACAAAAGCCGGCCATTTTTGAGAGATGCATTAGCCGCGACCAGCTTCCTCTTGTAGCTATAGTCACTTGACAGGATAGCCCAGTCGCAATAAGGCATCGAGGGTAGTGCTTGAGTCACTAACCGGAACAATCGGAAGTTAGTGCTAGTCCAGCGCTACGCTTGTTGACAGGCTGCGGAATGGAGAACAAATTCTTAAAAATGGGTGATGAACGACCCAAAGTAGCTGCTAAAACTCAGAAATCGAGATTGTCCGAAATCCGAAGAATTATATCACCGCCAGAACCATCGAATGGATGTGAAGCAGTCATGCGAGGCTGAGCCTCAGTAATTGGTGTATTCCTAAGTGGGGAATCTAGATTCGTCGTCAGACATAGCTTTTTAAGACACCCAGGCTCTCAGTATTCACGGATGCGACGAGATTTGATGAGATGGACAAGTAACAAAAAAAAACACTAAGTAGCAGATCACCACACCGTTCCAAACTTAGAAAGACGTGGCTGTGAAAGTTTTATAAGTCAATTACGTCAGCACAACTTCCAGCCGTCAATGACTTCTAGAGGGACCTTTTCTTTGTCAATGAAAATATCCACTGTAAATCATCTACATAAATGCGAACGGTGAATGTATGGCTCGAATGCGACAAATAGTAGACCATGAAAAATCGTGATTTAAGAGTACAGAAAGCTGTGCGTGATAATGAATCACTTAGCGAATCTTCTCGGGACATGCATGTTGAAATGCAGAAGGTTTCATGGTCCTCTGGTGAGCTAAGCGCGTCTTCGGACACGCCGGAGCTCCTGACCTCTTGTATCGTAAAAGAAAATGGATCAAGACCCATCATCCACACCTCGACGTGTAGCTTGCATAACCACAATTCCAACATCACACCTCTTACTCGAGCTCGAGCTCGAATACCCAATTATTGCACTCGCCACATCTCCGACTGTCTTTCTCACTTCTCCGCCTACACTTCCCGAACCATGGTACTGCTCCAAAAGCTCCTTCAGTTCGAGAGAATGGTCTTCCACCGCAAGGCGCCGGGAGCGTCCTAAAATAACTGTAATCTTCCTCGAAACTCGGGGTAATTGGGAAGAACATGAGGGCCGAGGTCGTGTTTGCGGTTGTGATAGAGAAAAGATCTTCTCAATTACAAAATGTAATGGTCTTGGCGTTGCACGAGTCCGGAAAGTGATCCGCGAGAGTGCTTCGGCGACAGCAGGAGGAGGAGGAGGATTGCCAGACGGAGAAGCGTATCGCTCCCAGGTGATATTATCCGCAGTCTCGGATTGAAGACGCGTTTGGGTGGTGAAAGCTCCGTACACGGTATCCGGCATGTCGTAAGTCTGTCAGGGAGGAAGGCGCGTAAGTATCGCCCTACAGGGAAATTAACAAGGACCCACAGAATGAATGCTGATCCCATTTGCCCGGATGCTTGCAGCAGCGGAAGCCTCTGCCTCTGCCTCTGCTTCCCGCTCATCCTTTCCCTTCGTGTGCGCCTTTTCCGGCCTCGTCATTTCCTTTGTACCTTTCTCACCATTCGTCTCCGACGGCGCCTCATCCGATTCCGAAACGGACACAGATTCAGATTCAGATTTAGCATCGGTCTTCGTAATCCGTATGACCGTCGCGCTGTTCCTAGGATTCGCACAAAGCTGCACCACAAACTCGAGCGCGAGTCGATCGTCCGGGCCTCCAAAGAACGGCAGGAAAATATGTTGACCGACACCACTCCTACCATGTCGTCGCTCCTGACTCTGCATCCCATCGATTCCAGAACCAGTTGTACGATCGACATATAACGCAACGTCCATCTTACATTGCGCAAATACAGAGCGGACGAATTGCGAATGTACAACACTTGCTGCCTTCGGCCCATGTGCATCAAATTTATCGGCCGAATACGACTGGGTGCGGAAGAGCATATCAAATGGATTCAAGAGCGGAGTTGTCATGTTTGGAGTCGGAAGCACAGGCGGTGCTGCTCCTGCGCCAGTCCCCGCGGCTTGTCCGCTCTGCACAGAAGATGATTGAGAAGGAGGTAGCCATGGTACCAGAACGAGGTCCGATCCCGTGTCCCTTGCGCGATCCGCCACGCGGTGTGCCAGATCTGAGAAGGTCACAACCGACAAGGATGAAGAGACTTCCAGTCCGTTTAGCTCGCTGAACGTTCTGAAGACATTCAGCAAGGGGTCCGTCAGGAGGAGATGGGACTCGCTTCCGGCGGCTGTCGACGTGGACTTCATAACTGCCGATGTACGGTCTGAGAGTTCAATGAGGCGCATCGCATCGACGCTTATGCTTCTCAAACTCTCTGAAAGACTATCGAGGTTTGAGCTTTCACTATCGGAAGGACGCGCGTGTGGTCCTTCTTCCCTCTTCACTACCTCCTGTGCTTTTTTCTTGATATCCATCTCCTTCTCGGAGAGCTCTTTCAACTTTGCGTATGAGCATGGAGGACATACCAATTGCGTTAGCGCCATCATACCGGGAAGATGCTCAATTTTATCAAGTACAATAGTGAATCGGGTCTTCCACTCTCCAACTGCGTCTTCCCACTCGTCCTTAGCTCTGCTCATCTTCCTCTTGAAGTCAGGCTTTCCCTCTTCCTCAGTCGCAGTCCGATAATTGGGACCTATTTCGACAGCCCGGGCTCTCTTGCTTGGAGGATAGAGAGCTAACACGGTTGGTGTTGTTAGGCAAGTTAATAGAAGGGCTTCGAAGACAAACATCGAGAAGACGCGCTGTAGTCGAGATTAAAAGGTAGCATCCTTCTGGGAAATATTCATTGACCAGAGACTTGCCTGTGTGAGGATTCCGGCGTCCAGTCCCACATTTAGGACAATGAGTTCAACGAGACTGAATTCCGAATGTTTCGTAAGAAATTGGATATTAGTCCTTCGTTGCAGGCTGGGACGCACCCTTTGCAACTCATGAGAGATCCAATCGTGCTCGCCTCTCTCCACCCGAATCCACAGAGCCGAGCTGCCACCGAACATCCGCCAAACTTGCCGAAAAACGCGAGGCAACAGATGGCGATAGTGAATCCCCATGTGGTGCCATTATCCAAAAGGCCAAGATTTGTCTGAAGGCCAGATAGAGTAAAATACTAGAAAGCACCGGACCATTAAGATAATCTGGGAGAAAGATTGGAGGTAGGTGAACATACTAAAGGTAAGAAGATAATGGAAACCATATCCTCCAGCTTCTCGGTCAATGCAATTGCCAGACCCCCCTCTCGGGGAACAACCAGTCCAGCGAGGAATCCGCCTGACATGTACATAATGAGCAACTCATGAAAGGGAACTGTAACGTCGCGACTCACCGAAAATAGCGTGAACTCCAATGCTATCAGTGAAGAACGCCGAAGTAAAAGTCATCAAGATCGTAGCAGTCATAAAGGTCATCGTTGGACCATTTTCAATAGATTCCGTCCGTCTCGCGAGCCATTTAAAAGCCCGCTTGACTGGGATAAGCAGAAATAGTGTCCATGCAACAGCCGTTAGGAGGATCCATACGGCAGACAAACCTGTTGAGGCATTGAGGAGCGCCACAGCAAGAGAAAGGAGTGTCCAGCCAACGATATCATTGCCTACACCGGCGGAGAGAACGACAATGCCGACAGTCGTATCTACAAGCTTCAGCTCCGTGAGGATACGACAGAGAACGGGGAAGGCAGTAATGCTGAACGCAACGCCTGTAAAAAGCATGAAGTGCGGGTAACTTGTTTGATTCTCGTCAATGTAATGTTTGTAAATCGGCAACGCGAGAGCTGCACCGAGACCGAACGGCACGGTCATGCCACCGAGCGCAATAGGGATCGAGAATCGTGCATTCCGCTTGATCACGTTCGTCTCTATCTCCAGTCCAACCAGAAATAAGAAGAGGACTAGACCGATATTAGCCGTGAGAGAGAGGTATGGGAGAGACTCTGAAGGAAAGATGTGTTGAGTGAATCCAGGTATGCGACCGAGTGCAGTTGGACCAAGTAGAATCCCTCCAAGAACTTCTGCAATTACTTTGGGCTCCCGAATTCGCTTGAGTAGAATGGCGAGGAGCTGAGCGACCATTACGATTATACCTGATCGATGGCAGCAGAATTGCAGGGCATTAGTAGTAGCTTTGCTCTACAAGAAGAATAGCCACGCACCAACTTGGATGATCCATAGTCGAATAGGATCTTTCTCCGAGAACTTGGTCGGATCCTTTTCATCCAGTAAACCTCCCTAATCAACGAATAATCGCGAAGATGATCGGTATCATTCATCCCGATGCCACGATTAGATAGAAGGATGAGAAAACAAAACCAACCTGCTGTTCAGCGGTTCTTCGCTGAAAGTCTCTGGTACTGCTCGCCAAGCTGATGATAGACCTCGAAAGCGGGCCTGCCATTGAGCTTATTAATGATGGTGGGAGCGAGAGAAAGGATAGGAGTGTTATTCCATCATTTGCACCAATAGGTATATCTGAGAAGACCGAAGCGAAGAAGTTCCGCCTGTGGCGCGCGAGGATCACATTGCCTATACTTAGAACTCCGAATATATAAAGACAATTTTACTTCCGTTCATACCATGTCTTGGCAAATGGGGTTGAGTTCGCGCCAGATTCGTCTCAAAGGAAGTGCGAAGTACGATATCACCGTACCTCATACCGAGGAGAAAAGGAAGTAAAACCCGAGAGTATCTTATTTTATCCACGTTAGGATAGGCGAATCCATGTTCAATTCTAATTCTAGATCATTCCCACAGTATCTCTGTTATTCATTGACTCGCATTCGGTAGGTGCTTCGCTGCTGTGCCAAAGGTTCACTGGGAGTGTGAAGATTGTTGGATGTCACATCTATCGGACAGTCAGAGTGCTTTCCAGACAAAAGTTATAGCCAGGGCCTTCTGTGCTCATTCTCCTCTACATCCACACGTCTATCCAAAGGAACTGACCTTCTTCCTCAAAAGAGAATGACGATTCTGATTCTACTATGTGCTTTGGTCCCAGTCCAATTAAGAATATTTATACTCTAGCCAAGTGGAATGAAGAGGGGGAATAACAATTTAAGCAACACAACAAATGTTCCGAAAAACACGCCAAATCCGGGGTACAAAGCGTCAAGAAGAAATCCTTATCTTCGGAAAACACAAAATCTTCCCTCGTCTCACTTCATAGCATCTCACACTCTACATTTCAACTCAGCACCAACCATAGTCATCGCCGCGCCAAGGCACCACCCCAGCTCCGTTCCTTCAATCTGCTTCTCGACGCGCACGCCCCTTTCAGCAGGGAACTCATACCCAAGCCTCAAAAGCGCATGCATAAACGTCAAATCAAGACAATACTCCGGCCGGCCTTCGAGTTCTTCTAATAAAGAGGGATCGTCTTTGAGCGCGGGGAGGTTGTCCCAGCCTAGTTGTGAGCTAGAAGTGGATCGCGGATTGGGTCCGGCGCAAACGTCTCGAGCGAGTGAGGCGATGGTATCTACCCTAAGCTTAGACGAAGAGGGGGATAACGATGAAGATGACGAAGGTACTGGCGAAGGGAAGAAGGGCGCGAGGCGGTCGTAGAAGTAGGAGAGCAGGAGAACGTTCCCCTCTGCGAAGGTCTCGAGGATAGAGGGCTGGTAAACGCCGTTGAAGGAACAGGGCTTTGTTTGGCAGATACTATTCATAATCAAAGACTCAATGCAGGCAAAAAGAAAGCTAAGAAGAGAACTTACGCATCCTTCGTCATGACGAGCTCGACCATACGATTACATGCCTCGAATGAGCCGATATCCTTGCCTGCCATCGTCACGTTTCTCACCTCCTCACCAGTTCTGCTCGGCTCAAGCTCCACGACTCTCTTCGAGCCTTTGTACAAGCACGGATTTGGGATTTCCTCATCACCTTCAGGTAAAGATATATGACTGAATGTAGCCATGAATTCGACAAGTCGATGTATACTCTTCCGTGCTGACATCAATCCGTAGCCAAGGTAAGAATGTTGATACAGTGTGTGTTTCTTCCCGCCGAAGGTGAGCTCGTACTTGTGTTCCCCATCAACAAAGTGAGAGTCATCGTCGAAGTCGGGTTCAAAGACGATCTGTGTTGAACCGCCGCCGAGGTCTAGTACAGCATACGAGTGCTCTGCTGATGAAGATGATGATGCCGCATCGCTGCCACCAATTGTACCAAGCAAATAATTTGCAGTGATCCAAGCGAAGACACCTTCATCTTTTCCATCCATAATCACCACTCCGTCCTTTTCAACAAGTGCAAAGGGATACTTCTCCAACAAGCGATGGCTTACCGCGTCCAGGATGTCCTTGCTCTGCTCCGCACCGAGCAGTCTCAGCCCTGCAGTCGCTTTCACAGCGACAGGCGTACAGCTCCACAGCTCCTTGGGTACAGTGGCCACAGCTTCGTCCAGCAAGACATCAAGACTCTCTGCAGCGCCTTGCGCATCACTTTTATACGCGCTCAGGCCGGGGTGTGTCTGTTTGAAGACTTCGTACTCGTACGCAGGAGATGTGCCACAATTGTTGAATTTGTAGATATGTATCCGCGAGCCGGTCGAACCTGCATCGATCATGAGAGCGTATTGGACGAGTCGGGCAGATGGATTGGCGGGTGATGCGCAATGCACAGTTTTTAGAGGATCTGGGTCCTCTTCAGGCGAATGAGGAGATGATACTTTTACAAGTGGCGGATTTGCAGGGAGAGATAAGTCGTCGTCTAGGTCTTCGTGAATCTCGGGAGGTCTCGTAGGTTTTCCCCAAGCTACGAATTATAAGTTAATATACGACATACGAAAAGTTCAATGCACGCACTGGGTGTTTTTATAGTATCGATCACCGAATCTCGTCTTTCACGAGGGCCGAAAAGCCATACGAGGCCAACGACGACGCCGGCAACAATCGCAAATTTCTTCCACCCAAACCTTATTCGCCCCGCCCTACCATCTTCAACATCTACCCGTTTGTATCCTGTGTTAACTCTAGGGAGTATACTGCTCATCTTGCTATACGTTTTTGCTTTTGACGGACTGCTGCTGGTTGATTTTAGTTTAGAAGAATTTTCCGTCGAAGAAACCCGAATGCGGCGGCCGTGACCAAAGGAACGTCTTTGTGAGATGGATGTAGAGTGAGAAGATGAATGACTGTAGGAGCTATTGCTCATGAAATTGTCGCCAACATGCGCTACAATGTCGGGCGACGGGCGGTGTCGACTCTAGTGATGTGGGTAGATGCTAAGCGACCGTGGGACTTTGATTTCACCTGCGCCAGTATCTTACTTCTTGCCTTCATCATTAAAAAATATCCGCCGAAATATTCTTTGATATGGCAATCGTCATTTTTTTGATGACTTGACTGTTGGTTGTGGATCCAACGGGATCAACTGGATTATCTTGGGTTTTTGTCCTCGAATCTCAAAGCCTTGGCCATACAGCCTCTAACAATCAACGCCAAAGGGCACAGGCCACATTTCTACTGGGGAATATATAAGCAATCAGGCCAGTCCCCTGACACTCATCACAATTCACGAGCGCTACCACGATGGGCTGGCTAAAGCATCTTCGCTCCAAGTCTCCCCAACCTTCGAGTTCATCTTCATATCTATACGGATGCACAGACCCAGACGCTCCCCCGCCAGAATGGACTCCTGCTTCTGAGCCTTCGAGAGCTTATGGTATAAAGAACGAGGCTCCCGAAGACGAATACGAAGCGGCAGAAGAGTTTTGTGAACAGAACCCTCCTGATCCTCCTCGATTCCTTCCCTCAGCTGATGCCGATAGGATCCGCGAGATAGGATGTAAAGGGTGGACTTTGGTTCCTCCGACATTGAGTCGATTTAAAGGCCATATCACGGAGATCCGAACTGCTAGAGGAAAGGGAAGCAGCTCCACTTATACTGGTGGTGAGAAGAGCGGTCCGAAGGTTATTGAGATCGTGACAGAGAAAGGGTGCGGGGATTCATGTGTACTGAGCAATTACCCTATAATGGCTGGATTGTATGACATACAAGGCAAGGAGGGTGTATACTACGAAGTGACCATCTTGCAGATGGACGGTGTAATTGCCATCGGTTAGTCTATTTCGCGGCTTAACTTCATCTTAGATATATCAATATTAATACTTATGCTTACAGGTTCAGCATGTCTTCCTTACCCTGAATACCGCTTCCCTGGTTGGAACAGGCTTAGTGCAGGGCTGCACCTCGACGACATGCAAAAGTTCTTCGAAGATCCCAATGGCGGACGTCCCTACTCCTCCTCCCTATCTTCTTTGCCCTCCCTTTCTCCAAATGACACGATCGGCTTTGGATACATCTTCTCAACAGGAACAATCTTCTACACATACAACGGCGCAAGGCTCGAAGACGCTTTTCTCGGGGTCTATCTACCGCGGACACAATATGATGTGTATGCTGCGATCGGCGTCGGTGGGCCGGGTGTGAATCGCTTGAGGGTGAACTTTGGTGGAGATGATGAAGAGTATTTGTTCAAGTGGAAGCCCGGACGTGAATGGGCTTGGCGTGTTGAGGGACATGTCGGTCGCATGGCGGGTGGTGGAAATGACGATGAGGAACTGCCGAGTTACCCAGGATAAGGCACTCTGATCTTTTCCCGCCCGTTTCTCTAATCCGGATGTTGACTTTGTTGACGAAGATGACTTCATTTAGTATTGAGGATATTATTGTCACCCGTTAGCTTTGTACTCCGCGCTAGAAGGCTATTAATCCCGCAATTCTTTCTCAAGAAATGAATTTGATTGTTTCGGTTTCAACGGTAGCGATAGAACGAGTCGGGCTTTAATAAATTCCCACGATTAAGCTGATGCTACATTGATTTGATTGTCCTCCGTCTTCGATTCCCCTTCAACTACGTAGCTGAATATACACCTTCATGCCTCGTGAGTTCCTTCCCACTCAGCTTTGTCTTATCTGTGTACGTATACTCCTGGCTTCCATCACCGTTATCTATCTGATGACATTTTGCGAATGCAGTGTCGCGTATTTGCTAGCGAAACTTGCGGTATAAGTGATTTAGTGAGTTTTGATGACTCAGCTTCAAATTTATACAATGATCATGTGGAGTACTGGCCACTTCAAAAGTTAAGAGACCCCTCAGCCGAAGAAAACGCTGGAAAGGATGCTAGAGACTCATGTTGGCCAGAGCCGGACTAACGAGCTTCGCGAAGTGTAAAAGAGCTGCGGGCTAGCTGCATGCCTGGCGGCCGAGACTCGCAGATACGAAATTTTCAGAAATGTACAGTAACTGCAAGAGGCACGACTATGAGTGCACGTAAATCGAATTAAAAATCCGACTAACTAGTATTCCGAAGGTCAGGCAACTTTCGCGAAGGACTTTCATGTAGATTATCCGCAAGAGGTTCCGGAATCTCTTCACTCAGTGCGTACTCAGTGCACGGACGTATCGCCTGAGAGCTAGTATCCTGCGAAAAGCTGTTCGTTACGCTCCCCCCCCCCCTCCCCCTTTCTGAATACACGATACAGCGCCAGAATGGGATAACTACAGATGGCCTGTCAATTAGTTCCTCAGGCCTCGGGATCCGATGTATCGATGGCTGGGTCTATCTGATTATCATCAGCCTTGCAGGACAATCATTATGCGGCCAGCATCCGATAAACGACATCCGGAAGACTTCAGGAAGTTCTACGAATTTGGTAGAAGCTGAATTCAATTCATGTCTAGCGGGACCCTTGAAGGAAAAGGTCCGTCTATCGTCCCTCTTTCCTTAGTCGTTCATCGAATCTGATATGCCTCACTCGCCAATTCTTAGTGAGTGGTTTATTACTCTAGTTGTCGATGTAATTATGCAAAACTTAAGGTTTCGGGAATGCAAGATCCGTCAACCTTTCCACGATCAGAATCAGGCTACATCTCATTTTATCTTCATAAGGCCATGAGAAGGCTTATCGTCGTTGCTTTGCCCAATGGTTATTGATTGAAGTTCCGAGGTTTCCCCGCGTCGTGAGATCCGTGCCGTCTAGTGCCGTCTTCTGCGTACGTTATATTTACCACTGCTTGATTTGTATTGGCATTGCTGGTTGCACTAAACGATCTGGGACATGGGGTATCCCCCAATTTACTTCAAAACCTACGAACTCCAAGTTCTAACGGGGAGGGGTATTTTCCAAGGTGGATCGGACCGGCATGACCATTACTCAGCTCCAAGCAAAAAAACTCCAT